>LNAC01000115.1:249138-381002 GCA_002007465.1 Ailurus styani
AGGGGGAGGAGGGGGAGGAGGGAGAGGAGGAGCACTGCTGTGGCTCTCTACCCATAAAGTTTATTTGGTTCCCATTCTTCATGTTTTTCCTACCAAATTTACCACCTGGATACTTTGTCGAGCCCATCGGTTTTGAAAAAAATGTGTACGCTTATGAGCAGAGAACCCAGTAGAAAATCAATAAAAATATTTTTGAATTTATTTACTTACGTATTACTTAATTTAACTCTTACTAAGGAGAGTGAAAATAAAGCTCATGAATGTTTGCCTGTAGTTTTGCCTTGGCTGAGAGATGCAGAGGGAAGGCTCTAGGGTGCTCTTCCATTGAGTCCAACTGCTATTTATTTCTACACTGTGTAGGAGGCATCTGAAGTGAAACTAGATAATTAAGCTTATAAGAAAATTAAATGTATTGGAACTTCTCTTGAGTGACCTGAGAAACGCCCCCAGAGCAGCAGCTCTCCAACTGTGATCCCACAAATAGCCCCATCAGCATCTCCAGGGAACTCGTTAGAAATGCACCTCAGACCTTCGGAACCACAGACTCCAAGGTTAGGGGTGCCGAGTGTATGGTCTGACCATCTGTCCATGTGGTTCTACTGTGCCCTCCTATTTGGGAGCCTCAACATAGAGCTCAGGGCAGACTTTTTAAAAATTGTTTTATTTTAACCTCATACCTTCTGTTTGAAAATAGAAGTTATTAATTTTGTTTGCTTGGAAAGGAACAATGTGTGTTATGCGGTAAGTTTCTTTTGAGTCACAGAATTAGTGAAAGTTTTGCCCTTGACAAAAACTAGTATATTTCTTTTTTGTAATAAGAATTTTTCATGATGACTTTACTTTGAATTTGGCCGCTGATTATCTCATAATTAAATGTGAGATGTAGTAACTAACAGCCCCTATCAGAATACAAGGATAAATAAATTAACTTCAGCCCTTAGGTAAATATAACCTTCTCATGATTAATAAAAGTTGAAGAAAGATTGTAATACATCCAAAAGTTTCCCGTTATGCCCAAACTCATCAGATTCTGAGTTCACTTCTTTTACTGAGGCTTAAATACTGGCCTGATGAAGAGGACAGAACAATGATCTTCTTAATGAACATGACTTAGGGGCGCCTGGGTGGCTCAGATGTTAAGCGTCTGTCTTTGGCTCAAGTTATGAACTCAGGGTCCTGGGATTGAGCCCCATGTCGGGCTCCCAGGTCAGTGGGGAGTGCTTCTCCCTCTCCCTCTGCTTCTCCCCCTGCTTGTGCTCTCTCGCTCTCTCTCTCTCTCTCAGTCTCTATATCTCTCTCAGGTGAATAAATAAAATCTTAAAAAAAATAACCTGATTTAGTTAAGAACAGAGAGATGCCCTGTGCTTATTTCCCGTTCCACTGGCCTCATTCTTTCACACAGCACCAGAGACTGTAGTTTATAGTCTGCTTATCAAAACTGCATAGCTTTAATGGCTGGATTGGAATCTATATCTGTTATTTTAAAAAGTGGTTACAAATCACGACCACAAACACGTTAAGCCAAACGTCTACAAACCTCGTACGGTCTTGTCCAAGGCCAGCCGAAATCCTTGGTGATGATAAAAACACACGTATCAGAGATAAAAGGACTGTTTCCTTGAATTCTATATTTATCCAGATTTTATAAACCAAAATTCCATGTTGATATTTGGCATCCAGAGTAAAGAGGGAACAAGGGAATAATTGGAGGGCTGTTTTCTTATTGTATTCATCATATCTGTGAAAATAATTCTGAAACAGTCACATAGACAAAAATGATCGGATCCCACATCAAATGTTGCCTGCGAAGTCTCTTAGCTGAGCTAATGCAGAAAAGACCAGAGGAGGAATTCTTTCATGTAATGGCCGCCTCCGTGGTACTGTGGTCTCTGTGAGTCTGCTAATCTTGCATTCCTTCCCCTCAACCAATACAAGAGAACTGACGACTTCTCCGAAAAAGGTAGGGGGAAGGGAATGGAGAAGGAGCCAATCTATGAAATCTGATCTTTACATTCTTTCAAACAAAACAATAAAGAGTAATATAAAGTAACATCATTGGTAAATCATAAGAGTATCAATGACATTTTACACATCTTCTGTTAATAAAATATCATGGTATTGTTAATATTATGCCATTGTTAATATGTTAATATAACATCATAATAATGTTATGTACCATTACCTGCTCCCCAAAACCTTTTCAAAATATGCCTTTTATGCAATTTCTACAAGGTGCTTATATATGTGTTTCCTTTGCTTGTGATCAAAGTTCTGCCAAGAAAGATTTGTTCTCTGTGTGGCCCTCCTCCTGAGGGTTCGTTTTCTATCGAATTCTGTGGTTGGGAGGTCATATACCAATATCCAGAGCTGTACTGTGGTTCCACAGATACGGTTACCCAATGCGTCAATGAAAATGTTTGGGAATATTCTCTTTAACCTATATGGTATACCCAAGAACAGTGTCCTCATAATACATGCAATAAACAGCAGCTGATTTAATTAGAGGTGGTATCAGGAGATAAATTGGTACCATCTCTTTCCACTCAATCTCAAGGATAAGATTAAAAAAAAAAAACTGTGAAGACCTGTTCACAGAATCTCTCCACTTTTTTTTTTTTCCTGGAAGTTTAGAGATGCTAAGCACATGCATTTAATGAACAGTTGATACATTGACATTAAATAGAGATAGTTCCTGGAAAAATCCCTTCCCAGAGTAAAATGTGTCACCCTTTATGAGTACAGTGAATTACCTGAAGGGAGTATTTGTGTGGTGGAGACACTTGGGAAGGAAATCCTGTGATTTGTGACAACACGTATCGAGCCCGAGGACCTTATACTAAGTGAAATAAATGAGACCCCGAAGGACAAATATTGCATGATATCCCTTATGTGAGATCTAAAATAAAAACTCATAGAACCAGAGAGTAGAATAGTAGTTACCAGGGGTTGGGGGAGAGGAAATTGGAGAGGGGTTGGCCAAAAGGTAAAAAATTTCAGTTATGAAGATGAATCGGTTCTGGAAGTCAGCCATAAACACAAGGCCTATAATTAATGATACTGTATCGAAAACTTAAAATTTTGTTAAGGGCATAGATCTTATGTGAAGGAAAAATTTCACCACAATAGAATTTTTTCCCCTTAAAATATAAAATTAAATACAATAAAAAGGATGGGGAGGCAACTTTTGGAGGTGACAAATATGTCTATGGCATCAATTGGTGATGGTTTCAGGGATTTATGCTTATCGCCAAACTCATCAAGTTGAATACATTAAATATGCACAGCTTTTGGATGTCAATCATACCTCGATAAAGTGTTGTTTTTTTTTTTTTTTAGTATCTGAAATAGAGTTCCCAAAGTAGGTGTTTTTAGAGAAGGTTGTTCTTAGATTTCCCATGCTCCCAGGCTCTTCCATTTCTGTCATGTTTGTCTACCACCCTTCTCTACCACCCCAGATGCCTGCAGATGTTCGCATACAATATGAGGACCATGCTGCCTGCTTTTTGTAATTAGAGTTTCTAGCTTTCAACTCTTCGTGTCCTTCTTTGGTTTTGGTCTACTCCCCCTGCCCCCTTTTTAAGCAAATTCCAGTTTAGGCTCACAAGCCACTAATTTCTAAGGTTTGGATATTACCCACATCTGTCTCATTCAAAACAACCAGTGTCCGCCATGTTTGACCTCTTACCCCAGCCCATCCCACTGTCTGGCTCACTTCTGGGGACAGCTTCTCATTGGAAATTTCTTCTCCTCTCTGATTTTCCTGATTTTTAGTAGAAGTATATGCTAGGAACTCAGATGCCTGTCATTTTAAAGGAACCAGTCAATTTACAGTACAATAGCATGTATTTAAAAATAGCCTGATTTGACTCCATCAATATAAAATGAAAGAAAAACAGATTTCTTCACTGATATTACCTATGACTTTAGAGTGTGGTAAAAATGTGCACTAAATAGTTCTCCATAGACCTCTCAGAACTTTGTAAGACATTCTTAAAGTCTCAAGACCTCTAAGAGTAGAGATGAGAAATTTTCATAAATAGTAATACTTTTTAAAATTTCTGTCATGTGTATGGCCCTTGTGGTAGCTTTACGTATGTCATGCCATGTGATCCCCACAAGAAACCTGTGTTACTTTGACCTTACAAGAAAGGAATATGAGATATCCAGAAGCCAGTTGGCTAGCTTAAGATTCACAGCTTGTCTTGCCCCAATGTAGTAGTCAAAAATAGGAAGGTGGACAAGCACTTTGTTCCTGGGGGTTCCCACTTAATTTCTATCCAGAAGGTCATACTCTTGACAAGTACCTTAATGTCTGGGATGACAATTTACTCACGTTCTTGTACATGGCAGTACCTAGGTGTTCAATAAATTCCTGCTTAATTTAATAAGATATTAGAATTTCAAGAACAAGTCAAAATATATATTCAAATGAAGAAGTCATCCTTTGGGTTGCAAATTGATTTTTAGCACGGCAGCAGTTGTTCCCCAAATTTAGGAAATGTACCTTCGTAATGTGTAATATACTTTTTAAAATAATCCTGCCATGGGAGTTATCTTTACTCTTTGAAAAAAAGGTTTGAATCTTGTAAATAAGCAAAATTTGCTTCTAACTAAGTCCCATAAATAAAATTTTTGTCAAAGATAGGTAATGCCATTTAGGGTTAAAAACAAAATAAAAAGTTTACACATTAATGAAATGGGCTTCTTGCTTGCCTTATTAATATGTTCTGAGGCAATTTCCCAAGGAAGTTATTAAAATGTTCTGAGCCATGGATATACTATCCTTAGTTATTGAAGTTCTTATGGAAATCTTATAATCTATAGTGACTTTCTTTTTCTGCCTTCTGCTGCTGATACCCTCTTAGCGATGTTATTATTTTAGTGTTCAGATTTATTTCCCCTAAATACTGATGTTCGTTTTAATCTAAATATTTCTATTCAGAGAGGAAGACCTCCACAATGTCTTGACTGGATAGAATCCTTTCTAATGTCTCCCCCCATGTGGGACACTTTACCGTGGCTATTGTTCAGCACTCTAGCAAAAGTGGCCAGCATATGATACAGATGAAATCTTATTATTTTACCCTGGACAAGATAAAGAGGTTAAACACACACACACACACACACACACACAGACACACACACACACACACACACACACACACACACACACACACATCTTTAGTCAAGCTTGAGTGTGTAAACAATTAAGTGTATAAACTGAAGCTGTGTGCCCGTGTAGGAGTACACACAAACTCCAGTGGGATTTATAATGTGCTAAACTAGACATAATTATTCAGCCAGGAAAAGTGAATGTCATGTTTTCAGTCCAAGTTAAAACTTTTAACCCAAGTTAAATAAACCCAACATTTATCTATCTTTCTAGTTGAAGTGCAATTTTTATGTTATAGTGCTAAGAATGTGTTTACCAACTTAAATTCAACCAGCTGCCAGGAGGTCTCTGATAACAGCAAAGTGGGAGTTTGAAAACTAGCCCCCTTTCCTGAGCACCATAATTTCCCATTAACTGTATAAATATAGAAAACCACCTGGTTCCTTGAAGGTCATGAGTCGGAAAGAGGGTCTTTTTGGCAGGGATAGAGAGATTTTGATAAAACTTTTGGAAATAACTTCTGCAAAAGATACGGTGAATGAAAGGTGTCAGCCTGTGATATTTACACATTATTCAGTGCCAATTAGCAGCAGCTGAACCACTGTATCTCTATGAATATAAAGTCTTTATTAATCTTATTTCTTTCTCTAAGTATCTGTGTGAGATCTTAGTTGAGTGAGACTGAACAGCCCCGTAGAGCAAATATCGATGGTTAATTAACATTTCTCTGTAGAGTTTCTCTGGAGACCTTTTTGAAATAGCAGGTGCTAATATAAATTACCATCATCTGCACATGAAGCCTGACCAGAAATAGTCTGACCGTAAGACTCTACTCTGGAAAGTTTAGCACATTTCCAAGTGCAAGCATGAAGGATTCAAAAATGGCGCCTTGAAATTGAGATTTAGCCATATATCGACTTCATGTTGGCCCTATTAATATCCTGTCATATTCACTTCCCATCTGCTAGTCAAAAATACCCATGGATATGGCCAAGGCAGTAGTACAGAAAAACACTTACGTGTTTATCTTCAGACATTTCATCCAAAAGCCCAGTTGAGGCATGTATGTATAGAAAGGTTTGCATTTGAAATCTTAACAAAATTCTTTTATATCAAAATGACATCTATTTTCTGAACAACTCTTGGATATGTAGAATAACTTTCCTGTAAAAGATCTATTTTTTAAGCTCAGATTTTAAAAGCAGCCTTCTGCCAAACGGACTGCCGTCTGTTGATCTTGAAGTATGTGTGATAAACACAGGACTCTTTCAGATCTGGCTATTACTGCCAAATAATCAAGCACAAGGGGGTTCTGAAGGCAATCACATCCCTGGGGGAATAAAAGGAGAAGATGGGACATGAAAGAGAATATAGGAGCTGAGAATGATGTTGGCTTTTCCAAATGGTAAGGTAGTTGGATGGGTTATATTTTCCTTATTTAATTCTTTCAAGAACATGTTATTTTTTCTGATCAGTGTGGCTCTTTTCAGAAAGCATGAAGACCGTTAATTCCTTCTCAACAAACGTTTATCAAAATGGTCAAAGATTCTTGAATTACTGCTCTTATTTTAAACCATTAAGTACTTCCTTCCCTGAGACTGATAATGTATCGTGAACCTTAGTTATTAATCTATGTAGCAGTAGAAATGTCATAGGAATAATTCAAATGTATGGTCTAAAAAGGTTTGTATCACTGAGAAAGTCACATTTGAAGCACCAAAACACTGTAAGAACTTATGTGAGGCAAGTGTTCACACATTTTTCTTTCCAGATGCAATGGGTTGCCACAGGTATATAATTTTTGGAAGAAAAAACAACAAAAAACACAGAGTAATCTATCCACTTCACAAAATTTTATGTCTATACACATATTTCTAGGTTTCAAAAGCATAAAATGAATTTAAAATGAGATACTGACATGCAGCTATGAGGCCCATCAAAATCAACTATACATAGTAAGTGTAGGGTTGAATTATTTTTAATTATTGGGACTTCATAAAATTCAAAACTTTGTGCTTGTGATGCCTCGGTCCACTTGCTCAGAGAGAGAGAGAGAGAGAAAAAAAAAAGAAAATCCCATCTATATTTTTGAGGATGCAGTGACTATTAAATCCTCTTTTTTTTTTAACTTGCTGATTTTACCCTTTCTCTCTCCTCAAGCAAACAAATTATCTTTTAATCAGATAAATGTACTGATTTGTTAAACTTTCTTTGGTAACCTCTGTGCTAAAGCTTAAAATACCTGAACAGATTTCTTTTTCTTTATGAAGAAATTTTTATTTAATTTCTGCTATCACACCTGGCAGCAAGATTATTAAGGAATGAATAAATGCAGTCAGTTGGGGAAATAAACACATAGAATAAGCAAAAGCAAAAATGCGAAAAAATAAACAGCGTGGTTCATTCTGCTTTTACACTTGGTGCAAAAATGGCCATCCAAATCGGTTGATGAGCCATCGGCCAAGGACTGCAGAGGCTCAAGCCAGTGAAAACCATGCACGCAGTCAAGAACGTTCAGACCTCGGCACCTCTCACCCCCAGGGGCTTGGCGGGGCGGCTGTCAGCCATGGCAGAGCCATCCAGACATGCTTCACGAGCTAAGTCTAATGACCTGCCTTAGAAACAGTGGGTGACATTTCTTCTCTCCTTAGTCTTCTCTCTGCCACCAATTACTACAGACTTGAATGAGAACACCGAGGCTACATTGACTTAATGAGATGCCACTGTATGGTTTTTACTGGGGTGCAGTGACAGTGCTGGAGATTACTTGTTTCTTCCTTGGTCTCTAGTTGTAGCAGCTTTTGTCACGAAGTGGCCATTGTGATCCTTGGTATGAAGTGACGGGGAGTGCTGTTAAGGAGTGAAATCATGGCCGTGGCATGATTTGGGGTAAGGACTGAAGCTGCTTTTTGTGTACAACAGTGTTTGCTACTGTTTCTCTCAAAATGGTGGAAGGGTGAGGCGTGGGTGAATTGCAGCCCGGGGGAAGAAAAATAAGTAGCTTTTTCAGTGTTAACAGACAAGTTTAACAGAAATAACTAGATCCACACACTAAGAAATTAAATAAAAACCTAAGACCAAATTCACACAATTAATTGTAAAAACCAGATTTTGGCAAGATCGGCATTTAGGTCAATACTTATTTAATTTGCTCTAAATGGTCACTATAGGCTGTCTTATTTAAGAACATTTGGTGCCAACAAATAGTGAATTTGTTCTCAGTCTCCCTTTATTTTTCTTTTCCCCAAAAGTTGGAGGAACCAATGAAATTCCTAATATGATGGCAAAGGAATACTTTAATAAAATTCCCATTTAATATGCATCTTTCTCCACACTGTAAACTACAGACTTTGCATTTTGTTATGATGTTAGCCCAATCAGACTGAGTCACTTTATAATTATTTTTTATTTGTTAATGTTAGTGAAATACACACTGTCCATAATTATTATAAAACGTGCCATTTGCATAGTGCGAAGCCCATTCACATCGACGGCCATAGGATTTAGAGAATCCAAATTTCTGTTTGCCAGAAGAAAGCATGAACTGTTATTGATCACTCCAACTCACCAGAGTCTAAAATCGAAACATCTATTGGTTACTACCTAATTTTTCTAGGTAGCTTTCTTTTAAGCCCTAGAATTTCCAGAACTAGAATTTATGGACTGTGCCTATCTCAAATATCTTGAGAATTTAATGAGAACATGAATATAAAATACATCCTATCATATAGAGCACATGATAGACAATCAATAAACACCAGCTATTATTATTTACGAAATGTTTAAATTATGCCTTCCCCCTCAAAGAAACTATGTTTCATAAAATATTTGTTAGGGGAAGATTAATATACATAAAAGCTTTATTTTTTTTTGAAATTGCAAAAATCCATGCAAAGTCAGAAAGCAAATCAAGATAAGCCATATGATGTCTCTAAGAAATCTAATTTTTTTGACATCTTAATTTAATTTAATTTTTTTCAGTGTTCCAAGATTCATTCTTTATGCAACACACCCAGTGCTCCATGCAATACGTGTCCTCCTTAATACCTATCACCAGGCTCACCCATCCCCCCACCCTCCCTCTCCACAACCCTCAGTTTGTTTCTCAGAATCTATAGTGTCTCATCTTTTATCTCCCCCTCCAATTTACCCCAATTCACTTTTCCTTTCCTTCTCCTAATGTCCTCCATTTTATTCCTCATGTTCCATAAGTAAGTTAAACCATATGATAATTGACTTTCTCTGCTTGACTAATTTCACTCAGCATAATCTCCTCCAGTCCTATCCATGTTGATACAAAAGTTGGGTATTCAAAATATGATTTAATAAAAATCATGACCAGCATGAAACTCTGCAGAAGCAGCATGCTTGATTCCCATGCTTTTTATCATGTGGCTTGGTTTGTAGTTTGCATAACCAACTAGCTACAAAGTCCTATAATGGTTCCCAACAATGCAGGCATGTATATTTTATGAAATATTTTACCTACTTTTTTTGCTTGTTTTATTCTTACATATATATTGTGAACTCACAATGGAAGTAATTATGGTTCGCTTTTTTCCTATACAACTGCAGGGCTTGATAACCTCTGACCCATGAGGCAGGACATATATTGGACAACAGCTGAGAATGAAGACTTTTTCCATCAAAAAAATGGAGGCTGAAGTCTCTTTCTGGGAACTTTTAATTTCAAAACCTCCTTAGTGTCGAAATCTTTGTTTCCAAAATAAACATTTTTCCTTTGAAAAGAGGTATTTACTGAGGTATTTACTAAGGTAATATTTTACCCAAAATAGTGTAAATATTTTTATTTTTTGTGAAGATATACTTTTCTTTGATGTGGACTGGGTGTGTGCATGTCTTTACTCAGTTAATTTGAAATAAGGGTTTATTTGTCCTAAACGCACAAAGATCTTGAAACTGATTTTTCCAATATGACACAAGGGCACAAAATATTTTGTAAACAATTTTACAGAATGAAGTATAGCTTCATTGTAATTATTTCAGATCATCGCCTAGAAATGATTAGGGGTGTGACCATGGATTCTGGGTTCCAGTTTTCTTGGTAAAAGAAAAAATATATTTACCTCTTAATCATGATCAAATATAGCATCAAGTGTATAATTATTATTTTAATTCTGTATCAAATTAATTCATATACACATTTTAAAACCCAAATAGTCAGGGCGCCTGGGTGACGCAGTTAGTTAAACATCTGCCTTTAGCTCAGATCATGGTCCCAGGGTCCTGGGATGGAACCTGCTGCTTCTCCCTCTCCCTTTGCTCCCCCTCTCACCCGTGCGCCCCCCCCCGCCCTGTTCACACTCTCTCTTGCAAATAAATAAATGAAATCTTTTTAAAAACAAACCCAAATAGCTACTTATGACTAAAAACAGTTAACACCCATCCTAGCACTTCCAACCTTTGATTTCTGCCACCCAAGGACAATCATTTTTAACTTTCAGCTGGAGTCATTCATCTATATTCCATGCAACATAGACTTACTGGTATCTGGGAAGCATAGTTCTAAGTGACATTTCTTGATTTTTCTCTTGAGAGTCCGTATCTCATCATCAAACACACGTGTGATGAACCTGATGTTCCTCTGACCTTCTCAATGTTGAGATATGAGTCTGACTAAATCAGTAGTCACAGTTTACTTAGAATACTCCTGTGACATGTAAATCATTTGTTCATCTTATCCTTTCCTCATTTTCCTCTTTCTAATTTTCCTGTCCTCTCTTTCTGAAATTTCCTTCAGTCAGTTGCTGGACATACATCATCATTATTCTGCTTTGGCTCTTTATTTTACTTTTGGTGATTTTTTTTCCTACTTCGTCCCATAACTTTCCTCACATATTCTAAATCTAAATTCTAAATTCTAAATTTTCAGACTTGTTCTGCTTAATTCGTTTCATATTTATCATTCTATGCATTCAGGAAATATTGATGTAGCCCCTTCTATGTGTAACCATTCATCTAGGTTCTGGGTTACTTCAGTGAAGAAAATGAATAAGAACCCCTGTGCTAATAGAGCTTACTTTCTAAATGGAGACAGAACAAAGACTGTGGGAAGGACATTACACATCAAGTGATAAATCCTAAGAAAAATAAAAGTAGAAAAAGGATATGCAGTCTTCAAAGTAGAGAAGATTGGGATTTCAGTCAGGGTGTGAGGAAAGGCTTCACTGGAAGGGGTGGAGGGAGTGGTAAGGCAAATCTACAGGTGAGGAGCTTTCTAAGCCATGCAAAACCAATTATCTCAGACTATAATTATGTCTCATATAGGGATTTCACAATTTCAATGTTAATTATATATTTTGTTTTTTATTTTTTATTTTTTAAAGATTTTATTTATTCATTTGACACACAGAGAGAGATTACACGTAGGCAGAGAGGCAGGCAGAGAGAGGAGAGAGGAGGAAGCAGGCTCTCTGCTCAGCAGGGATCGATGTGGGCCTCGATCCCAGGACCCTGGGATCATGACCTGAGCCGAAGGCAGCAGCTTTAACCCACTGAGCCACCCAGGCGCCCTATATTTTGTTTTTTAGAACTTGTGTTTTGTTCTTCAGATTTGCTTGTCATTTTATAGTGCTTTGTATCATACTCATATTTTTCTCTTTATTTCTTCAAATATATAAAATTTATTTATTTTATATCCTGTGTTGGGTAATTTCAGTATCTGAAATTCCTGCTGGTCTAGTTATATTAAGATTTATCTCTCTTGCTTATAGTACATTATTTCCTTGAGAATTTCATCTTTTCTTCCCACTCTCCCTCTTTTACCCTGTTCCCCCTTCTTTCATGCCTCCCTCCCCTACCTCCTCGTTTGCTTCCTTCCTTCTTCCTTCCATTTCTCTCTCTCATTACTAGGAGCTCATATTTCTTGAAAACATATTTACAGGAATTCTTTGAATCCTACACTGAAGGTTAGTTTTCAATACTTTAGACACCTCAGGGTACTGCTAGCTCAGGACTACTTTATTTTTTCAGTTACCCTTTTATTTTTTATTTATTTTCATTTTATTATTGTAAAAACACTAACATGAGATCTACCCTCAGCAGATTTGTGAATTACATGATACTATTGTTGTCTATAGGTACAGGGTCGCAGAGCAGATCTCTAGAACTCATTCAACTGGCATAACTGAAACTTTATAAATTTTATTGTAGGTGAAATCATGCAGTAGGACTACTTTGAATTAAATTCTTGCCTTGAGTCACTCAGGAACTACACCCAGATACTATAAATTTGAGCTTCGAAACCATTTGAGAAAAAATCCGTGTTTATAAATTATAATGGGAAAAGATAACCCCTCCATTCATTCATTCATGGACAAAGCTCTTAACAACCAAAGCCACATTTTGTGGTTTTATTTGTTTGCTTGCTTTATTTCTTATAGTCTTTTGTCAAGTTGTGCCTGAGGAAAGGACGAATGGATGGATGGGTGAGGTAGTGGTGTGGGGAGGGAGAGGATTATTTTTAGTTTATCCTTACACTGAGGATATAGCCTGTTCCATCCCCCATCCGGACATTTCTCCTATCCCCATATTGCATGAGGCCATAATAATTGAAATTCTAGTTCATCCAGTGTGGCAAATACCCCCAAAGAGAAAGCTGACATCAGTCTTCAGTCTCTTCTCTGGGATACTGCTACATCTAGCTTTTGACTTTGCTTACTTGTCAGATCATCAGTGCCTTTAAATAAATATACTTGAAAGTATTTTATTTAGCACTTGTAGTTTTTTTACTTGGGAGTTTCCTCCAAACTTCTGGAAATAAAAGTTGCCCCCTCTTTAATGCACAAACTTAGTATTATCTCTTTGGATTTACATAGTATCGCATATTATATTTTGTCAATGTTCTTATTCATCTTTTAACATATATATATATATATATCCCCTTTGCTCAACTGAAAATGTTTTTATTTGGCCCTTACTCTTAGATGACAGGCAACTGGGTATAACAAATTTGTTTACCTGTTTTTATTCTCCGAGGTTATTCATTTTTCCTCCTGTGACATCTATGATTGCTATTGAGAAGTCTGTTAGCAGCTTAAATGACAATCTCTTATAAGTAAATTTTCTTATTTCTCCAACAGCGTTAAGATTGTTTCCTTATATTTCATATTTTGACATCTGGTTACAGTGTGTCTCGTTGTGGATTAGAGTGTACTTCCAACCTGAGGATTCACACCTTCCTACAATTCTGGAAAATTCTCTACAATTACTTCTTCTCTATTACCTTTGCATCTTTTCTTTCCTTTTCTAATAAACTTTCTATTACATAAATGTTGCAGCATCTCTATCTAACCTCCAGGTTCTTAACTATGTTTTAAAAAATTCTCCTATCTCTGCTCTTCTTTATATGTGAGTATGCTAGTATTAATTTTTTTATCTTTTTAAAAAAAATTTTATTTACTTATTTGACACAGAGAGAGAGAGAGAGAGATTACAAGTAGGCAGAAAGGCAGGCAGAGAGGAGGAAGCAGACTCCCCACTGAGGAGGGAGCCCAATGTGGGGCTCGATCCTAGGACCCTGGGATCATGACCTGAGCTGAAGGCAGACGCTTAACTGACTGAGCCACCCAGGTGACTCCTAGTATTAATTTTAAATTGATTAAACTAACTTATTCTTTGGCTGGGTAGGTTATAAAGCTTCCTTTGTCCACTTTTCTTTTTCTTACAATGTATGCATTTTTTTTATTTTCAAGATTTCTTTCATTAATTCTCACCTCTTGTTTGAAGGAATGGCTGGTTTAGCACCGCCACCCCATCCCCATACTGCAAACACTTATCACTCCTGCGGAAGGCTTCCTCTGGCCTGGGGAACTTGTTCAGAGCCTATTCAGGGCAAGTAAAAACTGAAGGATGTCAATACCCCGCAGGAGCAATCCTTAACCAATAACAAATGGAACTTGATAAGTGTATACCTCAAATTCTTGCCTCTCAGGATAGGTAATTGGGTCACGTTCAAACCATTTCCCAGAAGCCCTCAGTGGTACCGAATGTTAGGGCTTGAAATGGTACCTGATCACTGACTCCATCTTTTGGCTTCCAGCCCTGCCTCACTCCTGAATGACAGGCATTTTCAAGAATCATTTTCCAAATAAACAGCCTTCAGTCAGATTCTAATCTCAGGGTTGGCATCAGGGAAACCCAGCTACAACACTCCTTGCAATGTCTTTGTTTTAATTGCTCACTTGGACAGTCTCAAACATACTCAGTTTAAACACTTTGCTTAATTCATAAGTGCAAGACTTATGAATTTTGTTCATAAGAAATGGCTGCTCCAATTGTAGCTGGTAGCCTTACTTTAGAAAAGGAGATTTTTGCTTTGTTTTATTTTGTCTTCTCTTCTTATTCCTCTCTCCACTAGGGGTCCATTCCTTTCTCTTGGCTGGTTTGGAGTTATTGCTGTTGGGAGTTGTTAGAGAAATGTCTGATATTTTTATGTCTTTTTTTTTTTTTAAGATTTTATTTATTTATTTCACAGAGGGAGAGAGATCACAAGGAGGCAGAGAGGCAGGCAGAGAGAGAGGGGGAAGCAGGCTCCCCGCTGAGCAGAGAGCCCGATGCGGGCCTCGATCCCAGGACCCTGAGATCATGACCTGAGCCGAAAGCAGAGGCTTTAACCCACTGAGCCACCCAGGCGCCCTTTATTTCTTCCCTACCGTGTTTTACACCTTGTTTTATATTTTTCATCTCTTCATTTTGTCTTGATGCCTTCTGGGAGAATTTTCTCAGCGTAGATTTCTAAGTCGCCTGTTTATTTTTTGTATTCACTCAGATCTCCATTCCTTGATTGTTTTATTTCGATGATTATTTCTCATGTTAAGTGTATGTTCTTCATAATCCTCTATCACTAATACTCTTAGCTTTGAAAGGGCCTTTATTGTCCTTCTTTCAAATTGTTGTCCTGGCTGTTTAATTAAGTCAACTTTCTCTGATGTGGGCTCTTATTTCTTACTGATATGGTTCTCTGTCTCTGTCTCTATCTCTGTCCCTCTCTTTCTTTCTCTTTCTAGTATACCCATCCCTTCCCTCCCTTTCTTAACACTGAGCTTCACTTTATTCCTCTGAGAATATCTCTTGCCTATGCTTGAAGTGGCAACTTTGGAAAGAAAAAACTGAAACAGAGCCTCTGGGTTAATTTGTGGGTCCAGCAGGATGGGCCTCCTCGTCGCTCTATCTAGGAACTCTGGGCTTCACTGTGTACAACATCTGCTTTCCTTGGCCTCCTGCTCCCTCTCCTTACCACTGCACTGCTCTGTCCCAGGCGCTGGGTTGCTCTGGGGGCACTACCTTCTTTTACAGTTGCCTAAGGGGTCAGTGCAAAAAGCTCAAGAAATTATAAAACCAGCAGCAACTATTCCTCCCCTCCGTACTTACCCCACCCCATGCTTTTCTTCTGCTTTTCAGTGGCACTGCTCATGTCACCCGATGGCATAGCTGAAGCAAAACCTGGGAGTAGAGCTTCAAGGTGAGTGCCTTTGACCAAGACTCTTCTTTGCCTATTTGTTTTTGGCTCAGCCCCCAGCATTTCCCAACATTAATGCACACAGTGGTAGAGATGACAGTTTAGGTATACTTGTTTCACCCAGAAATGTCATTAGGGATGCAATTGCGTGCAGGTGTCAATTTCTGGGCACGGTTGTCCAGGGGTGAAAACATGACCACATCACCCTGCTTCCTTCCTCTGGGCCTCTCTTTGTCCTCAGTCTCTCCTCTACGTCCCCTGCTTCACCCCTCCAGGCCACCATTTTCCCCCCATGTTGGACCCTATGTGCTTTTCATCTCCAAGAGCTTTCTCACAGTTGGGCTCTATTGGTTAAAGTGAGACCTCCCATTAATTCCACCTTACTCAGTGAAGGACTCCAAACGCAAGCTAGATTCACAACCTAGAATTGGAAGCCAAATTTTCACTGGGGAAAAAGTGCTTAAGAGAAATAAATGGACATTTCCTCTAGAAAATAATTGGGAACTAAGTGAATAAAGGATAATTCAAGCATAAGATTTCATCTAACAATTTTTTTAGGTGACTAAAAAATTTAATTAGTTCTTAGAGTACTTTAACAGAATTCTATTGGTTAAAGTCTTTCTATTTTTAAAAACTTGTTCATTCAGTTAATTAATACTTTTGGATAAAAATGATGGGTAATCTCCTTTGTGTAACGCTAAAGAAAAAATGACAGAAAATTACAGAAAGCTAAATTTAATATAAATTATCAAAATCTATATGCAAAAACTAAAATATAGTAATAAAGTGCTAGCACTAAATATACTTTTACCATAAATCACTGCTTTACTTGGAAATTATAATTTAAACAAAATAAAAATGATTAGGGGCATCTCAGTGGCTCAGTCAGTTGAGCATCAGGTTCTTGATTTCAGCTCATGTCATGATCTCAGGGTCCTGGATTTGAGGTCTGCATTGGGATCCACCCTCAGCAGGGAGTCTGCTTGAGATTCTCTCTCCCTCTGCCCCTCCCCCTGCTCATACACTGTCTCTCCATAAAATAAATTGTTTTTAAAAAATGATTAAAGTGGTTTTATTGCCAAAATGTTCCGAATCAAATAAAATCTAGAAACTTGTGTTTTTACAAAGCTATAAATTCTGTGATATATACCATTCTAACCATAAATGGAAATAGGGGAGAGCTTAGAATCATTCTTACCAAAAATACTTTCCCTCACTGTGACCACTCTTGTTTTTCTAATGGTTTGATCTTTAAATAATTCAATTATATTGGAGTGAGGAAAAGAAATTTGAGAACCTAAAGTGGTGAAGAAAAAAAAAAGAAAGAAAAAATTACTTTGGGAGACGGGTGTGAATTTATAGATTAGAAATGATAAGATGGAATGAGAGAAAAAATAGCACACACATCCTTTGTCTTCCCCCACAAAATACTCAGAGAGCAGTTGACTCTTCATGTGAAAAGAGAACATAGAATCTTCTGAGGGGCTCTTGGGTGGCTGTTAGTTAAGCTTCCAACTCTTGATTTCAGCTCAGGTTGTGATCTCAGTGTGGTAAGATGGAGCCCCATGTAGGGCTCTGTGCTTAGTGGGGAGTCTGCTTGAGATTCTTTTTCTCTCTCTCCCTCTGCCCCTATCCCACTCACACATGCATGCTCTCTCAAATTAATAAATAAATCTTTTTTTTTTTTTTTTTAAGTAGAATCTTCCAAAGGCCTAAATCCTAGATTGGTTGCCCTAAGTCTTTACAGGGCATTGCAATCCTACTCACACTTCAAATCACTTTGGCTGATTTTGGATGATTCTAATACAACTAGTATTAGAAAAAGTGATATCAACTTAACTTTGAAGAGTCATCTTTGGACATGACCTAAAGTTCTTTTCGGCTTCATCAAACTGTAGACGGGCTTACTTGTGCCTCTAAGTGCCTGACCTCCCTCTCAGCCCAGCCCTTACAGAATCGAGGGGGCCTAGTCACAGAGGGATTTCTCAATCCCTTTTCTTAGAGTATTTACTTTAGAAAAGTTAAAACTTTAAACTTTCTTTGTCCTTTGAAATGTAAATATTTTTAAATGCCTTTTGCTGGTTTTATAACCAAGGAATATTTTTATCAAGGGTCTAAGCAAGATCCATTTGAAACATAATCATTAAGGAAGATAGTGCACTCACCTCCTTGTCTCCATGGAGGGATGGAGCATAATTTCCACGGGCCATCCTGCTCAACGTTGTTAAACTACCTCCTGCCCTAAAGACAAGAGAAAGTTCATTGTTCCTCTGGACAAAGCCAATTAGCAAACACAGATGGCCTACAATCCCCCTACCCCAGCTCTTAAATACTTCCCCACGCTTAGTTTCAGTGGTTTTGAACTCAGACTGGATTCTACCATATATCATCATTCTGATCTATCCCTCCTATTGCAATAATTTTGAATACATTTTTCTTGCCTGATTAATTTTGTCTGCTGCAATTTTTGCTTTGACAGGAAATATTATGGGAAAACCAAGTTTGGCTTCAGCATTTTCAGGGATTATTTTGTGCTGCCTTTGAGGGTGAGGAGTTGATTGCCAAATGTTTAAAAATATAACTTTGTAAGAATTCGGAATTGGGGCAAATAATTATAGGGGTCTGTTATTTTCTGTGTAATAATTGTAGGACAAACAAGAAGTTAGAATATTTAGAATCCTAAGTCATCCCAAATTAAATGACCAAGGGGAAATTATTTAACCATTTTGGACCTCAGTTTTCTCATTTATAAAATGAAGAATTTTGACAAATTCATTTCCAATTCTAATATTCTAGGATTATTTGGTCATATTTTTGTCTTGAAGATTTGGTTTGATCCCAATTAAGAAGCAATCTTCCTCTTCTATCCGGATATAATCATTAGACTACATGTTATCTTTAGTTAGGAACACAGACTCATGATGCGATGAGTTCATTGCCATGAGTCTGTACAATATTAGTTCATTTCAATGAGCCCATACATCATCAATGGCCAATTAACAACTCTTTAAATGGCATTTTAAAATGAATAACAAAATTGGTGTCAAGGAAAACAGCTACCTCACCAGCACTCCAGCTGTTAATTTTTATCTTAGCTGTATTGCAGCCCAATATTCCAATAATTTCCCTTTTCTCACTTGTAATTAATCAACAATTGTGGGAAGACTAATATCAAACTAATTGTAGGAAAAAATGATCTGAGCTCCTCATCTTTCTTGTCCATGTTGCACCTTCATTTTCTGTAAAATCCTTCTGAAATATTTTTCAATGTTCTTTCATTGTGCTCTTGTCAGACAACTATTATTGATAAACCAGTATTCCAGAGGAAAGAAAGAAATGTTTTCTCCCTAAATTCTCCTAAGTAAATTATTTTTTTTTTAAAGATTTTATTTATTCATTTGACACAGAGAGAGAGAGATTATAAGTAGGCAGAGAGGCAGGCAGAGAGAGAGGAGAGAGGAGGAAGCAGGCTCCCTGCTGAGCAGAGAGCCCGATGCGGGCCTCGATCCCAGGACCCTGGGATCATGACCTGAGCCGAAGGCAGTGGCTTTAACCCACTGAGCCACCCAGGCGCCCATAAATTATTTCTATTTGAAGACATGATATTTATCAATTCTGTGGGGACATGAAGTTTTTGCTTTTGTTTTTTCATATTTGTTGGTATTTTCATATGGTGGGTCTGTGGGCCCATGGAGACTACCTGGAGTGTCACCTCTCCTCCCCACTCATGGTGGTCAAGACACCTTATTAATATGGAAGAGCATTCTAAAAGGGGTAGCATGTAGGTGTCTCAGATTTATCAAATCCTGGTGTAGCTAGTGTAGCATTGTAGATCATTCAGTCCAATGATCCTCATTTACTGAGAATATTGAGACATTTAATTTGTGCCATTCAGTTTATACTTCCACCATCTGAACTACTCTTTTGATTTACTGTGAAGTTACTGTTTGGTTACTGTTCTCAGTACATTGCTGTTGCTTTGACTGTGAGTGATTGATCCAACATTAATGAAAATCTTAACTGGAAAAAACAATCTACTTTTACAAGTTCTGTCACCTCCATCCTCTTGTTTCACTGGCTCCCCTCATTCTGCTATTCTTTCTTCGTCTCAAATTATGCATTTTATTTTTTGGGCCTGAGGTCAATAGAATTGGATTAACCATGATTCTTGGTTTGTGACCCAATATCACCATTGTCCTTTAAAAAAAGCCAAAATGTTTTTATGTGTTTGTTTCAAAATATTTTTTGTCTGTTTTAGTAATGTAATAAAACACCTTTGAATCCAGCACCAAACAGGAGTCGACATTATCTCATTGTGCGGTCTCCTTTCCCATTCCCCTGTCTGCTCTACCCAGACTCAATATGGTGATTCATGTGTGGTTATTCCTCTCTCCCTCATCTCTCTCCTCCCTCCCTGCCTCCCTCTGTTCCTTCTTTCCTCTTTTTTTTTTCTATATAGTTATTTTCTTAAGGAATTTTTATGTGTTGTCTTCACTCATTTTCCTTTATTTTTAACAGCTTTATGAGATATAACTCACATGCCACACAATTCACCCATGTAAAATACATAATTCAATAGCTACTAGTATATTCAGAGAGTTCCTCATCCATAACCACAATCAATTTTAGAACATTTCATTACCGCAAGAAACCTGGCCCCCTGGCTCTCATTTCCTAATCTCTCCATTCCCTCCCCATTCCCCCAAACTTAGGCAACCATGAATCCAGTTTCTGTCTTTCTTAAATCGCCTCTTCTGGACATTTCATATAATGGAATCATACAATATGTGGTCCTTTGTTTTTGGTTTCCTTTACTTAGCATTCTGTTTGTTCATGGTTCATACATATTGTAACATATGTCAGTAGTTTATTTTATGACTGAATAACATCCCACTGTATGGACATTTTACTTATTTATTCATCACTTGATGGATATTTGAGTTGTTTCTACTTTTTAGCTATTATGAGCAATGTGGATATTAAATTCATGTACAAGTTTTTGTGTGGTCTCATATTTTCATTTTTCCTTGTTGTGTACCTAGAAGTGGAACTGTTGGACCATATGATTAATATGATCATCATATGACTATATGATTAATAGTTTCAGAAATACCAGGCTGTTTCCCAACATGACTGCACCATTTTACCCCCAGAAGGGTATGATGTTTCAAAGGAAGAAGAGAAGGAAGGAAGGAAAGAAGGAAGGAAAGAAGGAAGGAAGGAAGGAAAGGAAGGAAGGAAGGAAGGAAGGAAGGAAGGAGGGAAGGAAGGAAGGAAGGAAGGAAGAAAGGAAGGAAAGAAGGAAGGAAGGAAGGAATTGTTACATTTTATTTATGAGGTTAGAATTTTCTTTGTATTCTTTTGTGATTGGGTGACCTTTTTATTTTTCTTTTGTTAGAAAGAAAAGTTCACACCTGGAGTTCAAAGTAAAGATGTAACATCTCACTGAGTATAGATATGAACTACGTCTTGTGCCACATCATAAAACACCCTTGTTGCAACAGTGTGTGGTGCATTGCAATTTTACCATTACATGTCTAATACAATGCAGTTTAGGATAACTAAAACAAAAGAAATGTCTCTGCATCTGGAAGTAAAAACACCAAGTCCAAGCCCTAGACCTGCCATCTATTAGTTCTATATTCTTGGACAAGTTATTTTACTTCTTTTTACCCAAATATCTTGCCTGAAAATGTACACAACAACATCTTTCCTGTCTACTTTTAATGTCATAGTAAAAATGAAATGAAGTAATATATGGAAGACTCTTTATAAACTCGAAATGCTATTTAAAAGATTATCTTGTTTTTGCTACAGTTAGGGTTTATGTCTTCTTTTTCACTCTTAGTCCAATTCTGTATCTCTAAGACAGTACAGACTTTTCGATGCATCATGTAGGAAAACCAAGCAGTGTGTGATGCTGGGTCAACTCACATATTTGGCATTCTTTATGTTGAGTAGCAATCTCTATCTCTGTTTATCACCATAATGATAATGCCAACGTATAATATAATCATAATGAGACTCTGTATCTTCTTTCTATACCTATCAATATTTAAAGTATGCCATAAAATACAAACAATAAATATCAATCATATATTTTGCTTTGTTAAAAGTAAAACAAAAACAAATACTAAGATCTAAACAATTAATTTCTTGTTTAATTAAATATAATTTGAAATTCAAATAAAAAGATACAATCAAATGTATTATTCTTAAACTTTTTATGACAATGATGAGAACTTTGCATTTGGCAAATAGATTATCAAGAACATATGCTCCATCAATATATGCATCGAAGAGCCCTCAAAAACTACAGTGCTTCCACAAGATTGAGTGATATTTATGTAAAGAGCCAATTAAATTCTTTGGTGTAGATACCCCAAACCAAAAGAACTTATGTCCTTTAGAGGACTTTCTAAATGTATAAGTCCTCTCAGACTATACTCTTGCTCTCCTCACCCTTTTTAAGTAAAAAAAATTGGTAAATTAATAAAAAGCTATATTTTGGTTTAGGTTTGAATATGCAGGATGAGACTCCATAAAGCTGGTTTTACTAAAATATCTATTAATATTTAATATATTTATTCTGAAGAGTTTTTCTGCTACAACGTGTTAAGTTAAACTAATTTTCATACGTTACAATGAGTGAGCACATGATGCATATTTACTTGGGTCTGTCAATTATGTGGCTGATACATGCTTTACCAGGAGCAAATAGTCATGCAGTATCCTTGGAATAGTTTTCTACTTGCTGAAAGAGCTTTAAAGAGTCAGAAATGGAGCATAGTCACTATAGTATTTTTTCATGATGAACTCCTAGCCAATTAATCATTTTTCATCATTAAAGCCCATATTTTAGAATTTTCATAGTGAACCGTCAAATAATAAATGTTGAATCGAAATGAGGTTTAACTTTATTGTCTTGTTTCCTGACTTTTTGGTATATTTGTCTCTGTTTGAGAAAAGTCTTCACATACCTTTTGGCCACCTTGAGTGTTGATCTTTTTACATACACTTAATACTAATCCTGTCACTACAAGGATTTTGCAAGTCTAATTGGTAATAAACAATGATTAATTTTACAAAAAACACATATATCTATGTACATATATATTTCATATTGTATTACATTAATCAGCACAATTATATTTTATGTAAAACATAACTTTTCTGTTTGTAAATGTAATTTGTTGCCATAACATACTTAAAAGTCTTCTGTGCAGTGACATGATCCCACACCCCAGGAGAATGTAATTTTCCATCCCCTGTGCAGACAGCACATCAGAGCCTCAAGCAGGCTGAGATAAAGGACTAGCATCCCAAAACCAAAATATAAATTCACTCCGATATTGTGTTAAAGACTGTGACTATTTGGTACTCTTCTAGATCAGGTACACTGGGACGTGATCGAGAAGTTGGAGTTTGGGGCTGTTCAAGCAGGTTGCCTGGAATTTCCTTGCTCCACTCTTCACTTTTGGCAAATTTTGTAATCTCTCCATGCTTTGCTTTCCCTTCCTCTTCTGTAGAAGAGGAGCAAAAGAAAAAAAAATCTCTTCATGAATGTTTGAGCATTGAATATGAAATCACACCTGCAAAATACCTGGTACTTAGTTGAATAAGCAACTCATTTCCACCAAATTGGTTCAAATTCCAATTTGAAAATTACATTTGATGGCTCCCTCATAGCCTTTGAAAAAGCTGAAAACTGGATGATTTTGATAGTCTCGTGTGCCCCATTTCAAACTGGGTAGAGTGGGCCCAACATGGACCCTGGGCAGAATTAAGAGCCACATAATCGGCTTAGTGTCCGACACAATTTCTCCTGAAATTTCCTTTCTTTTGGTTCTGTGATCTTCTAGCCTCTCAGATGTCTGCCAAGTCATTACTCTCCCATAATCCTGGTTGATTTCCAATATTGGGCTAAGCACGTTTTTTTTTTAATTTTAATATAACAGCTGTTTATTACATGTTAAGTAAGTGAACCAATATCTAAAGATTCATTGTTTATGCACCACACGGTTTGAAAAGAAGAATAAAATGTCTCCTCTTTCCTCTTAGTGGGAAGAGATAATGTTGGCTATGTTGATAAAAGATAAATTAGCTCTGAAAGAATTAAATAATAGCTGAAGACAATAGAAAATATGTCACCAGGCAAGAATCCCCCTCTAATTTGGTTCCCATATCAAAAGGAATTTGTCGGGCGCCTGGGTGGCTCAGTGGGTTAAAGCCTCTGCTTTCGACTCAGGTCATGATCTCAGGGTCCTGGGATCGAGGCCCTCATCGGGCTCCCTGCTCAGCGGGGAGCCTGCTTCCCCCTCTCTCTCTCTGCCTGCCTCTCTGCCTCCTTGTGATCTCTCTCCCTCTGTGAAATAAATAAATAAAATCTTTAAAAAAAAAAAAGGAATTTGTCACAACTACATAATGAAAATTTCCACAAAAATGCCCCTCTGTGACTTTTTCTATTAAAGTGATCCTCTTGACACCTCCTTTGAGTACCTAAAAGTCTATGGAGAACAAATTGAAAACCACTTCCTTTGGGGAGGAAGCACATGTCTCATCTTTACATACACTGTTTTACTCAATTCCAGAGAGTATTACCGAATGGATGGTTTGTGACCACCCAGAAGAGAAGCAAGAACCCCCCAAGATTAGTGTGTGTCCATTAAATACAAGACAATGCTTAGACACAGTTCAAAAATGTATAATGGATTAATTCCCAGAAAAAAACCAAACTCCTTCTATATGACTTCTTATACTAGTACAAAAAGGGAAAAAATAGAAGTGTTGTAACCTGATCAACAAGGCATTTAACAACATGTGCTATTTTTCCTAATTAACCCACTGGAGAATAAAGACAGGAAGGAAGGTGAGATAGGTGACTTTGTAGTTGGTATAATAATCATAGCTGAAGATTCTTGATTAATGAGTGTGCATTCACCTTTAAGGAAGCATCTAATGAGATCACAGCATTCTGTCTTTTGTCCTCTTCTTTTAGGAGATGTATTATTGACTTACAAATAGGGGGCACACTTGTCAAATGTGTGTGTGGGTGATCCAAGATGAAGATGGGTTGATAATTCATTGTATAAAAAGATAAATACCCACCCCCCGAATTCTCAACAAACTGGGCTAGAAGTCAGCATTCACCCCATGAAGTTGACCAGGAATGGACATAATATTATTGCAGTTCTCAGTTTGAACTGTCCCAATATGAAAGGGAGATAGTACCTGTCTTAAAAGTAATTAGTGTAAAAAAAATAAGGTTTCTGATTGATGGCAAAATTAATATAAGAAAACCGTGATGTGGCTGCCAGACACATTAACGGTTTCTTAAATTATATAAATAGAAGCTTAAAATCTAAGCTAGTCATCAAAGTCTGGTACATCAAAATCACCTTGGATGTTTGCTTAAGTGCAGATTCCAGGTTCCCAGCATCTACTGAATACACATCCAGAGGTGATTTTCATGCTGGTGCCCACCTCAGAGGATTTGTGTCAAGAATAAATGGCACGATATATATAAAAGGACAGTGTTAGCGAGAGTGTGAATGTTCAATAAAAGATAGCTTTAAGTCTTTTTGTGGACATTTTATCAGTTATAGTGATGATCAGTTTTACTGAAAAATTCTTTATCTGGATCAAACTTACCAATTCATCTTATATATGAGACCTTTCCTTCCTTTGTTTTCTCTCCCTGCTTTTCAGTCTTACAGCCTTCTAAAATTTCTCTTTTCTTCCTTTCCACATATATTAAGTAGAGCCTACCTATGTACATGGTTTTGTCCTTGGCCACGTGGAGACTTAAAAAACATGGGTCTACTATCAAATGATATCCACCTGGTAGGGGAGGTTTAACCTTTACATAAATAACCATATAAGAACTGAAGTGCCCTGAAGCCTGGGGAAGCTTTCTGGAATTACCTGTGTTCCAAAAACCAGGAGATGCAATAAGGAGTATTATAAATAAGTATAGGACTCCTGCATTCTCTGAATGAAGGACATTATCTGCATCCAGGAGATCCTTTCCAGAGGAAGTAAGGACCCTCTTGGCAAACACAAGCCATGCTTAGTTCTCTTGACCAACCTCCAGCTCCCACCCTCTACCCACCCCTCTTTATCCCCACACCAAAGTCATTGATCCTGTTCCAAAAGAGAATCATGCCCTAGGAATTCTCCTCAATATTGTTGGAAATTATTTCATGCTTCACCAGCTTCAAAATTTTAACCAGTGCTTTGCAAACTTTACTTTGCGTATGGATCACCTGGGCATCTCAGTTGAAGAGGTTCCAGTTCACTGGATCTGGGTGGGAACCTGAGAATCTACATTTCTAACAAGCTCCGAGGTAATTTCCATGTTGCTGTTAGAATAGTTGTAAAAATTGATAAACATAAATTAAATATTAATATTAATGAACATCAGCTAAGAGTTAAAACGTTGCCTTGACAAGCAAGTAGAATAAACATTCCGATGTCAAGAACTTATCAGGAGTGAGACTCCTAGACTAAATTCTTTTTTTTAATTGAAGTATGGTTGACCCACAGTGTTCAGGTATATAACATAGTGATTTGACAAATCTATACATTATGCTATGGCTATCCTCACCACAAGTGTAGCCACCATCTGTTACCATAAAACATTATTATAATGCCATGAACTGTATGCCTGTGCTGTACCTTTTATGTGCATTCCTAAGGCTTCTGTGAGATATTTTAAGTGTGAGATGGAAAAGTTGGAGAATTTTATACATATTCAACATTGCCTGAGAAATGTTGCCACAGGTTTGTTTTTTATTTTCTTCCAAGATATTACTGAAGCTCTGTTTAATTGCATTTCTGCTGCTCCAAAACCTTTTTTCATGCTACACTGATTCATGAATCTCCCATTATGTGTATTTATTAGGTGACAGCTCTTGCTGACAATGACAGGGAATAAAATGCTTTCAGAGGAAACAAGAGATCCAGGTGTCTGGTTTTGGTTTATGTGATGTCAGGTCAGTCCCATTGTACTTTGGGGAGTGTTCCTTTTTTGTGTGATATGACAACAGAGAGTGTCAGATTTCAGATCATCATCTTTTCTTAAAGAATATGAAGAAAATATTTGAGTCCAAAAATTAAGAATAGGGGCGCCTGGGTGGCTCAGTGGGTTAAAGCCTCTGCTTTCGGCTCAGGTCATGATCTCAGTGTCCTGGGATCGAGGCCCGCATCGGGCTCTCTGCTCAGCAGGGAGCCTGCTTCCTCCTCTCCCTGTCTCTCTGCCTACTTGTGGTCTCTCTCTCTGTGTCAAATAAATAAATAAAATCTTTAAAAAAAATTAAGAATAGATCATTTGGATAATAATATATTCTCGCTTTAAGATAGTTTATGAAATGAAGAAATGTACCAGGCAAATGAGAAGCCGCTTTAACAGGGAAATGCACTGTCTTATCAACAGCTACTTATTACTTATTTGAATATTTATTAGAAGATGAGAAACTCAAATCTGGACAATGTTGGAAGAAAAAAATGGGATCTATTTTCACCAAACAGAAATCTCAAAGATTCTATATTTTTATGATATATAAGAAAAAATACAGCTTTGAAATATTTATGTTTCTATTATTACAAAATATAAAGGTATGTTTAAATCAAAGATCACTATAATAAAAGAAGTGATGAGTATGAGTTGGGATGACAAATGAGCAAATTGTATGTTCTAGATCTCATCTCTCTTTGACAGGATCAGAAATAAAATCATAATAAGGAAAGAAAGGACTCAGATAATAGATTAATAATACTTCTAACTTGGAATAATAAATGCAACACCCAAACCTTCTAAAACTCGGTCATCAATAGCAATTATTGTACATAGTGGACATATGCTACATATAAAAAGATTGTATCTTTTTATCTTTATGTCTCAAAAATATTGCTCAGTTCCTGGTACATGGGCAGCTTTTAATAAATGTTTGTTTAATGAGTGCATGACTGCATGAATGCCTGAAAATTCTAGGAGTTACAGAAAAATATGAATGACGTAGAACAGAGGTTGGCAAACTTTTTCTGTAAAGAGGCAGATAGTAAATATCTGAGGTGGGCAGGTCAAACAGTCTCTTTCGTAAGTACCACAATTGGCCATGTAGTGATATCACCCATAAATGACAAGTAAAGGAATAGGTATGGCTGGTATTCCAATAAAACTTTATTAACAAAATCAGGTTGTAATTTATTGGCCCTAAGACAGAGCAAGGTTGATCATTGTCTTTAAGAGGGTGCAATGAGTGAAGGGAAATAGAGAAACAAATATTAAAAACAACCTGAATAGATTTCCTTCCAACTAGGATGGTGACTCAACTCATACTCTTTTGAAGAAAAATAAAAAGCTCGATTGAAAAACAAAAAAATAAAAACAAAGTTTGCAGAGCAAGGAGTGCAGCCAGCATTTGGGGGTATGAGACTCAGAATGAGGGAAATGCATCCTGGTGAGCTCTAAATTCCCACTGGCCTTTCCTGGTATTTGCCAACTCCAATGGTAGGCAGTGTCCTAGAGCCGTGCTACCAAAGTGGGGTGCAGTGCCTGTCTGTAAGCTGTTACTACCAGGATGGGTTGAGATAGTTACAGTATGTGACAAATTTAGGAAAATTTGTAATAGTCCTTTTTGGTCCATTTTATCTAATAACTTTTAAAAATGGTCCCGTAATTTTATGTCTTTTATTCATGAAATCTTTTCAGGAATTCATACTTACTGTATTTTACAAGTGTATCACTTAAGGACAGATAAGCCATTTTCAGCAATTAAAATTAGAGTTCTTGATGGTGACACTATCCCTCCAGGAATGCAGTATTCCTTCTTGTTTTTTTTCTTTTTTAAAGATTTATTTATTTGAGTGAGAGAAAGAGGGAGAGTGGGGGGGGGCAACAGGAGAGGGAGACAGAAAATCATGAAACAGACTCCCTGCTGAGCACGGAGGCTTAGGTAGGACTTCGTCCCAAGACCCTGAGATCATGACCTGAGCCCAAATGGAGAGTTGGTCCCTTAACCACCCAGGCACCCCAGTATTGCTCTGAATTTACTATTTCTCTAGGTAGAGACAGTTCGAATGGCTTGCATTTGGTCTTTCTTCATAATAGCCCTCAATCAACAGGTCAGGGAACCAGGGTGGGGATTCTGCCTACTCTTAAGTATGTCTATTCCAAGTATGCATTCTGGAACTTGGGAATTAACCACAGAAAGAATCCTGGAATCAGTGTCAATTAAGAGCCAGTATCTAGTAGTCCCAGAAAGATGGAATTCCTTTTCCCTAATGCATGGTTACCCTGGTAAAAAGCCATAGGTCCCTTTGGGAGAAGATTGGGAGAAAGATTACCAGGATAAACTTTCGGTAGTGTAGTGGGTCCTCTTTTGAGGGGATCTGGCCTTCCCTACACTGAAGGTGGTGGATCTATAAACTGGCCCATGCCTGGGAATTGGTTGAGGGGTTATGACCCTGGTTTTATGACTTGAGCTAGACTTTTATTCACTTGATCTAGAAGTTATCTGTTTATACAGATCAAATAAAGATTTAGTGGGCTTACTATGTATTTCACTTTTATGAACACCATGATTAACTAGCCAACACGATAGGTCTGCACAAGTCACATTATTTTGATTGCTGTTTTAACTCTGCTGTCCTTTAAGGTAAGTACATCCACCTTGTCTTTGACTGTTGAGTGCTCCCACTTGGTCCTGCCATCCTAGGATCTAATTACTTCCATTACATTTAGATTTACCAACTCAGTAGCTGTGAGTGTCTCTGTAAGTTCTGGCCCTCAGAGAAAAGCTTTCAGAAGAGTGTTGGAAATCCCCTCGCAAATTTATTGCTCAAAATATTCATGAAGATAGATCTCTTGAAACTCCTATTTCAATAATCTATCTGAACATTCCAATTTTCTTAAGCCTTTGAAATATTTCCTGAACATTAAACCAAGGCAGATTAGTTATTTCCAGTTTTCTCACAGTGGGTCATCTTTCGATGCATGATTTTGTTTATTAGAACTCCTTCCAATTCCCCAAGCTGCAACATTAAACGTACAATCTTTGTTTAGTGAGCCCATATCAATAAATTCTGCCTGATTCAACATTATGTCGCTCTAGCATTATTCCACTTCTTTTAATGTCCATTTCCAGATGTTTCCCTGATTTCTGTTTATATAAATTAGAAAACTCTTTTTTGGGAGTGTAGCATACCTCCTCATGTGTTATACTTTTCACCTCACCTTTAGAGACCCACTGGGACTTGAGTCAAGTTATCAACCTAGAAGTAAAAAGGGGTGGTGGTGATGGGTTCTGAGGAGACTCTGCGTGTCATCCACAGCAGCTGTTATGATTACCTCAGGCAATGCAGGGTTAATCTCAGACAGAAGGAAAGGGAGATCTGATTGTGGGTGGGAATGACCTTGTTACTGTGTTTGGGAAGGACACCCTGCCAGAGTGGGGAGCCCATTCCACTGGGAGTAAGAGAGGACTTCCCCACTGGCAAAGAAGACACATCAGAATTTAGAGGCTTACTGTCCCCAGCTTCATCATTGCCTCCCTACCCGGCCCATCCCAACTTACAGGATCCCATTCTTTCCCAATCAATGCCCTCACTTTCGTAGTAGACACCCTGTGAGGCTCAGTGTTCAACTTGCTTTGTAATTCAACCACTTACAGGATGAGGGTCTATGTTTATTGTCCAGGAATAACAGTCTTAGGGCTTCTGGAGATAGGGGTCTCCTCTAGGGGACCCCTAGAAGCTCTTCACTCATTTATATCGTACTTGACTGGGAATTCAAATTCTTGAGTTCAGCCTTTTCTTTCTTTAAAATTTTATGTATATACGTATGTATGTATGTATGTATGTATGTATTTTAGAGAGAGGGAGAACACACTCATGAGTGGGGGGGGGCGGAGAGGAGGGAGAGACTCAAGTAGACTCTGCTCTGAGTGTGGAGCCCAACGCAGGGTTCAATCTCAGGACCCCGAGAACATGACTGGAGCCAAAACCCAGAGTCAGATGCTCAACCGACTGAGCTACTCAGGTGCCCCTGAAGCTTCTATAATACCACTTGACCCCTATTATGTATTTTCTGTCATTATGGGTCCTCAGTAGACCTTTCTTCCATATTACCAGGTTCACTGCCATGATGGCTAATTTCACATGTCAGCTTGTCTGGATCATGGGATGCCCAGATGTCTGGTTAGATGTTATTTCTGAGTGTTTCTGTGAGAGTGTTTCTGAAAGATTTGCAATTGAATCTAATGCTGAGTGGAGAATATCAGTCCCCTGTGTACATCATATAAACTTAAGTTTGTACACCTTTGATAATGTTTCTTCCTCCTAAAAGGTATTCTTTCACATCCTGTAAAGTCTAGGTTAGTCATTTTGTTCCAGGAAGTTTTTCATGAATTGCTGCCTTCTGCAACCCCTGTGATCAAGCTAAGTGCCTCACTGTGTCTCCATAGAGCTTGGACAATCATCAGCAACTAATAGGGGCTCAACAAATGCTTTTAGCGTTTAGCTGAATTGGAAATAATCCATGAAGTTAGGAACTTAATGAAATATAATTATTTGTCCCAATTAATATAGTTTGAAAGACAGACTTTATTTCGTGTATTTAAAGGGTTATATATTCACTAGATGTGCTATAACATAGACATTATCACTGTTCAGAAAATACTGCATAAGAAACCAGACACTAACTAAAACCTAAAATCATCTCTGAAATATTATCATTGACATATCTAGGTAACTAGAAGTCATTAAATATAACTCAAGATTTAGAATTATGTTTATTATGTTTACTTCTAATAAGTTTTCTATATATTTTATAATAATTCAGGTTTTTGAAGAGTGCAGTAGACTCTTTTCAAACATGGCATCAGAGGATGGAGCTAAGTTCCCAGAAGGTAGAGCTAAAAGCTGAAAAATACAATGAACAAAGGAATCGCTCCCAGAAAACAGAAACAGTCACAACCCTACTCTCTGGAGAAGGGCTCAGTGATATGCTCCCAGATGGGTTTCAGAATTGATAAAGACCAGTGACTGTCTGCTCTTATAGTCTCCTCATCTATACATTGAGTGTTGAGGGCTTGAGGGGCTGGTGACAAGTCTTTCTTTGTTCGCAGATATCTGGATCAAGAGTCGCTCCCCCTGAGGAGTCTTACCATATTCAGACTTGATTAAAATTGCAAGGATCTGGAGATTGAGCCCGATATCAAAACTAAGATAAGACTTTGAGGAAAGGCTCGAGAGTATTTTTCATGAAAGAAGAATGTGAATAAACTATTGTAGGTAGAGAGTGGGCTCCAGAAAATTCCTTTCAAGATGGCCACAGTAATTACCCCAACCACCTATGCAAATCTTTTGTCATGGGACCTCTCCATGTCTTCCTTCAAGACGTGGAGTCTGTTTCCCCATCTCTTTAAATATGGGATGGTCTTGTGTCTTACAAGGATCAACAGAATGCAGTAGAGTGATGTTATATGTGCAACTTCTCAAGCTAGTCCTTCAGGGGCTTCCACTTTCACCCTCTGGGACCCCCGAGCCCACAATGCTGTGGAAAAAATCCAGTCTACCCTACTGGTAAATGGTACCCAACTGACAGCACCAACTACTGGCCAGGTGAGTGGGGTTGTTTTGCACCCTTCACTCCAGTCAACTTATCAGATGAAACAGCTAATGAGTGTTCCCAGTGAAAAGCTGCAGAAGAACAGCCCATTCCACCAAGCCCTAAAATTGTAAGAAATAATCAATGTTTGCTGTTGTTAGTTCTTACGTTTTGAGCTGGTTTGTTACATGATATTAGAAAATTGAAAAAAACACATTTACCTAAATTTTTAAAATAAGAAAATGAATTTGTCATACTTCTAGGTGATTTTATACAATCAATATTGGTGACAATTTTATATCAATATTTGATAACTGAATAAAGTAAGAACTTAATAAATGTTTACTGAATGACTAAATCAATGCAGACAGCTTCAATCCTTGAATCAAGAATCAACTTATGTTTTTTGTTAGTAAAGATTCTATGTATATTATTAAGGTTAAATTACCACTCATTTTTATAAATTACTTAGGATCATAGTATATCAGTTTATTATTTGTTCATTTTCCTTCATTTTTTCACTTTTTTGGAAGCTGAAAGACAACAGTAATGATGGAAAAGAAAAAACTGATAAAGATCAGAATTGTCATTTTGTTTATATAATGTCTTAAAAGATAATAAAATATCTTTCAGAGATTTTTTTTATGAGTCCCAAAGTGTATTGATTTAAATGAGAGGATTAGAGGGGCACTTGGGTGGCTCAGTTGTTAAGCAGCTGCCTTTGGCTCGGGTCATAATCCCAGTGTCTTGGGATCGAGCCCTGCATCGGGCTCCCTGCTTGGCGGGAAGCCTGCTTTCTCCCTCTTCCACTCCCCCTGCTTGTGTTCCCTCTCTCTCTCTGTCTCTCTCTGTCAAATAAATAAATAAAATCTTTAGAAAAAAATGAGAGGATTAGAAATAAATACTGTGGAGCTTATTTACTGGATTCAGACTTTATCAGCTCCTCTCATTTCTGTTCATACAAGTAGATAACCAAGCTTCTCCTAACTTCAGTACCCTCATCTGTAAAGTGGGGACAGTGATGAATGTCTCCATATGTCATTGCAGTTTTTAGACACTGAAGTGCTCAAAAATGCTATTATTAAATCTCATTCTAGAAAGTTCTTTGCTTTAAATTATAATCTTTAACATTATATGTAAGGTAGCTTGATTTAATAGGAAAATTTAGGCTATGTGACATAAACTATAGGTTAGCCCACTCGAATACCCAACCCAATCCCTTCTGTATGGCCTTCCTCAACTTTTGAGACTGGGAACCTGGAAAATTCACTTCCTAGAGTATTTTTCAGCTAAGTATGGCCACATAATTCATTTTCTGTACAACGAGTGAGGCACAAGCATAAGTGTGGAAATACCATCTTCTCTCCCATCTGTAAGGTAGATGTGAGGATGAGAACTGAAATAGCTGCCATGAAACCATGAGGAAAAGTGAAAAAATCAAACCCATGACCCTATGCTAACCAACTCCTACCACTAGATTTATTGCTATGTGAGAAAAAGAATGTCCCGGGCGCCTGGGTGGCTCAGTGGGTTAAAGCCTCTGCCTTCGGCTCAGGTCATGATCTCAGGGTCCTGGGATCGAGGCCCACATCGGGCTCTCAGTTCAGCAGGGAGCCTGCTTCCTCCTCTCTCTCTGCCTGCTTCTCTGCCTACTTGTAATCTCTCTGTCAAATAAATAAATAAAATCTTTAAAAAAAAAAAGAAAAAGAATGTCCCTAATTTCTTTAAAGTCACAAGTTAATTGCATTCTCCCTTGCAAGTGAATGCAAGCCCCAACTAGACACCCTTTGGTCTGGAATGGATACAATTCCATTTTATTCCTTACTAGTTGTGTGACATGAACAAAAACAACATGTGGGAGCAAGGGTTGGTGAGGGAGGGGTCCATCCATTGATACGACCCAAGAACTAACATGTTAAGCACCCAAGAGTCTTTCTGGCATATAATAGGCTGTGAGTGTTTTAAAAATCACAGAAAAGAATTATTTCCCTTATCCTATAGCTGTGAGTTGTTTGTTAAGAAATCATGGAATTACTTCCCTATGACCATTTTGTCTTGAAGAGAACACGTTGGGGCAATCCGGTGGACTCTGAACATGAAATAAAAGTTTTGAGCATATTGAACATTAAACAAATGTCAACGCTCTCTCCTTTAGGTTGTGTGCTTACAGGCAGTTTCCAGATAAACCAAGCAAATAACTTTCGAAAGCTAATTATAGTTTATAACTAAGAGAAGGAGGCTTGATATTGAAAGTATTTTTGTAAAGTCAGTTTAAAATGTACCATGTCTACTGACAGATGTGGCTCATATTCAGTGGTCTTATTTTAAAATAAATAAATATAGCAAGAACTACTCTGCTAAGCATATACATTTCATCACATTCTGGATACTGAGCTGCTTACCATCAAAAAATAACCCAAGTCTAAGAAAGTATTTTACTAAAAACTAGCTTACAAGATTTTATTTCCCCTTCTACCTCTATCTGAAAAATCCCAAATAACATTGGACAACACAACCCCTTGGAATATATGATCTCTGGTATTTTACAAAAATAAAGTCCTGACACATTGTATTTTAAGAGTAAGAGTGGGTGAGACATGAAAGAAAATAAAAAACTTGAGTCTCTTTTGGGTTAGAATTTGTTCACTTCTGTATAAATAATTAAAAAGAATCTCTCCCTCTTTTGAATTCACTTGTGGTTAATTAGGTAATCTAGACGAAACCTCCTGCAAACTGCAAAACGCAAAGGATAAAATACATATTTTAAAATCTTACAAACATTGAACAAGTCGTAAGGATTTACCAGGACATCTTGTCCGTGAAAAAAGAGGGGAGTAACCCAGTAAAGCAGGAAATTCTACTCTGAGAGAATATGACCATCCTGACCAACTTAAACTTCTATACTGATAGCTCTGTGCAGAGAGAGAGACGGATGAAAGGCTAGAGCTGACGGAGGGGCGGGCATCCGGTGGAAGACTCATTCCCACAAGCTGGAACCTAAGAGGTCTACTCTCTCAAAATAAAGGTGAGTGAAACATGAAGCATCTGCTCCAGAACCTACATGCCCAAATGTCCGAGGAACCTCAGCATGTTGCTTTCAGGTGGCCCGTGACTGGTATCCTCCTTCGAGGAAAGTGCTAGATCCAGAATCTCAAATTATTCATCTCTTTTCCCCCAAATACATTTGCCGGCAAAGATTAGATACCATATAACAGAACAATCTGACCAAAAATAATAAAATAAATAAATAATAAGTAGATAGATAAAAACCAGATGTGCACATGCATCAGACATCTGAATATGTAATAGACCATGAAACCTATGTTTACTGTGTTTAAAGAAATAATAGGGATCAAGTTGAAAATATTAGTAGAAAGCACAAAGCTATAAAAGATGTCAATAAATTTGAAGAGATAGATAAACCACGGATTAAAAAAACAGCTAAAATTTGAAAGTCAGTGAATAATGAAGGGGTGTGGGGGACTAAAAACACTACAGGCCTTATGAGCACTTGCCAGAGACACAGGGTATAGGTGGAATTTATGGGTGTGCTTCTTTCTGAAACAATTAAATATTATTAATCACAGTGAAACAATTTTATATGATGTATCATCCACTGCAGACACTTCCAGACCCCTTCATCTCCCTTTTATTTTTCATCTCATCTTTAAAGTTACCCCATCATTGGGATCAGAAGGATTTGTTCACTTTTGGATGAGAGGACTGAGAAAGAGTGTTTAAGTGTCTCAAAAGTTGTCATGACATTTTTACTTAATTTCACCTTTAGGAATTCAAAGTTGCTTTGAAAATTAATTTATTGTGTAGCTTGCTAGACTGGGTGAAACCTGAGATTAGCTCTTAAATATCTTTTCTCCACATATGGATAAAAATTATGTTTACAGTGTGTAAGTAAATACTAAAATTGGTGGACTGATGCTGATTCTCAGCCAAGTGGACAGAACATCACTGGGTGATATTTGTATGTCTTAGGAAATAGATACATGTGTATCTGAGCCGTTAAGTGTGGGTGAAACCGTTGTAAAGTGAAATGCATGGTGGGTGATTCGGCATCACCTGGTTTTCCGAGTTAAAACCTCCCGTTTGGGATTTATGAAGACATAGACTGCAGAAACCAAAGGATAAAGATCTATTTCCATCAGCATGTAAGGACACTATTATCCCACATCCTAAGTGATAAAGATGGAGACACCAAGAAAAATGCATTAGTTTTTATAAATCAAAATTCTGTCTGAGCAAAAGAATATACCTCTTTGGAGGTACAGCAACAAATGTATTTAAAGAAAAGAAGATAAAGCCTAGTTAGAAAAGAGCCTCCCTGCTCACATGGGGGTGCGAGGAAAGATAAAAAAGGGATCAGTCAAATGTCTGGGAAAAAAGTGACTCAAAAAGAGTATGTGACAACAGGTTTAAGGAAGAGAGGAAATCAGGGGTGGACAGAGAAGGGCTTCCCAACACGCACCTGTCTGGAGCGTGACATTGAAGCGAATATCCTAAGGAAGTGACACTCATAGGGTAATATTTCTCCAGTTTTTGTGTTCCGTTTTGTTCTATTAAATAATTGCATTTCATTCAATGAAGCACATTTAGTAGGACACAGTTTTACATACTTGGTTGTATATAGTCTTTTGACTAATACATCCGAAACGAGTCTGCTTATCAATGGCAAAGTTGTCAAGTTCAGTCTCACTCCCCAGGCATTTTTCAGCTTTCACTGCTGATTTCACAAACAGAAAGATTCTCAAGAGCCTTCTCTGTGACTCTGTTAGCACCGTTAGCCCTGCCAATAATTTGAACCAAACAAAATTCAAGGGGTTGGGACAGCTATGGTGTGATGATGGGAACTTTGAAAAAACAATGCAAATGACAGAATCACAAACGTACAGATGGAGATCGGGTTAGTGGTTCACAGCGGTGGCAGGTGGGATGGAGGGAGTGGATGTAGACATGAAAGAGCAGCACAGGGAATCTGCGATGTAGATTTCTGTCTCTTGCCTGTGGTGGTAGACACATGAACTTGCACGTGTGCAAGAACAGAAAATATGCACAAATGAGTGCCTGCAAAACCAGTAAGATCTGGGACACCCAGGTGGCTCAGTCAGTTAAGTACTGCCTTTGGCTCAGGTCATGATCCCAGGGTCCTGGGATTGAGTCCCCCATTGGGCTCCTTGCTCAGCGGGGAGTCTGCTTTTCCCTCCCCTTCTGTAGCTCCCACTGCTGTGTTCTCTCTCTCTCTCTCTCTCTCTGAAAAAAAAAATAAATTAAAAAAAAAAAAAGAGGCTGGACAGAGCCTTGAGAAAGGAGGTAAGCATGGAAACTTATTTTGGTGCCTGGTCAGGAAGAAGTGTCCTTTGCATGTGCAGGATCTGTATGACATTTCATCTACTGGGTCTAAGCTCTGACAAAGTTTCCACCAAAATGAGAGGCTCTTGTTTTCTAGCGGGTGATGAGGGGACCCCATGTTCCAATATAGAGGTAATGCCCATATCTGGCCCTGTTCATCTATTCCCCCATCCACCAACAAAGAGCGGACTGTCTAATATCACAGAGACAGTGATTCACATTCTTCTACATCATTTAGTACACGTTTCTTAGGAGGGAATAAAGTATAAACCCTTGTCTGTTTGAAATGCTAGAAGAATTAAGCCCATGAATCTTTTTCTTCCAAATGTTTTTTGCATGAAAAAATGATTATTATTATTTTTGCCTCTGATAATTTTTGGAACGAGTCATCAGTTGGTAGATGTTAACTTTTATTCTTTACTAAAAGAAGAGGCATTTCTGCATCATGAGATATCTTGAATAGATTAAATTGCTTTGGGGGAAAATTGCTGCAATGAAACTTTAATAGGTTGCTTAATATGGAGTTAAAAAAAAATGTCCACCCTTACTGTTTATTGAGAGAGATTTCTGTAGATTTTTGCCCCCAGACAAATTTTTCAAGCACTGCAGAATTATTTGCTCCATTCAGAACTGGTTTCAATAGTTCCCTTAGGATGGGAATATAGTGAACACATCAATGTACTTTTTTTTTTCATTACATGTTTCCTTGAAAGGTTTTAGTCATTTTTTTTCCTAAAGAAATATCAATTTAAAGAAGATTGTAGTTAGAGGCATTTTAATAATCCTGCCTTTTTTTTTTCTTCTATAAAAGAGATGGATGACATGAATAAAGTGATAACCACTGGTACTTTACTTGACAAAATATTTAATGTTAGCTGAGGTAAATGAGGAAACTGAAAGGATAGTAGTCGTTGAAAGCCAGGAATGTGAGATTCCTGTTAGCCCAGGCGATGATGCTGCAAAGCTTCCTCCCACACCGTGCAGTTAGAAATCGATCTTCACACCGAGCAGACCTCCCTTCACATGGTGTCCATGGCCTCACAAACAAGCAGGTGCCACAGCCAGAGTGTAGTGTGAAGTGGAAGGGTGCCCATCTCTCCTCTCTGTTAGAGTGAGCATCAAGATCATGGGCGCTGGAGTCAGAACCCATTTCAGTTCCCCTTCAGTGCCTGCACCTCAGCTGCCTCAGCCAATGAGTAACCGTGAAAATGAACAATGGTGACAGCTGTCAAACACCTGTCTGTGCCAGTCTTTATAATAAACACCTGATATGCATCGGTTCTTCCAGTCTTCACTGTGAGAGTGTGTAGTCTCCCTCTCCCTTTCTGATAGGAAACCTCAAGGGGACTGGGTAACTCGGCCCCAGGCACACAGCTTCTCAGTCTCCCAGTGGCATAATCAGCATTTTCTCTGATGTCTTGATGAAGGTATGATGATATTCAGAGATCCGTCAGGGAGTTCTGCAACCCAGGTCAATGAGTGGAGCTCCGTTTAAGGGACAAGAAAGGATGTGAGGTTGTGGGAAACCAGAGATCAGCCAGGTGAGCAGTGGAGCTCCTTTGTCCATGGCCTTCTGTGTGAGATCATCCGCACGTTAAGACCAAACACTCCGGTGGCACCCCTTGTTTTCTGGAGGTGTAAAATCAAGTCCCAGAAGGGTGCAGCTTGATCCTGCAGACCAGTGGAGAAGTGGTCATACCTGCCCAGGGAAGTTCTGGAAGGAAAAGCCTTAGGTGGATTCTGATTCCTGTGACATCCGAAACTAGCCTCACTTAGCTGGAAATCTTCCCTCAGTATATATTGACATTGATCATCTTCCAAAATAAATCAGGTTTGTCAAGACAAGAAGAAAGATTTGGGGCGCCTGGGTGGCTCAGTGAGTTAAGCCTCTGCCTTTGGCTCAGGTCATGATCTCAGGGTCCTGGGATTGAGCCCCGCATTGGCCTCTCTGCTCAGTAGGGAGCCTGCTTCCCCCTATCCCTCTGCCTGCCTCTCTGCCACTTGTGATCTCTCTCTCTCTCTCTGTGAAATAAATAAATAAAATCTTAAAAAAAAAAAAAGGATGATTTGCTCCCTTGAAAATTGTTTTGTATTTTTTTTTAATTTTTTTTTATGCAATGGTCAGTCAAGTTGGGCCACAAGAGAAGACACAGGAGCAGCTCAGGAAAGAAGCCAAGTTTGTGATACTCACAGATCCTAGAATCAAGAGACCCTGCACGTCAGCTTGTAGGGTCCTGTGAGGAAGGTATCAGGGTGGTCCAGAGATAGAAGCCAGGCTTTGGAGGAGTGCCTAGGCTATAAGATTTATTGCAGTTTCCAGGGAAAGGCAAAACAGGGCAGGGGAAAGGGTTGAGAACTGACTAGTTTGAATAATTTCGGCAAGCTTTGAGCTGTAGGGCGATCTCTAGTTACTGGTACCTTGGCCCTGGGATGATGCAGATGGCGGAACATGGCCTCATGGGTGTGTGGGCAGTTAGAGGAGGTGTGGCTGTGGACTGGGCAGTTTACAGATGAAAGACATGTTTCAGCTGAACCCTTTGTTACCTTGAAGAACCGACTAGCCAGTGCTTCCTGGCCAGAAAGCTTTCTTTAATAAAATGTCAAAGCATCATAAGATACAGAAAATAAAACTCTATATATTTAGATTGTATACATAGTAAATATTTATGTATATTTATTTGTTACATACGTATATATGTAAAATACAAGCTGAACAGCCCACAGTAAAGGGGCACCAGGTGCCCAGACTGCCCCATTCTGCCTCCCATATCTTGGATTTCCAAATGCAAACTCCCTTCAAGCTCCTTATCTTGCCTCCTTCATCCCAGAGCAGCTTGTGTCGAGTTCAGCTGTGAAGTCTCATAAAACTTCTAAATACTCGAGAGTCCTGGAACCCATTCCCAAAGATTCTGATTTAACATGCCTGCCTAAAGACCTGGAAAGCTGAAATGTTAGCAACTGTGCAGACCCCATGCCCTGGGGACAATCTCCTCTGCCACTGGCCAGAAAAATGTACACACACGCATTCACACTCAGACACACACTCGCACTTGTCTCTGAAAACTTCCAGTCCCACCACCTTTTGGGACATTTTCTCAAGCCTCTCCACCCTGGATTAAACCACTGCAATTTGTCATAATCGAGGCTTTAAAAAAAGAGAGAAAAAAACCCAAACCAACAACATTCTGGATGGGAGCCACACTCCCAGTGACTGGCAACTTCTACTTTTGGCTTGACAATATGAGATGTGTAACTCTCCTCCAATACGGCATTTAAAACTCAGAACACAAAACCTGGCAAACTTGCTGGGATAGGGAGGGAGATTGCTTCACACTGCTTCCAGGTTCTTACATCAAGAAGACCAGAGGGCGCCTGGGTGGCTCAGTGGGTTAAAGCCTCTGCCTTCGGCTCAGGTCAGGATCTCAGGGTCCTGGGATCGAGGCTCGCATCAGGTTCCCTGCTCGGCAGGGAGCCTGCTTCCTCCTCTCTCTCTGCCTGCCTCTCTGCCTACTTGTAATCTCTCTCTGTCAAATAAATAAATAAAATCTTAAAAAAAAAAAAAAGAAGAAGAAGACCAGAGTGCATCAGAGGGAGAAAGACATTTAGGCAGTGCCACACCGAGTCGTTAGGAGAATGGGTGGTCATCCACAGGCCCCTGAAGGGTCTTGACATGGGGCAAGATTTGTTTCAATCCACAGGTGGAAGACCTATCACTGACATGGTGGGGACTTTCAGGATATCCCCAGAAAAATGCCCTTTGATTTCCAAATCTCAGTTACACTGGCCAGATGGAAAAGGAGAGAAAAATTGAAAATTCTATATTTACATAGGCTACGGAATTGCTAGTAGTATGGCTGAATGGTGGTCCCCAAAAAGATATGTCCACATCCTAACCCACAGAATCTGTGACTATTCCTTTCTGTGGCCAAAGATGGGATTCATTAGGAATTTTAAGAGGAGGAGCTTATCTTTGACTCTCCAGGTAGACTCTAATTCCAATGACAAGTGTCCTTGTAAGACTGAGGCAAAAGGAGATCTGAAAATAGAGAAGTGATGTGAAGTAGGAGGCCGGGGTAGGGATGATACAGCCATAAGCTCAGGATTGGTGGCAGACAACAGACCCTTCTGAAAGTCAAGGAACAGAAGTTCCCAGGGGGCCTCTGGAGAGATCAAGGCCCTAATCGACTTTAGCTAAATGAGACCCATTTCAGATCTTTGACCTCCAGGACTGGAAGATTATAAATTTGTGTAAAGCCATGTGTGATACAGCAACAATGGGAAACTAAGACACCAACCGGCAAGGAAATTACAGATTTAGAAAGATGGTCTAAGCAGACCAGATGAGCTTTAAATGCCAACCTAGCCATAAACTATCTGTGGGACAGTCTTTTTCCCTGGCTCTGGAAAAGGACTCACAAGATTTTCTTCACAGTGTTGTTGTGAAGATCACATAAGAGAACTGGAAAGGGTTGAATAGTTGACTTATAATAAATAAAAGCTGCCAGTATGAGTCCTAGTTACCAAACATTGCTGGACAGAGAGACTCTACCTTCCCACATGTTTTCTACTCTCAGAAGGGGTGTTTTATTTCAAAGAACATTGCAAGAAGCACCTATGTAAAGGCACTCTCTTCCCATAACTATGCCTCATAGAATGCCCTGGATTGTACAGTGGTAAAAAGTTTATTACCTCTCAAGTGGTCTGCTTCAGAGACCTCCGGGGCTCTTCAAACACCAAAAAGCCTATTGTTTGGCACAAAAGAGTCATAGAAGATTTACGTGGCTGTGTGAATGATCGAAGCAGCAGACAGAAGCAGGCCAAAATTGAGCCAAATGGAAATATTAAAAATTAATGATAAAAAAAAACTACCACATATTACAGTATGACTTGCTTCCCTAAATGTTGATGGATGCTACTGACAATCAGTGTCTGGGGCTACGGTTGGAGGGGGTGTGTTATATAAAACTTATTAAATAAAATGCATGCGTTCTTGTCTTTAAAGAAAATAACTTCAATTGTATCTGTGGTTCTCATCAAGTACACAATATTCCGACTATTTCAAATGGGTCATTGTTAAGTTCCACAAACATATCAGGTATCGGGTCATTTTGGTGAGCTGATATTAAGAAAGCTTCTTCATCCTTCTGCAGCAGCTTCCTAAATTCTAGGCCTTAGGAAATCAGGCCTGAGAAATAAGACTAGTCAGTGCCCAACTTCCTTCTCCATTGCCCTATCCTGGAAGCTTGGGCCACTGAACTCAAGGGGAGCCCTCTCCAGGCACTGGCTCCCGCAACCACCTCAGGGAGTGGGGACATAAGTATCCCCAGGACAAGGGCTCCTTGGGTGGCTTAGTGTTTACTCTGTCCCGCTCTGACTTTGTTTTGCTTTGTTTTGGTTTGTTGTAATTCCATTGTCTTGATTCTTGCTTTGTTTTCTTTTTTCTTTTTTTATTATTTGCCCCAGGGGTACAGGTCTGTGAATCATCAGGCTTACACCTCTTGCTTTGTTTTCTAATGACTGCATTCCTATCTAGTATTCCAACTCTAGTGGCTGAGTTGTGCTTTTTCTCCTTGGTTAGGTTCTATGCTCAGTGAGCTGGCTTCTCTGGGATCTAGTCCCAAAGCTTATATTTCTTAGGGCTCAATTCTAGCAGCCTCCTGGCCAACACCTTTGGCTGACTGTCCACTTGCTTGGTTTTGGTGCCTCACTGTTCCCCAATTAGCTTCTCTCTCCTGGCGCATCGGAGATTTTTCCATCCCAGTTTCGCTGCGCATTAAGCACTGCTATGGAACATGCTAAAATGCAAACGACTGTAATTGTATTAGGACAAGAAACATCCTTTTCAGATGCAAAAACGTCTTGAGAGGTAAGGAGAGGTGGCAGAGAGATAGCAGTATCTACCAGCTGAAGGGGAGCACAAAGTTGCTCCTAATTCATAGTTTATTTAATAATGGGAATTTGGCTATGAGATATTTTGGGGATAAAGAAAACTGGCCCAAAAGTTAAGTGTGAATACTACAGTGCTGTAGAAGAGTCTGGACAAGAAGCATTCAGACCATAAACCCTGGATAGTAGAGAAGCAAGGGGTGGGTAGGGTAACAATGGGGGGCCGGGGGCAGGTGGGTGGAGGTCGAGGGATACAGAGTTGAGAGGATTGACAAAAGGCAAACCTTTCTGCTTACAAACATGTTTGGGGCTTTTCTTTTTCACTTCCCTCTTTCTTAGGAGACCAGATCACATTTGCATACTATTTCCATTGGAAGATCAGGAATGTCTGTGAACAGAAACTCCCTAACAACATTCCCCTAGAACAGTAGAATTGGTTATGATCTCAGGGGCAGGATGACCATTGATCTATCGTTGCCCCAAACATTTGTATCTGTTGTCCTGGTGTTATTATTAATATTGGCCCCCGCTGACTTTCTAAAGTGGCTATGTCTTAGGGATGATAAGCTAAGCTAATGGTATATTGTATATTTAAAACTTTTTCGCAGGGAAGCCTGGGGCCTCAGTCAGGTAAGCGTCTGCCTTCAGCTCAGGTCATGATCCCAGGGTCCTGGGATGGAGCCCAGGGTTGGGCTCCTTACTCAGTGGGGAGCCGGCTTCGCCCTCTGCCTGCCACTCACCCTGATTGTGCTCTCTCTCTCTTCGACTCTTCGATAAACACAATCTTAAAAAAAAAAAAAAAAAAAAAAAAAAAAAAAGAATCATTGAGGAACCCAAAGAACTATTAAAAAATAAATAAATAAAATTTAAAAAATAAAATAATAAAATAATACTCCATTACAGCATCCAAATATGCTTATGGAAGAACTCATGACTCAGCTACCACTAAGAGTTCATTCCACTTCCATACCAATCACCATTGTTGTTGACTGAGACAAAGTCAGTCTCCCATATTTCAGACAAAACCAATTTCGCATTGGTTCTATTTCTTCCTTTTGGGACCATTCTGAGCAAGTCTGAATCTTTCCATAAATATTTTAAAATAGTATTGGTTCTTCAAATCTTCCTATTTTTTTTTTTTTAGTTCTTCCCATATCTTTTCCTCACCAGACTAATCCTTCCAATTTCTTTTAACAATTGTCACATGTCATTTTCCTCCTATCTATCTCTTATTCTAATACAGAGAGCTCATAACATGAAAAACTCATCTTCTCAGGGCACCTGGGTGGCTCACTCAGTTGAGCATCTGACTCTTGATTTTGGCTCAGGTCATGATCTCAGGATAGTGAAATTGAGCTTTACATCTGGCTCTGTACAGGGCATGTAGCCTGCTTAAGATTCTCTCTCCCTCTCCCTTGCCCCTTCCCTTCCCACTCCCTTTCTCCCTCTCTCTTTAAAGAAAAAAAAAAATCATCTCTCAGGACATCCCCTTCTAGTCTTCATATTTAAAGTGAATACATATTCTTCACTCATGTTTGATTAATATTCAATTAGAAGCTATAACTTGTTTTTAAGCTATAACTTTTTGGTTGCAAATAATATACCTGTAAGGATAGAGTTCTTGGCCAACTCCATTCTTTCACATTGCTCCATGATAATTAGCTAGATTATAACTTCCTTATTCGATGAGGGATAGCTGGACCTTGAAATAACCTTTCATGCACAGCTTTTAAGTCAATTCTTCCTCATTCCAAAATTATGGAGCTGATTTCACTTTGAACTTGAATGAAAAATTTACAGTTACCGTCACTGAATTTAGTCTTGTTAGAGTCAATCTTTCAATTTATCTGTCAATATTTCTTTGGATCCCAATTCCAAAATCCTGCTTGATCTTTGACAGTTTTGTGAAATGCCAATTTGAAAAGCATGCTTTTCATTTTCTCATAATGTTCTGTGTAGGAAAACATAGGGTGATGTGGAAAAATTACTGAGAAAAAGAGAAGAAAAATAAGATTCTGTGTGTCTAGAACAAGCTAGAAGTTCCTTTGAGCTGGACTGATGTTTTCATAAAGGAATGAGTAGATTTTTCCTAATTTTTGATGTGTGCTACATGATTGTGCTGGAGTAACTTCCTCTTTGTTCTTGTCCATTCTGCAATCTCTCCAGCAAACTGGAGAGATCTGTGGTGAATCCTACAAGAGCTCAGTGAAGCATGTAGGTATTATAGCTTAAAGACAGTCAGGTACGCATTTAGCTTTGACACGATATTTAGGGACTCAGACAATATAGATTTCAGAAACTCTTTTCACTTCCAATTCAGTCAATGAGACCAATCTGTTCAACAATTTTGGTTGTCAGGATCATTGTTTAACTTTCTCCTATACTTTGCTTAGGAAGACATAGAAATGGCATTACACGGCAGAACAAAAATTGGGAAAATTCCCTTTCTGAATTATATCTTTTGCTCATGTGTTTCTTGATTAAACTTCTTTACTGGGGTGTTTGGGGGGGCATATTTTTTTTTTTTACAATTTTATTTATTTATGAGAGAGAGGAAGGAGGGAGGAGCCAAGAGAGAGGGACAGATTCTGCCTCAGCGTGGAGTCTGACCTCAGGACCCTGAAATCATTACCCAAGCCAACCCAAGAGTCAGACACCTAGCCAACGGAGACATCCTGGCGCCCCTGGGGGAGGCATACTATTTGTCAGGCACTAGGCTATTGCAAAATGAAAATTAATTCAGGATCCTTATTTGAGGGAACTCATTTTCTAGCAATGGAGGCAAGAATATAAGTAAACTGTAATATAATAGAGACCGATTTTAGCTTCTGTCGGGAATTATATTTTATAGAAAATGACTATTCTTATTTTATAGACTCAAAAATGCCTACAGCTGGAAGTTATAGAGCAAGTTAAGAGCATGTCTCCCTCCTCCGTTACCATTAGATTCAATAACACAACCTCTTTTTGAAAGTACACCTAGCAGCTACTATCCATCAATTTCCTGAAATACACTGTTATATTGAAAGTCGTATCCTCATAGTGAAGTTTGTCTGGGTCTTCGTGACACCAAAGACACCAATGACATGAAAAATATCATTATTTGACTGTTTGGGTTTCACGATGTGAAGATATGAAATAGTCCTACTTGGAAACATTTTTTAAAGCTTCAGTTTAATGATATAATGTTAGCAAAACTAAACTTTTTGTTCAAAGTAGAAATGAGTATCTATGAGATAGGAAAATGTGATTTGTCCTTCTAGATGGAATTCAGTCTCATGCTCTGTTTCTGACAAGGGAACTCAGAAATACTTACCAGGAGATCATTATTGCTGCACTGGTCCCATGAAAGCAGCACTGCTACTATCCCTTATGGGAGAGCTTTCACATGACTGAAAATCACTCAGATATTTAGAAATGCTCTTTCTTCATAAATTGCCACAGTTACTTCTTTTAGAAGTATATAATTAAGGCATTTCTATAAATGGCATACAATTCTCTTGTGAGGGAGCAGGGGTTCATCTCTTTGGCCTATGCACGTGGAGGTTGAGAATTGCATGCAGAAAGTGAAGATATTGAGTAATCTTTTTTTTCCTCCTTCCAGCTGAACTCTATACCCATGAATGCTACTCCTTCTAATGCTCTAAGGCTAATCTATTACTCCTAGTACTGGTACTATTATTACTCTTGTGCTATTGCTTCCACTGCTACTATTGATGATGACAATAATCACAGCCAACACTTTGAGCCTTGTGTCTTCGTGATGACTGCATGAAGTTTGATTCTACTATAATGGCTGTATTTCAGTTGTAAAATAGAGGCAGAGAAAGGTTGAGCAACTTTCTAAAGATCCAACAGCTTGGAGGTGGGAGGGATCGGGGGTCAACCCAAAGCACTATGGCTCCAAAACAAATGTTCATACCCATCATGGCCTGCCACCTCTGATGAGTCTCTACCTATTCTGATTATTGCAAATAATTGTATACATTTATTACAGAACTTAAAATGTGTTTTAATAAGCTCCTAGACATTTCCAGAGTGTATTATTTATAGAAATTATGTTATAGCTTATTTTGGAAAAATTATGTTACTGTATGAAAAAATATTTTGGAACTTTTTGGGTTTTTTTCTCATAGTAGTTCAATTAACATTCAACTTTTTGGGGGGATTTTTAAGCTTTTTTTCCAGTTAGTTAGCATACAGTGTTATATTAGTTTCAGGTGTATAATATAGTGATTCAACAATTCCACACATCACCAGGTGCTCATCACTGCAAATGCTCTCCTTAATCCCCATCACCTGTTTCCCTTATCCTTGCCTCTCCCCTGATTAACACTTACTTTTCATGTCTCTATATTCATTGTTTGGCCTCCAGAAATATATAATTAACCAATAAACTAGTAACATAATATTTTTAATACTGTGAAATTATGAAAAAATTTTAAAAACTTTATTATATTTTAAATTTGTCATGAATATGTATATATATGCGTATATATGTGTGTGCATATATATATATCCATATGTATAGATAAGCAGACAGAAATAATAAGGATTAATTATTGCCTTTAGGCCTTCAGTCTCATGTACAAAATAAGTCTATAGAAACATCACCATAATATAATGTACAATTGCAGTGAACAATCACTTCATGAAAACTTCAGCTTTGTTATTTCTCTAATAATGAAAATAATTCTCTTGGGGGTAAGGGGGTAAGGAAGTGCATTATTTTTTGGGGGGGTGGGCATGCATGGGGTGAGGGATGGGCAGAAGGAGAGGTAGAGAGAGAATCTTAAGCAGGCTCCACACCCAAGCATTGCAGGGCTCAATCTCATGACCCTGAGATGACCTGAGCTGAAATCAAGAGTCAGATGGTTAACCGACTGAGCCACCCAGGTGCCCTTGCATCTTTCTTTTTAAAGCTCCATTACATGGTTTAGTTTTTGGAACCAAGTAGCAATCTGTAAATAAATATTGCTAAATAAATCCGTAAATAAGTATTTATTGGGTGTGGAATCATCATCATACAGATCATTTTGTTTTTGTAGTTGTTCATGCACTGTAAGTATCTTGGTGTTTCCTAAAAGGTGTGATACGTTTCAGAGAATAAATAGCAGTTCCTATACCAACTATTCACTTCGAGAATTGGAAAGTAGAAAAGCAATCTGAAGTTTTCTAAAAAAAATACACAGCATTATGATTTTATTTAAAAAATTGTGAGTTATATGCTTCCCACAATTTTCTCAATGTTAAAGAGACATCCAATTGAAAATTATTCATCATATTCAATACTCAAGTCCACTTAACTGTAATTAGTGAACCAGAAAGGATACATTTCTAATAATGAATAGTTGTAAGTTAGCGTAGGGGTAAATATCACGTTTTTAATCTCTTTTCTTTCTTGTCCGACACAAAGCCGAGGGAGATGCAATCCTCTCATAACAGTGGGGAATATTTGTACGGCGTGTAAAATTGGGAACAAACCTATATTTAACTCATACCAGTGGAGATTTTGATCCAGCAAGGCTAGTGCTAGGAATTTTATAGCAAAATCTAAAATCTGTCCACCGACCTTGCTGGGACAGCAGTGGATAATCAAAGCAGAGCTGTTGAAGATGGAGTTAGGGAGGTTGAAGAATAAAGCAAATAGAACTTTTCTATGAAGGACTTAACCCCGCCAAGTTAGTTCACTTCTCACAGTCTCCCACAGAGTTCAGCTCACAAGGTAGGACTGCATTATTTAAAAGATTCAGAATAATCAATTAGTGCTGATCACAAATGCAGTATTCAGATTCTGTAGTTGGTCATAGCACCAACAGCTCATAATTCATATAAGAAAACAGATGATAGATTTAAGACCAAAGCAAGTCTCAGATCTTACCTAAAGTAAGAAGAAATTATACAGTCAATGCTAAATTTCTGGACATAATCTAATAATAGTAGGCCAAAAGAGTTTATCATGAAAGCAACATACTCTTTATAGACTTGTGTTTCTTCTAGAGAAAAACAAAAAATTACCACAGATCATAAGAAATATGCAATTAGTTTGGTGTATTTTCTGGGAATCCAGGTGTCTAAATTGGGCTGCCGTAGGCATAGATGTAAAACAAAACAAAACAAAAAAAAGAAACATGGATAAAACCGGTAAGTTTTACTCTGGAAATACCCATTTTTGCCTCTCTTTGACTGATTTTGGAGACAAGACTGAAAGAAAGAAAATCACCTTGTATGTCCTCTTTGTCTCAGGAAGAAATTGTAAAGATCAGGCTAAGGTGAAGTAGGAAAGGTGTTATCAGATTCACATCTCCGCACTTATTCCTTGAATTTCACTAGGGCGACTTTGTGAGCCGCCTGAAGCTGCCAGCTAACAGACCTTACTAACTCCCTCAGTATGATGCTAAACCCTTGGGATTGCAGCCTACTTTCCTGAGACGAGGCACTTGAGAGTAAGAATGAGCTTGATGATTTTATTGACAGCTAAAGTTGATTTCAAGCTATTTGCTAGGTCTTGTGTTAACTATTTTACCTGGGTTCCATCATTTATTGGTACTTCTCACTGGTGCCATGAAATAGATTCTATGATTATTTCCGTGTTACCAATCAGGGGGAAAAACTGACTTAGAGAGGTTCAGTAACTTGCCAAATGTCACATAGCTCACAAGTAATGGAACAAAGACTCCAATCCAGGTTTCTGATTACAAACTTTGGGGTCTTAACTATAATTTTACATTGGCTTAGGTTGCAGGTAGGTCACTTGGATTCTTGCTAATATATAAATATCAAGATAAGGTGTTAGGCCACCATGCACTCCTTGGGAAGGCAGGATCATAGTGGGGAGATTGAAAGAGACTTCAAGGAAATCATTCAACATACTTGATACCTGCCTACTGGACTTCAGAAGACCCCATGAAGACGTTCTCAAACACTCATCCCTAAGAAATCTAAAGGACTAGAAGCTGCTTCTGATGGTGTTATGGCAGAATTGGAGGACAGAGGGGCACCTGTGTGGCTCAACTGGTTAAGCATCTGACTGACTTCGGCACTTCGGTTCAGGTCAAGCCCCAAGTCAGTCTCCCAGCCTAGGGCGGAGTCTTCTTCTCCCTTTCCCTCTCCCTCTGCCCTTCCACTCACTCATTTGCATGCATTCTTTCTTTCTCAAATAAATAAATAAAATCTTAAAAAAAAAAAAAAAGAAATGGAGGACAGAGATTCATTATTCTCCTGGGCCAGATATGTACATGATGGAGAGTTGGCCATAGGATAAACTTAAAGTAGACTCTGACCAGAAGATCTTCCTGCTCAGAGAATACCAATTTCAGTTCATGGTTGTACTGCACTGATGAGAAATACCCTGCCTTGCTTGTAACTGTCCGCCTTCTCCTTATCCCACATTTACTCTACTTTAGGGCTAGAAAGAATTTTAGCATATAGCTAAGAAGAGTGGAGGAGAGAAGGAAGCGGGAGAGAAGGGGAATGTCAGGGGAGAAAAAGAGAAGAGGCTCAAACCATCTGCACCTATGTGGGCTTCTCAGGCTAAGGCTAATGAAGGCGGTTGGTTAACTCTAAATGAAATTTGGTGTTTTAATTATTGCTATAGATTGAATATTTGTGTCCTCCTAAATTCATATGTTGAAACATAACCTCCAATGTGATGGTATTAGGAGGTAGGAGTTTGGGGGAGTGATTAAGTCATAAAAATGGAGCCATCATGAATGGCATTAGTGCCATTATAAAAAAGACTGCAAGAGCTTCTTTGTCCCTCCTTCCACATGAGGACACAGTGGAAAGATGGCCACCTACGAACCAGAGGATGGGCCTTCACCAGACCTTGATCTTGGATTTCCTGACCTTCAGATCTAAATCTCTGTTGATTATGAGACACCCAGGATATGGTGCTCTGTTATAGCAGCCCAAATGGACTATGACCATTATAAACAGGGGTGAGCATTTTAATGACTAAATTGAGACTATTTCTGGAACTAAAACTTACTGGAGAACTTTGCATTCTCTAAGAGTAGCATAAAAATATAGGGGACTTATCCAGTATGCCTTCCAGGGGATCAGAGAGTAAAGGTAGAATTAGTGTTTTATTTTATTTTGTGTTTTCTTATGCCTTATCAAGTGTTGCTGTTGAAAAAAGTTAATTTATATAAAGCATTTATGCCAATGTCCAGCAAATAGTAAGACCAATATGAAGATAAACTATAATTTCAGTGTAATGGTTTCATATTTAATTCCCCAAAGGAACAAAATGTTTGGGGGAATCTTTAAAACCTACAACTGAGAATTATTTTTAGGATAAAGTAATTTACCATCCCTGAGGACATTCTGGTATAATCTGAAGAGTGGATTTTGGAGATTATAATCCAAGTGACTTAACATAGATGACTCTAAGGTGTTTTGTGAGTGTTATGACTCTATCATCCACAATTCACAGTGCTGGCTTAGTATGAAGTTAATTGTTTGCCCTTCAGATGCCCCTGAGACTTTCTGTTAAAGATGTCCTCTTGGCTGCTTTGGAGTGTTAAGGTGAAATATGTACTGGCTTGTCTTTCTTACCAAACTTGAGTGGGCATGTTTGCCCATACCATAGACTTGCTAGGGAGAATGGATTAATTTAGAAAGGCAGGACAGACATTTAGAAACTACTTGTTTGTTTTGAAAATGTTTCTCAAATAAGACTTGTCTTTTAGGGGTGCCTGGGTGGCTCAATGGGTTAAAGCCTCTGCCTTCGGCTTAGGTCATGATCTCAGGGTCCTGGGATCGAGTCCTGCATTGGGCTCTCTGCTCAGCGGGGAGACTGCTTCCTCCTCTCTCTCTGCCTGCCTCTCTGCCTACTTGTGATCTGATCTCTCTCTCTGTGTCAAATAAATAAATAAAAAATCTAAAAAAAAAAAAGACTTGTCTTTTAATAAACAGTAAGGGGGCATAATCTGATGAACCGACTGGTCTCTCTGGAAGAAGATAATGAAGAATGAGGAGTAAAGAACAAGGGGAAGGACAGACAGATGGAAGAGCAATATTCCTCTGCAAAGACAACAGTAGGTACTAAAGGATGAGCATAGAATAAATTTGAAAAACTAAGTATGCATTAGAAATCTCCTCATGTGAGGCAACCAGTGCTGTGGGCTAGCTAGTAATTGAAAAAGAAGATGAAACATACATCTAAAATTTCAATTTTTCTTAAGTCATGTAAATTTATTCATTCACTGGTCTTTGGCTCTAAGAGAAAGGCCTTTTTCTTGATTATGGGTTTTTGCAGGTAATATTAATTAAACTATTGAATATTCAATTATCAATAGGGTTAATGTAGTGAATTAGTTAAATAAAAGATGGTTAGGGGAGTCCCTGCTACAGGCAGAAGCAGAAGCCATGGTTCCTAGAAAGAAAATTCTATGTTCTACTAAGGGTATTTGATTTCACCCTGAAGTTAACAATCGTGGGAGGTAACAGTGAAGAATTTTGAAACGGTGACATGGCCACATTGGAATCTAAATGAGAGACTGATCTAGAAATGATGTAAGAATTGATTGTATGGGCAGTGAGTCCAGGAGATATGTTTTGAAGGGAATCCGGGAGAGACACAAAGAGGACAAGTTGCATGGAAAGGCATGGAAAAATGGTATATATGACAAAAATAAAGGACAGAGAATTAATAGGAGTCAGCGTCAGGTTGCACTGGAGTTGGAGAAAGGCCAACAATAAGACTTGAGTAACTGGGTTTCTAGGAAGATCTTCACTAGACGAACATGGAGACTGTTGACAGGGCTCCTGATGCAGGGACCGGGGAGGGCAACATTTTTTCCCCCTAATGTATTGGGTTTGAAATAAATGATGAGACAGTCAAGTTAAAATGACCTATGAGAGATACAGTACACCATATGCCAGGCTTACAGCAACATGATTAATTCCAAATTTCTATGCACTGGGAACAGTGAGCCTCAGAAAATACTGGCAGTTTTGATCAGACCAGTTTGACTGAGTACCTGCAAGACGTGAGCCTCCAGCCTCCAGGTCTTCCACTCCTACAACTGGGTGCTGCTGGGGAAGGCAAGCAGCACCATTTACATGCCCCGGCTTCAAGATTTTTACTTTCTAACCAGAGTACCTGCAGGATTTGGAGTAGGGCATTAACACACATGATAGTCATTGTCTTTGTTTTTCTTTTTTTTTTTTAAAGATTTTATTTATTTATTTGACAGAGAGAGAGAGAGATCACAAGGAGGCAGAGAGGCAGGCAGAGAGAGAGGAGGAAGCAGGCTCCCCGCTGAGCAGAGAGCCCGATGCGAGCCTCGATCCCAGGACCCTGAGATCATGACCTGAGCCGAAAGCAGAGACTTTAACCCACTGAGCCACCCAGGCGCCCTAGTCATTGTCTTTGAACAAGTGTCTAAAATATTTACTCTTCCTTAAGGAGTTAAGAAATGTTTACTTCCACATTAAGGAATTCCTAATGATGCTATTTGAATATCAGTCTGATTTGCTGAATAACCAATATTTCTGAAGGAATCTGTTTCTTAGTGAAAAGCAAGAAAATGACTTATTTGGGAGGAAGGACATAGGTAGATGTGGGTGTCATGGAAGAAACCACAAGGTCTGCAAAATAGGAATTTTTAATGCTCTTCCAAGCATCAGAAACTTGATTTTCCCACAATATCTCTTCAGAAGAAGCCAGTTAATATGTTCTTGTTCGAATAAAAGAAACAAAGCAATTTAAGCCCCTTTTTCTTCTTCTTTCCTAACATTCATTACTTTAAAAAAAATTCAAACCTCTCCATGTTTCAACATTTCATTAAAATACAAAACCTGAAATTAAAAAAAAACCAAAAATTAATTTTAAGTCAAGAGAAACTTGTTAAGGATTTGCAGAGGAAGGGGGTTATTTTTCATTTCACTTTAATAATGTCATTGCTGGCTAACCATGAAGAAAGTTCCCAAATTAACTCTGAATGTAAGAACAGGGACTGATAAATTTTCACAATTATGAGACTAACTGTTATTGTGTTACTTTGCAATTTTGAAAATCTCTCTGAGTTAGTATTCTATCCTGTCTGTATACCAACTAATTAAGCAACAACCTTTGGCCCAACTGAAGTTGCTTCTATATACAATGAAAAGAGAACACAGGAACAAAGCTCCAATTAAATGTCTCTGTGCCCTAATTTCTGTAATTACTTCTAAGGTCAGAAGAGATCACATGGCCTTATACCTGTTGTCTATTTATAATGATTTTAAAAATAGAAGCCAGTGGCTGACGTTCTTACAAAATAGATTTCTAAAGGCAGTTGTGGCACACCATAGACACTTCGAGATAAAAATGAAAGTCAGTGATCATTGCTTAAAGGACATGGTTGGGGGCTCCTGGGTGGCTCAGTGGGTTAAAGCCTCTGCCTTTGGCTCAGGTCATGATCTCAGGGTCCTGGGATTGAGCTCTGCATAGGGCTCTCTGCTCAGCAGGGAGCCTGCTTCCTCCTCTCTCTCTGCCTGCCTCTCTGCCTACTTGTGATGTCTCTCTCTCTGTCAAATAAATAAATAAAATGTTTAAAAAAAAAAAAAAAGGACATGGTTGGTTGATTGTGTGCTCTTCTAGCTATTTGTAGGCAAAGGCCTGTGTAGAAATTCTAAATTGACTTTCTGGCTCAAACCCAGATCCCCTACTGCAGTGCTATTTAAAGGGTGACCCTTGCAGGACCTGGGAGACTCAGTTGGTTAAGTGACTGCCTTCGGCTCTAAGGGTGATCCTGGAGTTCCAGGATTGAGTCCCACATCAGGATCCCTGCTCAGCAGGGAGTCTGCTTCTCCCTCTGACCCTTCACCTTCTTATGCTCTCTCTCTCTCTCTCTCTCTCTCTCTCTCTCTCTCAAATAAATAAACCTTAAAAAAATAAAAAAGGGGGGTGACCCTTGGACTAGGGCCAGTTCCCCTACGTTTCTTTCGGGTCAGTAAGGAGAAAAAGACAGTAATTAAGAGTAAGCATTTAGGAACTTTCAAAGCATTCTGACAGAGTGGTTTTATGTGTATTGATTCTAATAATTTTTAAAAATTGGGGTTCCCACATTGTAGGTCTTCCTATTGTTTCATTTTTTAAGTGATTTCTTTTTTTTTTTTATTTGAGTGTAATTGACATCTGATGTTATATTAGTTTCCAGCATACAACATACTGATGCAACTGTTTTAGACATTATGCTGTATTCACCACTAGTGTACCTACCATCTGTCCCCATAAATCACTATTACAACATCTTTGACTATATTCCTTATGCTGTGCCTTTTATTCCTGCGACTCATTCATTCCCTAGCTAGAGGCCTGTATCACCCACTCTCCTTGACCCGTTTTGCCCAACCCCCAAGCCCTCTCCTCTGGGAACCATCAGTTTGTTCTCTGCACTTATAGTCTGATTCTGTTTTGTATGTTTATTCATTTGTTTTATTTTGTTTTGTTTTTTAGATTCCACTTATGAGTGAAATCATATGATATTTGTTTTTCTCAGTCTGGCTTATTTCACTTAGTATAATATCCTGTAGGTCCACCCATGATGCCTCAGATGGCATGATCTCATCCTTTTTATATGGTTGCAGAATATTCCATTGTATATTTGTATGTATATATACACACGTTTCACATTTTTCTTTTTTTGAGATTTATTTTATTTATTTGAGAGAGAGAGAGAGAGTGGGGGAAGGGACAGAGGGAGAGGGAGAAAGGATCTCAAGCAGACTCCCCACTGAGTGCAGAGCCTGACGTGGGGCTCGATCCCATGACCCCAAGATCAGGACCTGAGCCAAAACCAAGAATTAGATGTTTAACTGACTGAGCCACCAAAGCTCCCCCCACATATTCTTATCCATTGATCCATTGATGATGGACTCTTAGGTTGCTTCCATATCTCAGCTATTATAAATAACATTGCAATAAACATAGGAGTGCGTATATCTTTTTGAATTACAGTTTTCATTTTCTATGGGTAAATACTCAATAGTAGAATTATTAGATCATATGATATTTCTATTTTTAATTTTTTTGAGGAGCTTCCATACTGTTTGCCAGAATGGCTGCTTCAGTCTACATCTCCACCAACAGTGCATGAGGGTTCCTTCCTATACACATCCTTGCCAGCACTTGTTACTTTTTTTCCTTTTTTATTTTAGCCATTCTATTGCACCAGAAAAAATAAAATACTTAGGAATAAACTTAACTAAAGAGGTGAAAAACCTGTAGTCTGAAAACAATAAAACACTAATGAAAGAAAATGAAGATGACACAAATAAATGGAAAAAGATGCTATGTTCATTGGGGGACCTTATATTGTTACAATGTCCATTCTATGAAAACAATCTACAGATTCAATCTACAGATGCAATCCCTGTCAAAATACCAACAACATTTTCCACAAAACTAGAACAAATAATACTAAAATTTATATGTACCACAAAGGACTCCAAATAGCCAAAGTAATCTTGGGAAAAAAACAAAACAAAACAAAAAAACCACCAAAGCTAGATGTACAACAATTCCAGATTTCAAGCTATACTACAAAGCTATAGTAATCAAAACTGCCTGGTATCAGCATAAAAATAGACACCTAGATCAACAGAAAGGAATAAAAAGCCTAGAAATAATCCCATGAGTCTATGGCCAATTATTTTATGACAAAAGAGGCAAGAATATACAATGGGGAAAAGACGGTCTCTTTAATAAAAGGTACTGGGATAGGGTGCCTGGGTGGCTCAGTGGGTTAAAGCCTCTGCCTTCAGCTCAGGTCATGATCTCAGGGTCCTGGGATCAAGGCCTGCATTGGGCTCCCTGTTCAGCAGGGAGCCTGCTTCCTCCTCTCTCTCTGCCTGCCTCTTTGCCTACTTGGGATCTCTCTCTCTCTCTCGCTCTGTCAAATAAATAAATAAATAAAATCTTAAAAAAAAAAGGTGCTAGGACAACTGGACCACTACATGCAAAAGAATGAAACTGGACCACCCTTCCCTACCATACACAAAAATAAACTCAAAATGGATTAAATACCTAAATGTGAGAACTAAAACCATAAAGATGCTAGAAGAGAACATGGGAAGTAATTCCTCTGACATTGGCCTGACACCATTTTTCTAGAGGCATTTCTTTTTTATTTGGCAAATATTGAGTCTCCAACAGATTGAAAAAAGAAGATATGTTTTTTTCAAATGTTTCTTCTCCACCAGCCATTTGAGATCTCTTTCTCTAGTCATGAGATGAAGGAGTTAGAAGTGGTTTTGGGCATGAGATGTTTTAAATATACTAGTCAGTTTCTCTAGAGTTCTGTTTCTTTGTCTTCTCAGGGAAGAGATGGATCTTAAATTATGGGTTTAAACTGGCTGCTGGGATAGGGTTACAAAAATGAGTTGGGACAGTCTGTCAGGGGTTGTCCTCACCCCTGGGGACCAGGTTCTGCCCTTCACAGTGGGACCTGTTTATAAAACACATGTGACATTCAAGGTGTGTGAGCTTGTGACCTCCAGACTGTGACTGTTGGGCTTCCTTGTAGCTCTATGTGTGGGAGCAGAACATAAGATAATATGACATTACTATTATCACTATTTCCATTCTATAAGAATTTGACTCCACAGGACGGCTTTCCTGTGGTTCCATATTTGAGTCAAAGGACTAAGCTTTGTTTTGGAGTAAGGAAGATAAGGAGAGAAGGGTAGAGAACATTTGGTGCAAAGCTGATTCCTGAGCCAGTCCTACGTTGAGGTCATACAAGGGTTGAGATAATTAACTAGAATGTCTCTTCCGTGGAATTTAGAGGTAATATATCCTGAGGAGGGAACAGGTAAGTGGATAAAGAACAAAACATAAGCTGAGGATAAATCATCAGTGATTAGTAAACACAGAATCACTTCCAGAGCAATCCAAAATGCAGAATCAAATTGCAACTGGATGTTGCTTGGGTTAGAAACAAAGAAAGGGTCCTACCAAGAGACTGAAAAATGCCAGTGCCCCACAGTCGTGACCCTTAATTAAGCCCTCGTTACTGAAACAACTATAAAAGTGAAACTTCCAAACAGGAGACTAGTAAACTAAATGATATCTTACCATAATTTTATGGACAGATGTAGGCAGCTCCCAAAAGAACCTTAATGGGATTGGTTTTATGTATAATATTTCCTATTTTATTGTCTCTGAGCACAATGGATAGGAGGGGATGTTGGTATCAAATTATCCTAGCCTTCATCCATTCAAAAATTCTGAAGGAAATATAAAAATCAAATTTATAAGACTCCTAATTAGCATCTACTTTTACATTATGCACATGAATACAAATGCCTCCAGTCCTACCCCCAATTTGCTTTACCTGTATTAAAACAGGAATTCTGGAGCTCCTGGGTGGCTCAGTGGGTTAAAGCCTCTGCCTTCGGCTCAGGTCATGATCTCAGGGTCCTGGGTTAGAGGCCGCATCGGGCTCCCTGCTCAGTGGGGAGCCTGCTTCCTCCTCTCTCTCTGCCTGCCTCTCTGCCTCCTTGTGATCTCTCTCTGTGTCAAATAAATAAATAAAATCTTTAAAAAAAAACAGGAATTCAAGCAATCCTTATCATGAAAGAAAATTTTTCTTCTCCCCCTTCACGTTGATTATAAAATAGCATACCTTACTGAGGATGTTAATATGTTGACAATGTAAGCCACATTGGATTAGCTTTATGATGATGATAAAACCTCACATGATTTTATGTTTTGACACTGATTATAACCATGTTGTAATAAAAGGGTAATTCTCTGGTGTGGTGTGGGCTCCAAAGGTTACCTTAGTATGAGAGGGAAAACTTATGTGAAGGGAGCTTTTAGAGCCTTGTCAGTTCAGTTACGAAAATGGGATGGACTTAGGCACAAAAGATTCAAGTTTTCAGAACAGAAGGAATGACAATTTTTTTTTTTTGGAATGACAAAGTTTTAAACAAGAAACAATATACTTGGTGGATGACATTGAAGGGAAGTCTTTAGATAGTTAAAACAGATGTAATGATACCAAGATATTGATGGACCACTACTAAAGACTGAGTGGCCGCCTCAGGCACTAGGGGACTGTGGCATATCAACTGGATTTATCCTAGCTCTGATGAATTTTAAAGAGCTGAAGGAAATATGCAGAATGCATAATCCCTTTAGAACCCAATGTTATAAGAAGGGGAATAGGGCTACAAATTTAAGGAGCAATGACCATGGCTTCTTAGCACAACTCTACAGTGGGGACCAGAGACCTTCTCTGTGGGGTGGTTTAATTATCTAGAGTTAATAAAGAAAATTTAGTGTGTCTGTTAGACAGTGGTGCACAATGTACTATTATAATAAAGCTTCCAATAACAAATTAAAGACCAGTGTGACTAAACTGGGGAAATAGAGTCATATGATTGAAGGATTGAAAAGCAAAATTGTGGCTGTAAATGAGAATTTGTGAAGAGAAGCTAGGTGTGATTGGAGCCACCCTGCCTTGCATGTGTAATTGCTATGGAGGTCATGTGATGGGAGCTACCAAAGCCAACTCAAGTAGTTAGTTTAATACATAGAATACCTAGGGCTATAAAAGGATTTCAGTTCTAATTGAAAATATATTAGGTACGGTTGAAATAGTATGTACAGATTCTGTGTTTAATACTCTCCTATGATCTGGAAGAAAACTGGTGATTCTGGAGGTCAGTAGCAGATGACAGAGAACTATACAAAGTGGTGCCCCCAGTAGCATCAGCTGTACTTCACAGAGTAACAATCCAAGCCATGCCACAAGCAAAGAGAGAATGCTCTTTGGTGATCAATTCAGCAAATTATTTCTTTACAATTCTTATTTTGGAAAGAAGTCAATACCTATTTCCATTAAGTGGGATAAACACCAATTCAAGTTTACTATTATCCCACAACTGTAGTTAAAATTTCCATTTTATTGTATAGCTTAGTGAAAAGAGACTTAGATTAGAAGCAATCGGAAAACATTATCAATTGCTATATTGACGATATGTTTGGATCTAAAGATCAAGCTAAAACTGAACAACAGTTCTGTTTAATTATGTGAGAACCATTGGGGATGGATGATTAATCCTATTTTAAAACACAAGTTCCAATACAAATGAAGAAATTCCCCAAAACCACATTAACTTGTTTTACCTGGTAGGTCCAAAATAGAAATCAAAACTTAATTGGCTGCTGTGATGTCATTTCCCACATTTAATGATTCTGCTAGCCTCCATTCATAAAGTCACACAGAAAAAAACTTAATTACATGGTGTTCTGAATGGCTAGTCTTTATTAGAACCCTGAAGAGCTCAATCAATCATACTGAGGCCTTCAAATAGCCATGCTTAGATGACATTACCAGTGTCAACAACACCCACTTACACCTACTGGCATGTTCTTGACTATTAGCCAGCAATGTCCACTAGGATTTCAGATTATGAAGTTGCCTAAAACATCTGCCAATTATATGCTGTTCAAAAGATAATTATTGGCTTATTATTGAGCCTTAATTGAAACTGTATTTTTTTTACATAAAAGCATAAAAGTCTTTTGAGACTTGAAATACTGATTCAGTCATGCGTTATGACAGAATGATACTTCAAAAAGGTGGGTGATACAAAAAGATTTCCTCATTAAATAATATTATATTAGTAGATTAGTATAATCAGGAACATATACACACATGACGAAACCACATGAGGTATTTACTGTATACATAAACAGGGGTAATTACGCTTTAAAATCCCGCCTTAAATCCTTCTGATCCTCCTAATCCCATAGGTAAATGGAAACTTTTGGCCAATTATCAAAGGATGAAAAAAACCCAAGCATTGTGTATCGACGGTAGCTCAAGGGTAGAGGGTTAGCACTTGATGTGGAGGGTAGCTACGTTATGGTTGACTGATGGTCACATTCTGACTGAAAACAGAAGAGATAAATAGACCCAATGGATTGTCATTATTGAGCCATAACCAAAGGACTGGTAATATGTCCAGCTAATTACATAAGCTTTATGTAATTAGTAATAAGCACCCATGTTATGGAACACATAGTAGAATGGGAAGGGAGAATTAAAAAGAGAATTAAAACTGAAACCAACAAGTAGATGCCATCATCCATTCTTTGGAGACATCACAGAGGGACATTGAAGACTGAAGGACACCTCAGGCTGCATATCTGGAGGATATTGATATAATCCCTACAGAATTTTTTTCAAGTTGGATTATTATTTGAGATTTTGGTGTGGGGATGAGGTGAGGGAAAGGATGTCAGTGAAGGCATTGAGTTTGAACACTGAAAAAAAAACCCTCAAGCTATTTCTGGCATTGATTTTTTTTAATTGGACTCAAAATTATTGCATATATTAGGCCTCTGACTAGAATAGACATGTGGAATTATTTATAACATGTATATGCATCATGTAGCTATGGCTTGCAACTGTATGATAACTAAGTTTAAGCTGTGTGCATATTCTAAGTGTATATTTATACATATTCCATGATTTTCTAGAAGAAGATTTTGATTTAATTTTCAGGTCTAATCTGTGCACCCATTATCTCCTTCTTTTCAGGGATCTGTGGTGACCTTATTCAGAGCAGATTGATTGATGTCCTTTTCTTTAAATTTTTTTATTTTTATAAGAGTTTCTGAACCAGAAATCAGATAAACTTTGTAAAACTTTCTGCTGGCTCTTCTTGATGAAAAGGAAAAAAGTACACAAGATCTTGGTTCAAGGTCTTTGGCTTTCATCTGATAAACTTTTGCAGAGGGCAGGAGAGATGAGAAGAATTATGTTTACCTTCTGAACATTGTCTTATCAGGACTGCCATGTAAACATTTGGACTCTCTCGCTCTGGGCTGCTGTTAAAAATATTCACAATGTGAGCTTAACACAAAAACAGCCCTGCCAAAAAATGAGTGATGACTGATAAAATCAACTTTTTCAGTATTTCCCATAGGAAAAGCTTTGGTAGGGGGACAAAGTGGAAAGAGAGATATTTTTTCCATTATGGCATTTTTTTGGTGAGGATTCCTGGAATCAATTAACTTTTGAAAATACATTTTCACCCTCGGAAAAAACTTTAACACATATGGCTTTAACAATTACCCAATGTTAAACTTTTATTAAAACACTATTCTGGATTTAGGTTTTTAACTGAAAGATTATTTAAGGTCTCAGATACAAAGACTATCACTCCGGGAAGAGGAGTAGAAGAAAGGAGCCTTTGACATTCTAAAAATTCCTGCATTTTTCACTGTATGCTAGAAGTCTACTGGCATGGTACCAGTCTCCTGCCTTAGTGATAAAAAAAATATAATATTTGATGTCAGATCCCCACTTGATCCATTGTTGTCCTTGATCTGTTGTTGTGAGAAGTTACTTATTAAAGCCAAATATGAAGGTTGTAAACATGTTCATCAGTGCTGAATGCTGTTCCAAGGAGTCTAGAACTAACCATCAGAAAAATCACTCCTGATACGATCTGAAACTTACTTCCTTATAATTTCCACCAAGGTATTAGTTTACCTGCCAGGACCAGAGAAGACAAATTTAGTCTCTCTTTCATTTGACAGTTCTTCAAATATTTGAAGACAACTCTTGTATACCTCATGAGTCTTCTCTGCAGGCGAAATACACTGAGATCCTTGAGAAAATGTAATTTTGAATTCCCTTAGCATCCTATCCACCCTCTTCCAAATGAACTCCTGTTGTCTTATAAAATTCTCCAACCATGGGTCTCAGAATAGAAGTCAGTGTTCCTGGTTTTGGTTATTCATTTACTGTACATGTGCTCTTTTGGAATAGAGGTTTAGTCCCTCTTAAAATTGAAATTCTCTTCCAAAGGTGGTAGTCATAGGGTGACAATATTGGGCCTCATGGATGGTAGGGTCCTCTGAAGTCTTTCACACAAGTTTGTGCCCACTAACTCAACACAAGTTCATTACTATTAGCAGGTGGAAAAAGCTTTGGGTTTTCATTTATGCATACTTGTTTCATACTTAAACAGGTTGTGATCAAAACAACTCTGGATTTCACAAGCGGAATGTAGTTAATATGCAATGTGCAGGTCTCTTCTGTGTCTTCTTTGCCTCCATGTTATTACTGACTCCTCCCTCTCCACCCCTTTGTCCATCACATCCTGGTCCTAGGATGCCCCTTCTTATTTTGGTATTTGGTGATTGTGACTCATTGCCACCACTTTCTAACTGGCGGAAACATCCAGACATTTCACTTTTCAGGATTAAAAAGTTGAGGCTGAATATTTGGCTTTTATCTTGAGATAGTTGTCTCATCTATCATCTAAACCTAATGTTGTTCTATGTAATTATTGTCTATGATTAAAAAGGACTCATCAGTCTTTTGTATTCTTCTAATGGCTCTTCCTTTTTCCAAAGCAACCTGGTTTACTCTCTCTTCTCTGTATCTACCTCAACCTACTCATAAAAATAAACACATACTTTATAAAGGCCAAATACATTTGAACAAAGAAAAATAACCACACTGCCTTTGGATGCCATTTGATGACAGAGGATTCCAAGCCAAAAGGCCAAATGGACCTACCAGTAAGCTCCTCCCTCCTTTGTACTATTTTTTTATATTCTCCTACAAAAGAAAAAAAAAAATAGGGAAAATACTCTCAAGCAACATGGCAAACCCACTCCATCACCTGAGAGCTGATGAGAGACAAACACCTCTTTCCATGATGAATGAAGTGAGTGTCTGCCCCAAAGCTATGTAGGGAGATGTCTTCACAGCTCTCCGCTCACAGCCATTCCACACTCCAAAGCATGGCCTCTCCGTTTATCATAGGGCACACACTTCCATCCCTCAAGCACATTTATTTAATTCAAGGACTAAGGAAGGGAAAACATTTTTGTATGTAAGAAGCAATGGTGTGTCAAAGTGGTGGTGATGTGTGTGTGCACAGGGGTAGGAATAAAGTAGACAAACTCTGAGCATATTGCCCTTGATCTGGATTTCATTTGGGACCCCTGCTGCAATGCCATTTAGGGCTTGAGAGCGTCAGGCTCCTGGGTTTGGAACCAACTAGATGAGGAAGAAGTTATGAACCCTATTGTTGACAAGGCTGAATTGGAGAATGTATCTCATATGTTGGTCACAATGGGGTCCCCTGACATGCTCTGATGAAATTCCTGGGCTGATCATCCCAGAATAACTGTATCTATAGAGGTCAGCCTCTTGCAGGGCCATAGAAAATCTTACAGGGCTGAGATGTATGAGCTGATTTTTTTATTTCCAGTGTGACCTATCAGAAAAGTCATTCCTCCTCCCTTAGGGAGAAACAGAAATGGAATAAAAAGGAAGAGAAGAACCATGTCCCTCCCATTCATTATCCTCCAAAGGAATAGAAGTTTCCTCCCCTTTAGGGAACATAAGGAATAGGAGAGAAGCATTCTCTTTTAACATGAAAAGCTACAGAACTTTTGTTTTAAAATATACTTGACACATAAATATACCTTATCAGTGGTGGTTAAACCACATGGCAGATAAGAATTATCTGGAGCTTGTTAAAAGAACAGATGCTCCAGACCCACTACCTTTTTAATGACTACTCCTTTTACTTTTAAAAAAACAAATGTAAGTATTGGAACCTCACCCTTTAAGAATTATTACATTTGGACATTTAAGCCAATTCTGTCTTACTGTTAAGAGACTTCACCGAGCTCATGAATTTTGCACTATTGAATCACAGAGAAGTTCTGTCTGACCACGGAATCTGGCTTCTGCTGCTCAGAATGCTCCTTCAGTTATGTTTGTATGTGTACAGTAACAGAAACAATAAGGAAACTTTAAATATAGAGATATCTTAGAAGTCAGCAAAAATACCGATCCACAGTATCAAGGAAGTACAACTTAGGGAAAATGAGTCTCCAACCAGGGACTTTGCTTTCTGTCTGAATTATCATTATGATCAATATGTTCTGTCTTATCCTGCAAAAGTGAACACATAACTATAGTTATTTTTTATTATTTTTTAAAAAGATTTTATTTATTTATTTGACAGAGAGAGAGAGAGAGCACAAACAGGCAGAGAGGCAAGTACAGAGACAGAGAGGAGGAAGCAGGCTCCCCACTGAGCAGGGAGCCCAATGTGGGGCTCGATACCAGTACCCTGAGATCATGACCTGAGCCGAAGGCAGAGGCTTTAACCCAATGAGCCACCCAGGGGCCCCATAGCTATAGTTATTTAGAGGAGAACTCTGGATAGGAATTTCTGTGATGACAAAAATGTACTATGCATGTGCTTTCTAATACAAGAACTGCTAGACACATGTGGCCACTATTTGGATGTACACAGTGCTGCTACAGAACTGAAATTTTAGTTTTATTTAATTGTAATGAATTTAGATTTATTTTTTAATATTTTTTATTGTGTTATGTTAGTCACCATAAAATTCATCATTAGTTTTTGATGCAGTGTTCCAAGATGAATTTAAATTTAAATGTCAGTAGCCATGTTTGACGACTGGGCACCATATTGGATAGTAAAGCCTTAGAGCATGTTGTTCAAATGGAAAACAATTTAATGTCATATCAGCATTTTTAAAAAGGAGTTAAGATGGTATAGATAATAGCGAAGTTCCTCACACAGCCAAGATGTTTTTATAGAAGGGAAGAGAAAATTAGTACTAGGTCATGGTAGAAAATGTGTTTTGTGTGATTCGCTGACCACTGCTCTATCTGGTCAATGAAGTAATTAGTGTAATTTGAGGAATGAATCAAAGAAAGAAGCAGCTTACAGGAAAAGTGCAATGTTGTTTTTGTTCACAAAACAGAAGGGCCAGTGAGAAACTGTGTGATGATAGCTCCTCCTTGAGGTTTGGCGATAACATTTCAGGGAAAGAAAAAGTAAAAAAAAACAAACAGTAGAGTAAATGAGAAGAAATACACTTATTTCCTCATAATGTTTCCCCTTCTTCCTGGAGTCTTCAAGTGAAGGCCCCACTTGTGCCAATCTTTCAGAACTTAAAATGGCCGCTTCAAACACAGATGCTCACTGGAGTCCGTGTCAATGGACAGAACCCGGGTGTGATACACCTGCCTGGATTCCAGCTGAAGTTCTTAGATGTGGCCCTTTGGGAAGTGACATGCAACTTCATTGGACTTTACCTCAGAAGCAGTCTTTGGAGGGGCTATTAACTTGATATGATTCACAGTATACATCTCACTGTGTAAAGAGAGTAAAATTATACATTTTCAGAACATATTAGCTGTAATACAAACACAGAAGTTTAACAACTCTGTATTCTGCACATGGATTATACTACATTGTTATTTGTCTATCTCTCTATCTATCATCTATCATCTATCTATTTTGTAATTCTACTAGTGAATGTGGGAAGGAAGTTGAAGAAGGAGACATGGATTCCATATCAGGCAAAAGGAAACTGGTTTTCTTTATTGGGGTTTCATCTACATAAAGGAAAATGAATTGCTCTTAAGCATTCAGTCAGACAACTTTTGACAACTGTGTAAAAATTAGCAACCACCAACCAAAACAAGACAATGGACACTTCCATCAACCAAGGAAGTTCTTCCCTGCTCCTGTGCCAGTAACCCCCACCTTACCCTAGGCTGTTTTAGTGCCAGAGACTAGTCTTGTCTGTTTCTAGACTTCAAATAAATGGACTCTTGCATTATTTCCTTTCACATGTGGGGCTCTTTAGGCTTAGTGTGGAGTCTTGTGTTTCATCCCTGGGGTTCCATGTCAGTAAGACATTCCTTTTAATTCCTGAGTAGGGTTTCATCCTATGAATAGGCCAGCATTTGGGTAACTAGTCTCTTTCTGGACATTTGGTTTGCTCCCAATTTGAGATTATTTTTTTAATGATGTTATAAACAATCCTGTACACAATTTGTGTGTGTCTGTGTGGCTATGTATTCATTTTTCTCCCATAAATACACAGAAATGGAATTTCTGATTTGCATGGTAAAGACATGTTTACCTCTGTAAAAAGCTGCTGAAAAGCTTGCCACAGGAAGACTCCATACCCAAGTGAATTCTGTCAGCCATTTCATAGGTGTTGCATGCAAATTCAGGATGCCAGTCCTCCGTCAGGTAGACATACCATTAAAAGCATTCTGCAGTCTGTGGCATGCCTGTTCATTTTATTTGTGTCTTTTGATGAGTGGGAACTTTAAATTTTGTTGAAGCCAAATAAATATATTATTTTTTTCTTTTAAGGTAGATAAAAGATTGTTATTATTTTTTACTTAAATGTTTGATAGAATTCACAGGTAAAGCCATTGGGACTTAGAGTTTTCTTTGGGGAAGGTTTTTAAACTATGGATTCAACTTCTTTAACAGATACTGACTATTCAGATTTCCTATGTTCTCTTCTATCAGTTTTGGTAATTTGAGTTTTTCAAGGAATTTATTTGCCCACTTCATCGAAGTTGTTGTGTTTGTTGGCATAAAGTTTTAGATAATTTCTGTGACCTTTCATTGCATATAGATTATGTTATAATGTTTCCCATTTACTACTGATACTCTAATTCCTGTTTTCTATTTCTTAATCAAACTAGTGAGGCATTGATTAATTTTGCTAGATTTTCTAAAAACCAACTTTATTATTTTGAGGATTTTTTCTTATTGTTATCTGCCTTTGATGCAATGTATTTTAATTTTAACTCCTAGTTTAGATATTTTAATTTCCTTTTTTTAAATCGTAGGTTATCTAGGAATGTGTTGTTTAATTTCCTAATACTTTAGAATTTTTATGTAAATTTCTGTTAAATTGGTATCTAATTTATTTTCACTGTAATTAAATAACATTCTCTGTTTGATTTTGATGCCTTGGTAATTAATGAGGATTGTTATATGGCCCAGCCTGTAGAATATATTGCTTTTTTTGTACACTGGAAAAGAATTCTGGAATTGTGGTTATGGCATTATATCCTTGTCATTTAGAAAAAGTTGCTTGATAGTGTTGTTGAAATATTTTATACCTCTACTAATTTCTTATAAACTAATTCCATTCAATATTGATAACGAAGTAGGAAAATCTCCAACTATATTTGTGGATTTGTATATTTATCTATTTTGATTTATTTTTGCTTCATATATTTTGAAGTTATGTTGCCAGCTACATTATTAACATTATACCCTACTGCTGATTTCACTTTTCTACCACTGTGAAGTACCTCTATTTTTCTCTAGCATACTTCCTGGAGGTACATAACTTACTAATACCAATATACCCATGCTAGCTTTATTATGTTGAGTGTTGCCATGGTATCTCTTTTAACTTTTTACTTTTAGCCTTTCTGTGCTGCTGCATTTAAATGTGGCTTTTTTGTAAACAACTGGCACTTGGATTTTTTTTTTCATACTGGAAAACCTTTTGTATTTACCATATTGTTCAGGCATTTATGGTTGTATTTAAGTTACCTGATCTTTATTTCCCTGTTCCATCTTTTATGTCTTCTTTTAGGTGAATAGAGCAATTATTTTAGTATGTCCTTTTATGTTGTCTATTCATGCTTTAGTTTATGTTGTTTAGTTTATGCTTAGTTTATTTTTATGTTGTCTATTCATGCTTTATCTAGTCATGTGATTTTTCCATTTTTTTTTTAGAGATTACAATATGCATAAAATGTGTGACTCACGAGTGATGAAAACACCTGACAGTAATGGTAATTCCATTTAACCATCTGCTGGGGTGCCTGGCTGGCTCAGTCAGAAGGGCATGCAACTCTTGATCTCAGCGTTGTAAGTTCAAGACCCACGCTAGGCATAGAGTTACTTAAGAATAAATTCTTTAACTGTCTCCTTTGCTCTTAGTGTCATAACTAAACTTCTACATTTTCAAAATCCCAGATTGCATTATTATGTCTTGTCGAAAAAGCTGTCAAGTAAATAAACCATATATATTTATATTAGATTATCTTAGATAGATAGGATTAGTCTAGAATTATCCTCTGTGCAATCGTTATCATATTTGGATATCTATGTTTTATTCTCTGTACAAAGAAAAAAATGTTCTTTTCCTATGAGTTCAAATAGTTTGCTGTACTGCAGTTATCTGATCTTTGAAGGTTTGATAGAAGGCTGCCGTATAACCATTTGAATTTTTCAAAGTGTAAGACATCTGTAAGAACTGGAGGTGTTCCACTGTGGCCCTCACATGTCCTTTGCCTCCACAGCTGCTCTTCCCTATCCCTTCTTTTTATTATTATTATTATTATGTTCAGTTAGCCAACACATAGTACATCATTAGTTTTTGATGTGATGTTCAACAATTCATTGTTTGCTTATAACATCCAGGGCTCATCACAACACATACCCATTCCTTCCTGCACTTGAACTAAGCCCCTACAGTTGTTCCTCTTCACCCAACCTATCTTAGCTCTGGATCCCATAACTGAATAGAATAGAATGGGTGGCTAATCAACCACAGAAATTTATTTCTCACAGTTCTGGGAAATGGAAAGTCCAAGGTCAAGGCACCTGCAGATTTGGTGTCTGGTGAGGCTATTTCCTGGTTCATAGGTGACAGTCTTCCTGCTATGTGTTCACATGGCTAAAGGGTCTCTTGTTTCAGGCACTAACCCCATTCATGAGAGCTCCACCCTCATGATCCAAGCACCTCCCAAAGGCCCCACCTCCTAATACCCATTGTGGGTTAGAGTTCAGCTTGTGAATTTGGGAGGGAATCCAGTCTACAGCACCACTCTTCTTGGTGAACTCCAGTGCCCAATTTATGCCTGCTAATCCATAAGAACAATTTCTCCCTTTTCCAAGAAGTTTTGACCAACTCTTTCCAAAACTAGCTGACTCCAATTCCTGTACTTCTAATTTCTGCCCTTCTTCCCCAGGATAGAACACTCCTTAGGACTTCTTTTATGGCTGACATTCCAAATAAAGGCTTATGATTAATACTGCACTGGTTTATTTTATTCCACAGGTTTTGGGGCCCTGAGCAGATTAGGACTGGATCTGCTGTTCTCAGCTCAGGCCCCTTTGATAAGGAGAGAGTACGGGAGGGTTTCCTTGATGACTCTCCCCCTTGGACACCAGAGATATGGAAATTGCTTATATCTTATTCTCGATAGATAAGTGTTCTATTTTCCTGTGCTGAAGTGTCATTTAAGGTTTTTTTTTTTTTCTCTTAATAGTTTTTCCTGAAAAGTATTTGTTTTGATCCCTGGCACTACTCAAGGCTCTCACCGATGGGGTGTGCGTGCACTTGCTAAGGTCCTCAGGGCCCGATGATTTTCCTCTTACTTGTTTTCAACATTTGAATACAGACAACCTCAGTCGCTCAACAAACCTCCAGACAAGTCCAGCTTTGTAATCTCTGGCCATGACTGGGGACAATTTTGATTGTCAGTAGCCACTCTGGATGAGTTGGGATATAAATTAAACTATTTGCGTGTTGCCTTAGAATCTAAGGGCTCAAATATTCCAAATATTCAATGGTCAATAATTTTGACTGGCATAAGAGGCCTCTGAAAGAAATGGATATTTAAAATTTTCTTCTCTCAAATTCTTAGAAAAGCCTGACTGGAGCGCCTGGGTGGCTCAGTGGGTGAAGCCACTGCCTTCAGCTCAGATCATGATCCCAGGGTCCTGGGATCAAGTCCCACATCAGGCTCCCTGCTCAGCGGGGAGCCTGCTTCTCCCTATTCCTCTGCCTGCTGCTCTGCCTGCTTGTGCTCTCTCTCTCTCTCTGTCAAATAAATAAATAAAATATTAAAAAAAAATCCTGACAAAGATGTGGAGGATCTGAAATCGAAACTGAAACTATCCTCTCTCTCTTGATTCAGTTTCGGATTGGGGTTCGTCCTGGAACCTATCTCTCAACTCCCTCCTCCCCCTGATTTTCACCTTGATCTCTTCCTGTTCCTAAACCAAATCTTATCCCTTTCTTCCACCTCTTCTACCTGAACATACCTCTCTCAGCAGACAACACCCTCTCAAAGATTCTGGATGAATCTTTGGATTGGTGTATAAAAGACATAGATGGAGACATGAATAAAGTTGATGGTCAGCTTCACTGGTTTTATACCTTTGAACCTTGGTCAAGATCAGATTTGATTCCCTAATTTAGGATTTTCTAAACTCTTATAAGAATTCAGAATTTTACATAGAATATTGGTTCCAGAAGGTCCTGATCTCTGTCAATTTGTTCATCCCTTTGTGGAACTTAGAGATTAAAAAAAATGTTTAGAAAAAAACATGAAACTGATTAACTGTCACATTCCTGGACTATTTTGGCTCAATAAGGCAGTGATATCCCAATCACTATTTCCTTCTTTGTCAGTGGTCTTAGACCTGAGCTGACAGACTCACTCCTAGGAGAAAGCACAGGAGCTTGCTAAGCACTTTGAAGAGAAAATTTACAAATTAATATCTCTCTGTATTAAGCATTTAGATTAATTTAAGAACAATAACACCTCCCTGTCTAGTCTAGGCAAAGACATCTGTTGGTATCATAAGGAGATGAACACTAAGGACAACTGCCCTACCTTAGCTCCTAGAATAATTTGACTACTCTAACCCACACATATTCCCATCTGTCACTGCAAGACTTTACAGCCCTCCACACTTCCTCATCCCAGAGGAAGGTGAAACTGATGACTATCATGTGCTTATCGGGGAATTTCCTTGTCTCACTATGATCTTGTCAAAACCCTTTTTTTGACAATCCAGACTTATAACCCTTTGTGCATATAAGAAAAGACCAAGGAGATTATTAAGCTGGAGATTTAATCACAGCCTGTTCAGGATAGGATATACAGACTACTCAGGCTTGGTTGAAAAGAGACACAAATAGTTCTGGAGGCACATTTCTCCTGTTTTAGTAGCAGGTCGGAGTTAACTCAGTGCAAAAATAGGATGATTCCAGAAACAGCTCCAAAGAATCAACTTTTTTCTTTTTTTCTTTTTTAGAGATAAAGCACACATACACAGGCAGTGGGGAATGGGCAGAGGGAGAAGAAGAGAGAATCTTAAGCCGCTCCATGCATGGAGCCAGATGCAGGACTTAATCCCAAGACCCTGCAATCATGATCCGAGCCATAATCAAGAGTGGGACACTTAACCAACTGAGCCACCCAGGAGGCCCCAAAGAATCACCTTTTCTAACAGACTATTTAATTATCCAGGAAACGCTCACTGCTACACAGCTGACTACAACTGATCACTCTCTCTCACCCTATAAATATGTAGAGCAATACAGAGCCATATGTAGAGCAATATGGGCCATTCTATTGGAATCCTTTTCATGATGGAACTAACTATATCCCACCTCAGCAGGCCCCTTGGCAGAGCAGTAAGAAGCCCAAGACCAGGCACTCTGATGTTCCCCTGCCCAGGTTTCCTTCTGATGAACCTCGTAGGCAACTACACCATTGTACTGGGGGTGTATAACTCCATGCCCTATTTGTACCACACATGAGCCCTGCAGCTTGGATATGTGCCCCTCCACATTCTGTTCCTCACATAGCAATCAGTTACCCTTTTAGACCATGACATGCTTCGTTCCTTTGCTCAAACCATCCCCTGGCTGCTTATCTCATTCAGAGATACCATGACCAGCCAGGCCCTTTGTGATGCGACACTCAGCTCCCACCCCCATCACACCCTTGCTTGCTCATCAAACCCCTTGCCACCTTGATTACTCCACTCCAGGCTATTTCCCAATACCTCAAATTCAGGAGCTTTTTCCTCCTTCTCTGGATTTCTCTAAGTCCCGCCCCTTCACTTCCTTCTCAGTTCCAAGGTCACTTCCTCTCCAGAGGCTTTCTCTGACTCCCATTCAAAAAACAGTGCTGCTTCCACCATGACTGTACTTTCTTGGCCTTTTAAACTCAGGTTACCAGCTTTCATGTTATATTTACTAATGTACTGTACATCTCTCCTACTATTCTCCTCATTAAAGTAGAGACACTATTTTGCTGATGATTGTCCATGCCTAATGTGTAGGAGCTCAATCAATAGCATTGTGTTAATTCAATGAATGAAATAATGAATGAATATTCTCTCAAAACACTCACCTTTGACTAAGGTGTTCTCTTTGCATAGAAAATCACCTCCCTTCTTCCTAATTTTCCAGACCAATACCTATAAAACATTATTATAACTGCACCAAATTCAATATATAGCAATTATACTTTGATATTCTGGGACAACATTTTTGAAAATACACTATTCCTTTGTCTCTAGATGTAGTATGGTACTTAACAATTGATGTGTCTTGATTCTTTCTTTTACAATTTTTCAGTGCCTGGGTGGCTCAGTTAAGCATCCAACTTTTGATTTTGGCTCAGGTCATGATCTTGGGGCTGTGGAATTGAGCCCAGGGTTGGGCTCCATACTGATCATGGAGCCTGTTTAGTATTCTCTCTCTGCCTCTCCTTCTGCCCCTCCTCTCTGCTCTTTCTCTTGAAAAAAAAAATAATAATAATTAATTAATTAAATAAAATCACTGCAGTTCTAAAGCCCTTGTGGTCTTCACTGTGAATATTGAAAACTCCTATTCCTGTGGATCACCCCAGACAAGCTCCCCATCCCAATGTGGCCCTATATAAGAGCCCTTCCTACATGGTCCCATAGTAAGAATCTGTGATTCTCTTTAGAAGCACTCTTATGATGTTTTAATTATCTGTTTACTTCTTTTTTTTTTTTTAAGATTTTATTTATTTACTTGAGAGAGAGAGAGAGAGCACAAGCAGGGTGGTGAGGGGCAGAGGGAGAGGGAGAAGCAGACTCCCCACTGAGCAGGGAGCCCCATGAGGGACTGGATCCCAGGGCCCTGAGACCATGACCTGAGCTGAAGGCAGATGCTTAACTGACTGAGCCACCCACCTGTTTACTTCCCTGTTTACTTTTACTTCTCCATTTACTTCTCTGACGTCCTAACTAAACTATGAATTTAATATGCGCAAGGCCCATATTTTGTTCATCTTTTCATTTTCAGTGCATTAACATTAGACATGGCACATAATAAGAGGTCCAAAAAATTTTATTAGTTAATGAATAAATTCCATTTCTATCCTATTATTCTTTCAGGTTTATCACAGCCTCCTTTTTTGAAAAAGTAAATAATTAGGAAGTAAATGGTCCAAGATTTGAGTTAAGAAATACCCGAGTGGTATATCCATGGTTGTTTGCCCAACTGGAGATATGAAATCTGGACCTTGGCATTAAAAATGAGTCACATTAACTGAAAAACACATATTCAATGATTTTTTTTTTACCTCACCAGCTATCTCAAATCATTTGACTATTACAAACCATCCCTTTCCACTGTCAAATTTCTTTCTCTTATTTTATGTTTTCAGTGTTCCAAGATTCATTGTTTATGCACCACACTCAGCGCTCCACGCACTACGTGCCCTCCTCAATACCCACCACCAGCACCACCCATCCCCACCCCCGTTCCCTCCACATTCTTCAGACTGTTTCTCAGAATCCACTGTCAAATTTCTGAGAATTTCAGCGATGGGACCTTGTCACCTGCATTTCTGAGCAAGCTCCCAGCTGATGCTGAGGTTGTTGGAACTTGGACTTCACTTGGAGAAGCATGGCTATATGCTACACCATGCAGATGTCCACTAAAGGTTCTTCATCACTGTTCCAATTAGAATAGAATAATGTCCTTTCTGGCAATGAAAAGTGGCATGTTCGCCCAGTGCTCTGACCATAGGACGTGACGTGAAGCCAAAATACATTATTCCAAGACTGTTTAAAAGAAAGTTATCTTGTGACCTTAAGATTGAAATCTGAACTTTTAGTTGGGTAATTGATATCTTGATAGAAAAAAATACTGGCATCTGACCTTTTCATCACTTCATAAAAAAGCAATATGTGAAAGTACAAAATTATGGGATGTTTTGGAAAAAAATACCATCTGGTTATCAGTAGCACATCAAGATCTTTCAGAATATCTTGGTATTCTACATTCCATAATTTTAAAAAAATGAATCAAATATTGCCATTGAAAGTCATAGAAAAATGTTTGACCTGGAAAGATCATAATGTCAGAGCTTCTACTTACGACAGCTACTTTGATTAGGAAAGCAATTTGAAGATACTCTGTTTGCTGGATAAAAATATGAAGCAGGTGGCAACATCATGGTCCTATTTTGACATCATTGGCTTGTAAGCTAAATTTACAAGTGTGGTGAGTGCTGTTTGAATTTCATGTGAGGACAAAACCAAATCACAAATGTGTTTGAGAAGAAAGACTGGCAAAAGGCAAGCAGAAATTTGGGTGAACGTAAAACTGCTGAGTATCTTATCTTTGGTCTTCGTCAATAAAACATCCATGACTGATTTTCCTGGGATCCCTAACGAAGGCACAGATACTGTAACAAGAACCTCTGTATGATGGAGAGGACTTTAAAAGGAAGGGCATACGGGGAGTGCCTGCGTGGCTCACAGTTAAGCGTCTGACTCTTGATTTCAGCTCAGGTCATCATCTCAGAGTCATGAGATTGAGCTGTGTGTTGGGCTCTGTGCTCAGTGGGGAGTCTGCTTGCAAGTCCCTCTCAATCTGCCCCTCCCCCCATGAGCACACACTCTCTCTCTCTCTCTAAAATAAATAAATCTTTAAAAAAAAAAGAGGAAGAAAAGATACACTGGGAAAAGATGACACAGAACAAAGAAGAGAGCATTCTTGCACAAAGAAAAGTTTATTGAAAAAATAGCACAGCGGAAAAAAACGGAGTTTTCTGTAAGATTTTGGCTTTGAGTCTTCAGCACCACTTCACTGAAAACATACAGTATCGAGGAGTAATATAATCTTGAGAGTTATCTGTTTCCCTTAGCTAATATTTGCATGACATTTGCAAAGCAATTTATGCATCGGTTTATCAAACTGAAAAAATTTTACTTCCATTTTAGAGATGGGAAATCTGAAATATAGAAAAAGGATGATTTGGCAAACAGAGATAAAAATATTAGTCTTATCTAGATACCTCCCAAATCCATATCTTCTTAGTGAGTCATGCTGTTTTACACAGTTCTCCATCTCCACAGTTTTTATTTTCTTATGGAAAATTCTAATTTTTTTTTAAAGATTTTTTTTTTTTATTTGACAGAGAGAGAGAGAGAGAGATCACAAGGAGGCAGAGAGGCAGGCAGAGAGAGAGGAGGAAACAGGCTCCCTGTCGAGCAGAGAGCCCGATGTGGGCCTCGATCCCAGGACCCTGAGATCATGACCTGAGCCGAAGATAGAGGCTTTAAACCGCTGAGCCACCCAGGCGCCCGGAAAATTCTAATTTTTGAGATGAGCAGCATGTAGCTTCATTTTAAAGCATTTAATACATCATCAAAAGTAATTATGTTAAGAAACCCAGCACTACAAGGATGAAGTATTAAGATTCTTGTATATGCAGGTAATACGTCGGTATTTTGGCCAGGACACCATTTATGTAACAGAAAAGTTGAGACTTGAATAAATCCTAGCTGTTTCTGCCTCCTTACAGGTGTTCATTTTCAGTTCTCATCTGGCAGCCAACCTTTTCCAAAGTATTTGGAACTTGTAGCAGCCTCCGAACACCTGCTGAGCTTTGCCACAGAAGTGGATCCAAACACTAGCTAGATACATAACGTCTTTTCCTGTCTCCCTGCTTTCTACCATCAGCTGGACCAAGGATCAGTCTATTCAATTATCGAAACATAATGTTTTAATTATCCAGGTGTCATAAAGCTCTTCAAGGATAAGGACATATTCCAAGTTATTTTAAAAGATGATTTCCCCAATAAGAGAGTGCTTTCATGACTGTTCATAACACTTTGTGAAAAGAAAGTTTTATGCCAACCACAACCATCTTATTTAATTACTAGACCAATTTTCTGCACCATTTCCTGCAAAATAACATTGTCTAGATTAAAGAAAAAACCTTTTATTGCCTATATGTCAGAAGAAAATACTAACCAGAGAAAAATCTTATCATGATAATTTCTTTTTTCTCCATTTATGGAACAATACAGAACCATAGAGGTGCAGTTTTATTCTGGCCATACCCAGAAATGATGACTGTGCTATTTGTTTAAAGATTTCTATATGCATCTATAGAAAGTAAGGTGAGCATTAGAGAATAAATGAGGTATTGTGGATAAATCCAAAAGAGTTGAAATTCTCGTCTCTAGAACATACTGGTTTAAAAATTTCTCCATGGTCATACCTTTATTTCACTTTCTAGATTAAAAATATATGAACATGACGTTCAAATTAAGAGGAAAATGAGGGCAAAAGCAGGAAAAAATTAAAAGAAGGAAAAAAGAACAGAAATTAAATAAGGTAAAGAATTGAGGTAAGCAACAAAACAATTTTTTTAAATAATTAAAATCTCTGGCTAGATTGGCCAAGAATAAACACAAAGTTGGGCAATATTAAGAGTAAATATAAGAAAGCATCTAAGGTACTGGGAAATTGAAAAAAAAACTAAATGAAATATATAAAACATTTAGTAGTCATTTGAAATGTAGATAAAAGTAAAAGTCCTTAAAAAAAAAGTTAAAAGTCCTAGAAAAGCATAAAGATGCAGAAATAAGGGGATTAAGAGCACACTTACTGTGATGAGCACTGAATAATGTATAGAATTGCTGAATCACTATATTGTACACTTGAAAACTAATATGATATTGTACATTAATTATACTTCAATAAATTTTTTAAAATCTAAAATGGGAGGTTATGATTTTTTATTAATTTAAAAAACACATAAATTATCAAATTTAATCTCAGAAGAACTAGAAATCAGATTAGATTTTTTTTTTTCCCTAGGCAAAGAACTTTATGAACCTTGTTTCAAACTTTATTCCCAGGCTTCTTCAGCTTAATTAGCTGCAAAGAATGAATTGTGTATAAGCAAAAACTGAAAAGAACTGCAGTGTCCAAGGGGCTTGGGCTTAAAAATATTAGAGATCTAGATTTTATCAGATCCATGAACAAAATTTTAAAAAGCAGTCATAATATAAAATAGCAGCTCCCAGTAACTTTTTCAAATTTTTATCTTCTTCAGAAGTTAACTCAATTCAGTTTGCTTCATTCTTGGAAGCTTCATCAAAATTCTCCACAAGATCTGGAACTTCATCCTCCTCCTCCTCTCCGGTAGCAAGTGGTGCTTTTCCATCCACAGATTGTTTGGGCAGAGCTTCATCCAGTCTTCTTAAACTGGTCAGACTGTCTGCACCAAGTTGGTTTAAGATACTGGGTAGCATTTCTGTCAGCTGCTTTGTCTCAGCTTGGCCTGTAATGGTGAAAGTGTTCGCTGCCAGCGATGCCTGAACTTTGGGGTTGTTGAAGTGGATCACAGTTCCTTGGTTTGTGAACATATTCACTTCTTCAATACCAGAGATATTGTTTACCCCTAACTTCTTTAAGGAGAACTGAAGTTTTTTATCATCTGCTGTAGCCATTCTGTGAACCACCTTCTTCTTTCGGCGAGCAGTTCCTTTCCCACCAATGCTCACTTGTGCTTGCAGTTTGGCGAGTTTCTCCTGGTTCATGATAGTTTCTTTCATCTTGTTGGAGCGGAAACGGGACGGCGCGGGGGACTAGGGTTGGTGCTCAGGGGGTCTCGGGCGGACCAGCTGAGATTAGGTGCACACCCAGATTAGATATTTTTCTATTATTTATCAAATATTGACTTTTCTCCTGGTTATGGTTCACATTTTCCAGGTTTTCTTTTTTCCTTTTTTTCATGTCTTGTAATTTGTTATTATATATTGGACATTCCTAATATTATATGTTTTAGAGTTTGAACTTTTTTTTTAACGGAATGTTGGACATTTTTCCTGGAAGATAATTAAGTTACCCAATAGCTGGAATATTTTGAGGCTTCTCTTTAAGTTTGCTAGGTTGGGTCAAGAGTAGCTTTTACTCTAGGGATAATTTAATCCTACTGCTAAAATGTGATTCATCTGAGCTCTCTACTGAATGCCCGAAGGATTAGTAAGGTCTGTCTCTTTTGGTTTAAGATCTGAAATATATGCCCACTCTGTGTGAGCCTGAAACTGATCATCTTGTAGCATCATGGTCCTTCTTTGCCTGGGCTTGTGGAATTTCACCTTATGCATGAGTGGCTCAATATGCAGGCCCAAGGGGAGACCTCTGTGGACATTTCTGGGATTATTTTTCTGTCTAGCTCCCTCATATCCTAAACTCAGCCCCACAGTTTCCAGTGCCCTCAGCTTCACAGAACTGAACTCAATACGACTCAACAAGACAGCTCTGCTCTGCTTGGAGTCACTCCTGTGTCCACCATCCAGGGTGTGTGGGTGCCGGCAGGAAGTCACGACATTGATAAGGCTCAGCTCATCTGTTTTGTTTCCCAGATAGCATAGCTCTTAGACACCTGTTATCTGATATCTGGAAATAGTTATTTCATACATTCTTTGGTGTTTTTTAGCTGTTTACAGTAGAGCATAAGTCTAGTCTGTTTTATTGTGTCATGGCCTAAAAAAAATCATCATGATAAGCTTTTAAGGAGGTTTAAGGAGGGGAGTCAAACGGTAAAAGCACTAGTTTAAGAAGATGAGTTGGAAAATGGTGGGAAAAATGCAAAGAAGTGTAAACCAATCCCTGACCCAATTATTCTGGATGGAACCCAGAAATCAGTATTTTTTTTTTTAAAGCCCTTCTCAGGTGACCTTTATGTAGCCAAACTTGCACATTCTGACTTTACTGCTTTAGATTATCTTCTGGGAACCATAACATTCTCAAAATTGTTCATGATTAAGTAGATACCAATCCACGATTTTTTGTCTTCCTCTCCTCTCTCCTGAGGCTGACTTATTCCTCAGCTCCTAGCTGTGTTGTAAAATTTCTTGGAAAGCCTCAGTTGCCCCCAAATTTTCTAATCTTTGTAACACAGCCCTTTGTCCCACATCAAGTCACAGGAGGAGATTTGCAGAGCTACCTTAATCCACCACCATGGCTATTTGGAAAAGCATCTAGTGAGTTCCACCCAACACTTCTCTACAATGTGTGTTTACCCAAATGAAAGCCATTTGCTTTCATAGTTGGCCTTTCTGCTTGAATGGTTTTTGGGCTCTGGGGCCTGGATGTAACTCCAGAGCCCCATTTCATGACTACAAAGATCCCCAGGGGTCCTGTTCCCTCAGGGCTTTGTCTATTCTTCACTGTGACTCTATTCATTCCTGCTGAGATCTAAAAGTTTGGATTCTTTTTTCTACCTAACACTATTTTCTAAGGAAACCCCAAATTGACCTCTGCCTCCAGAAATATTAATGAGGGAAAACAATTGGCTTCTTTCTGGGTCCTTGGGACAAGCCAGCTGGCCTGCATTCCCTTTTCTGCAGCTGTGTGGAAGCTCCCTCTGCATTTCGACCTTCACACTGTGAAAGTCAGTTCTGATCTGTGTGGTTAGACCGCGTCCCTTGGCAGTGAATCATGTCATCTCCTCTTTCACTCTTGCTCTTGGAAATAATATTTAAGTTCAACTGAATAATAAGAAAAGACACATAATTTTCAAGGTCACAAGTAAAGACATGCCTGACCTAAGTGAAATGCTGGCCTAAGGGTTGGGATTTGGGACCACCATGATGTCTGACTAGATGTGCCTGATCTCTCTGTTAAAGCAGAGCTTCCTTTCTCATTCATTCTGATAAACAAAAAGCCAGATTCTGGTAGTATTAAAAAACAAAGAAAAGACCATATGCTAAATTCCAGAGAAAATTTCTACTATAGGAAATATTGATGGTGTAGGAGGAGAAAGATGAGCAAGACGTCACATGCACCAAACTCGGAAGCAGAGACAACAGTCCCCCCAAAAGTGGGAAAAAGAATTTGCTTCAGCACTATCCTCCCAGTTCCTGTTCTCCCTGCAGCATACCTTAACCGTAAAAATGGGTAGCACTCTCATAAATATGCATTAAATTTATCCTGAAACCAGGAACTTACCTCCATCCATATGCCTATCAGTTTCTCTCTCAATACATCCATTTAAAAACCAAAGGGACCAACACCATAAATGAAACATGGTAAGCACAGTGCAACCACGTCTTGTTGGTTACATGAGGCAAAGTTCTGAGAAAAGCTAGAATGGCAGAAATGTATGCTGGGCAAGTATCATTCATTCATCCAGGTGTTCCTGCATTTATTTGGCAAAGCACTGGGCACACAAGAGTAAATGAAATAGATCTGCCCTCACAGTGAAGAGATAGAGATGGAATTAAAAAATAAATAAAAACAGTTACCTACAAGTATCTTTTAATATCAAATCTATTCTATGCATGAGTTTTTTAGTAAGAGATAATACCTTATCTGAATATAACTGGTTTCTACCTCTTGAATAGTGAGATGGGAATGTTTAGATGCAAGCGATGTATCTGAACATTTTTCAAATGTATTTGGGATTTGAGTTTTGGCATCAAGAATTAGAATAGAAAGACATCGTGTACCATAGGATACCTGTGCTTGCAAATTGTGATAGACGCCATAAAGACAAAAACAAGGTGTTGTGTTTGATAACAAGATGGAAGGGCTAATTTAGAAAGGGTAATAGGAGACTTCTCTCCAATGGGGTGATGTTTCCGAGCAGATCTTAAGAACGAGAAAGAGCCAGCTGAGTGAAATGTGAGGGGGAATGCTTTTCCTTCTGACATTCTTTGGTGCTCAAGACAATTAAGATTTCACATGAAAGGCTCTAAGGTAGAAAAGGATAGGAAGAACACTAGTGTGTCTGGAATGGGGGGAGCATGTGCTGAGGATAGAGATTCCCTGATTCTGAAGGACCTGAAAGGTTGGGCCAATATCTGGACTCATTTTAAGGGAAGGAGACAGACACTGCAGGGCTGTCCATCATAGCCCTCTTCAGAGTGAGTCCCCTGATCCATCAGAGATCCCCAGAGTCAGTGTAGAAGAATATCTGTTGGAGTAACAGATCTTCCCTAGAGGAAAAAAGGCCTTCTGTACTTTAACACATGAGCGAAGGGCTGTTATCCATGTGACCCTCAGACTAAGATCCTAACGGAACTGCTAGGATCCAAAGGAACTATAAGATTGATAAGGAAACAAAGTGACAATGCCACCCATATGTGTCTCTTCCATCCTCAACTGAGTAACAGATGGAAAAAACAACGAATAATCTCAACAAGAAAAGCAACTGTCTTATGAAGAGATACTGCAGCATAAGGCAAAGGCATGAAGAGCTCAAAGATGAGAAAAGAAATCAGTACAATCACCATGGATAAAGGACTGTGGCAGGAGATGCCATTTCTGTCGGAAGCCTTGATGGCCAGAGCCTAACAGCACGCAGAGACATCTGGAAGAAGGCTGAGAGCATCTGTGCGTAAATCAAACCTGTGGGCTGTAGACATTTACCTCAGTTCAGCTTCTCACTAATGTAGCCACTTATCTCCATGATGAGAAGTTGATTTCCTAGACTTAATGGGACTTCTCTGGTGGATCAGGACACTGACAACCTGGCTGGTAGCAATAGAGGGAGATCAGATACAGCTAAACCAATATTTGGAGAAGTTGGGCCTGAACAAAGTCCACAGCTGGGAAGACTAGCCTTGTACGCTGATGTTTCTGCATGGACATGCATGTCCTGCCTCCAGTACTTCTTAGATGCATGAGCAATGGATTGATAGCATCAGTCTGCATCATCTGATTCTTTGACTTATGCTGTAAGAAGATGACTAAACAGGACCTACCAAACAAGGTCAGGATCACACTATCTTTGGCTAAGTCGCAGGAAAATAGCTGACTTTACTTGGGGATAAATGCCACCAACAAAAGAGAACTTCAAAATATCCTGCAACGCAAAATGAGAGAGAGCATAAGAAAGACAGAGGAAGAGATATAAATTCCAATGGGGAAGCAGAAACACTTTTAGATAGCATATTTTGGCATCTAGAGAAGTGAAATCAAAATGGTTTTTATAAATCAAGATACAAAAAATGAAATAAGATAGCATACTAAAAAGAAAAGAGAGTTGGAAAAAAAGGAAGAAGATAATTTGATATAAACAGTAGTATAACATCATTATAAACAGAATTAGATGCTTCAAAGACAACTGCAAAAAAAAAAAAAGCCAAACAATGAGGTGCAAGACAAGGCTGAACGACTGTTTTAAAATGAAGATGAGGTACTGCTCAGTCAGAGAGCATGAGACTCTTGGTCTCAGGGTCGTGAGTCTGAACCTCACGGTGGGTATAGAGATTACTTTTAAAAAATTACTGGTTAAAAAAATAATAATAAAATAAAATGAAGGTGAAGAAGAAGAAGAAGGAGAAAAAAAATAAAAGAAAACCAAAAGGAAAAAAAATTGGATATTGTGATCAGGCAACAGAGATCTGGTATACCTATAACTGATGGTTCTGAAGAAGGAACAAAGAAAAAAAAAAGAACCTCTTTAGGTATACTATTCAAACCCATGGTGATACATTAAGGACTTAGTGGGGCACACTGAACACGCACACACTCTGGTTGAGACTTTAGTCCTTTTTGCTTTTATTTCTAACTGCTTTGGCTTGACAGATTTCCGTGCTATTATTTGCATACTCTATTTTATATATAAAGACAACCTACAAATTCACAAGAAAACAAGAACACACTAATATAAAAATTAACAAGAAAAATAAATTGGCTCTACAAATATGAAAAAATAAAAACACAACAAACAGTTGTAAAACAATAAAGCTCACTACTAATCAAATGTCTGCCTCTAAAAATGCGAACGGGAACAATTTTCGTCACTTATGTTGGTGAGGTTTTAAAAATTACGGTACCCTTTGGAATCAAAGATGTGAGGAAATGGACACAATGGGTAATGCATGGAAGTATAAACAATGCAACCCTGATGGAAGGCAGTTTTGCAATATATATCAAGAACCAGAAAATGATCATATTATTTGACCCTCCAATTAAAGAATATTGAAAAGCATGAGGAAAAATTGACCCATGACTTTTAAGAATATGTGCAGTTTACAAAGTATCACACACTAACACATACGTATGTGTTACACATAGATACTAAATCATGGAAAGATAAATATGCAAACTTCTGAATGGAATGGCCAGCTTTTTTTTGTATTTGACATAATCTATTCTTTGTGTTTCTCTCTCTCTTTTTTTTAAGATTTTTTATTTATTTATTTGACAGAGAGGGAGAGATTACAAGTAGGCAGAGAGGCAGGCCGAGAGAGAGGGGGAAGCAGGCTCCTCGCTGAACAGAGAGCCTGGTGTGGGGCTCAATCCCAGGACCTTGAGATCATGACCTGAGCCGAAGGCAGACGCTTAATGACTGAGCCACCCGGGCGCCCCTCTTTGTGTTTTTCTATAGCTTCCAAGTTTTCCAAAATGGGCACTAATAATTTTTGTAATACGTGAAAATAAATGAGCAAAAATGGAATAATAGAGAGAAAATAATTCCCAAGTAATAGTCTTTATGAACTCAAGTTGATCAAAGATAAACAAGCACATGGAATATATGTACAATATAAATTATAAAATAGATTCGTTAGAAATCAACATTGGATTCTGTCAATAGAACATAGACCTCTCATCACAGACTAGTTTTTTAAATGTTCAAGTAGTCCTTAGAAGATATTGGGCTGCGCGCAAGTCCTCAAAGTCCCAAATTGTCATATGTTCACACCATATACTTTCACCACAGTGTGATGGAAATAGAAGTTTTATCACAATGAATACATTTAAGTCAGAAATATGAACTTTGATGAAAAAGGCTTCTTTCTCGCTGGCTGAATCTCGTGTATGGCTCACGGAAGGACTCAAAGGTCATCACCAAGCCTGAACGTGAGGCGAATTGTTACCATTTTGTACCTTCTTCTTTTTAAAAAGAGTGAATTAAGTCTTCATCCTTCAAAATGTGAAAATAATCTAAAACGCTAATAAAATTAAGGCATACGTTTAAAATGCCGAATTACTAAATGATAAAGGATCGGGGCTGACGAGTAACATGAAGGGCCAATACAGGAGGAAAAGCAACCACAAGCCTCTTTTAAATCTAATTGAAATGGAAGGGGAAATGTCATTAATCAAATCGGACGGAGACAAGAAAATGTCACAAGACGAACACTTTTTTTAATAAGACTTTAATTCTTTGTTCTCTCCCGATGATACACCTGTCTCCCAAAGAAGTCGCCTGACTTTCTGACATCTCAAAATGAGGAAATGTAAGTAATCATATTACACCAAAGGTCATATTTAGCTTTTTCAGGCTTGTGGGTCTCAGGTGCCTTTCTTGAATGCTAGGAAGGATGAGTGTGTAGTACCTGACTTCAAACACTAGAGGGCAGAAACACAAAGGAAATGGGGAGGCCGGCGGGACCCACCAGCCAGGGATGCGTGCAGGAAAGGAAGGCAGTCAGTCTAGCATCATGAAGCCATGCCTCCCGGTTCGGCCGCAAGCACAATTCTGGAAGGTTCCAGATAATTCCAGAAATAGTAGTTGTGTCTTGTTGAGCAGTCTCTCTTCCCAGCAGCCTCCTTCTCCCCCGGTGTTACTTCTGAACAAGGGCAGATATAAGGAGTTCACTGCAGACATTACCCTATGTGTTGGTGGTGGTGTATGAGTTTCGTGGAACAGGTGAATCTGTCAGATCTCCCTGCAGGTGGGACGCGAGCCTGGCTGTGCTCCTTATCCTGTTCCCTTTCTAGCCTTTCTTGCAGGAGTCGCTTCCTAAAAACGATGGTTTTGTTCTTTAGAAACCTGCTCAGGCTTTTGTTCAGGATGTCGGGGCCAGACAGTGAGGGCAGTGTGATCAGGGGCAATGGGTGGTCTGGGAGTTGTGTGTCTTGGAGGGTTGAAGAGAAGAGTGGCTCCACTAAGAGAGCCTCACGGGGACAGGTTGAAGGTTTCCTCAGATACAGACACCCCCAGTCTTGGACCAACTCTGACTCCTGAGGTGACAGGACCAAGGAAGGGAAAGTCCGTGTGGCTGAGGACGGGCAAACATGTCCCATGACCTTGGGAGCCCGTGTGGACCTGCCGCAGTCCTCTTGGTGGAGAGGGTCCCTGTCAGTGTCTCCGGACTGGAGCCAAACAAGGGTGTCTGGCAGAGAGAGCACCTTACCCATTTTCCAAACCCCGTAAGCTCCCAGAGAAAATAAGGAAAAGACTCTGACCTTCACTTGGACCAAAAGTGATGCCTGGATTTCAAAACCGGATTCTATTTTACTTAAATCTAAGTAGAGGGTAAGGAGTACGCAGGGAAAGAGTCAAGAGAAACCTTAGCATCATCCTTAACGTCATCACTTACTCTGTGGTTTATGAATACCACTTAAAAGCATTTTTAAAAAAAGATTACACAAAACTAACTGAAATGAACTCTCTGGGTTTCATGACGCAGTTTATATGTGACAAACATTTTTATCTCATATAATTCTTGGGCCATGAGAGAATGGTTCTCATCCCCATTTTACATGTGACAAAAAGTGCAGCTGCTAGGATTTTGGTAAAATTGCCCAAAGTCACACCGTGTGTAAGGGACGGGGCCGACCCTTTTCTCCGTGCCGCCTCTTAGTCTGATACTGTGCACAGAGGAGATTGTAAAACTTCTTGGGAAATGCAAAATCAGACACTGTTGCCTGCTAGAATTTTTTAACATGTAACTTGAGAGGTTTATTGAAAGTCTGTATTTTAATGCCTGTCATTCATTTGGGGAGATGTGTTCCCTCCGTCCTGGGAAATAGAGAGGGTATGACCCCAGAGAGGGTAGGACCACAAAGCTATCATTTGTCTCCTTCAGAATCAGTATTTGGGGTCTTTGTTTCCATCGGTTTAAGTTAAGCCTCTGATCTATAGGGGCTCCTGGGTGGCTCAGTCGGTTAAGGGTCAGACTTTTGATTTTGGCTCAGGTCATGATTTCAGAGTTATGAAATTAAACACCACGTAGGGCTCAGCGTTGAGTGTGGAACCTGCTTATGACTCTCTCTCTCTCTGCCCCTGTCCACCCCCCCCCCCCTCCNGCATGTGCGCAAGCTCTCTCTAAAAAAAAAAAAGGCACCTGGTCTTTCCGTAGTGGTGAAATATGACCAAGGTCTAAAATCAAGAAAGACTGGGCACCTGGGTGGCTCAGTGGGTTAAAGCCTCTGCCTTCGGCTCAGGTTATGATCTCAGGGTCCTGGGATCAAGGCCCGCATCGGGCTCCCTGCTCAGCAAGGAGCCTGCTTCCTCCTCTCTCTCTGCCTGCCTCTCTGCCTACTTGTGATCTCTCTCTGTGTCAAATAAATAAATAAATATTTAAAAATTAAAATAAAATAAAATTAAGAAAGACTGAAGAGAAACAGGGCAGCAAGACCAGAGAAATGTTTGACAAGTTTATACCATTTCAGAAATTTAAAAACTTTCTTTTGATTCACTTTCTTTTTTTAAAGATTTTATTTATTTATTTCACAGAGGGAGAGAGATCACAAGGAGGCAGAAAGGCAGGCAGATAGAGAGGAGGAAGCAGGCTCCCCGCCGAGCAGGGAGCCCGACGTGGGCCTCGATCCCAGGACCCTGAGATCATGACCTGAGCCGAAAGCAGAGGCTTTAACCCACTGAGCCACCCAGGCGCCCTCTTTTGATTCACTTTTAAAACATGTTCTGATGGCCATATTTATATCCTAATATTGCCTTGGGAGGGAGGCCTATGAAGCCCATTTTCCAGACAAGCAAAGTGGTTCAATGACAAGAGGTCCGATGACCTGCTCCTGGTTAAGCAACGGCGAAGGGCAGAAGCAGAGCCTGAAGGGTGTCGCAGAATCCCTCACTTTCCACGACTCCGAGTGCTGGCGGGAACACCAGTAGAACATCAATACCCAGGACGAACAATTTGATGGGAAAAAAAAAAAAATTATATGACACCTAATGACTCTGTCATGAAAAAACCTAAAACCTTCTGTATGCTGACATTTACCCGTCATTCCAGAAGTGAGTGCATGAACCAGATCTGGCGTTTCTATAACCACATTTGAAAGAGTCCCATTTTCTGTGTGTCTGCAACTCATGGTTGCTGCAGATTTTTCTGTGGTAGCTCAGACCAGAGCGCATAGGTCTGTAAGACTTTGGTTTTCTCCGCTTGTTTTCTCCAACATGTAGATGGATGATCAGGTTTCCTGTGGGAGGGGTGGGGGGGGTGGGAAGCAATGGGAAACCTCAGAAACCCATTTAGTTTACTGCCAAACCAAACAAGCCCTCTCTTCTTGAGGTATCTGCTGGTGGTTACCAGCGGGGATTGGAACAATTCGGGAGTTGAACCTACTGGAGCTGTGGGCTGTGGGCAAGGTGGGTAAGGTGTTGGCAGGGCAAGAATTCCAGGCCCCAACTCCAGCTGCTGTGCTTGAAAATGGCTGAGCGCGTAGCCTCCTTGAAAGCTTCAGTTACGGAGAAGCAGGGCTCACAGCAAAACAAATTCCTTCAACACTCCTGCCTAGAAACACTCCCTGGGAACCCTCAGCTGGATCATCTACCTCATGTTGGGTTCACAAAATGTTCCTGTTTGCTTCAACCAACTTCAGTCCCCATTTACTGAGCCATTGTGTGCCAGACACCATGCTAGGCTCTGGACATTCAGGGCTGAAGAGAAGTCTCTTCTCAGAGTACCTGACATCGGATAATGTTTCTGTGGGGTCCGACTGTGTTTGCAGTAGAATATGGCTCTCCCCTACTTCCTGCCCATGAAACCACCCACACTCTGAGCTCCCACAGGCATTACATTCAGCGCCAGCATGTTCTTCGGCCATGATTTAATGTCCAGTCAGAGATCCAGAGAAATAAATGACCTTATTAAAAACAAGCAAGCAAATAAACAAATAAATATCCTCTCTTCACAAATGCTCTGTTATTGTTATGACCCGACAGTAAGCACAGGAATTATGCCTTGCTTCTGAGTAATTTTTCTTGTATCCTCACACTGATTTGATCAGTACCATGGAAACAATGGTGTGGGAGTTAGAAGACCCCAAATAAGCTTTTCTATATCTGATCAAAGAGCCCTGGTCCAGCCATGTGGGCCTGAGTTGTTCCTGGAGCGAGCAAGGCATGCTCCTACCTTTGGGCATTTGTCCTTGTTTTTCCCTCCTTCTGGAATGTTCTTCCCCCAAGTGACCACATGGGTGGTTCTGGAAGGAAGGAAGGAAGGGAGGGAGGAAGGAAGGAAGGAAGGAAGGAAGGAAGGAAGGAAGGAAGGGAGGGAGGGAGGGAGGAAGGAAAGAAGGAAAGAAGGGAGGAGCTTCTCAAAAGAGAGCCAACTGCAGTCTACTTTAGCTAAAGCATGTCATGATAGAATGCCCATGGCTAAGAGTCTAGATGCTGACTTTATCAGCATCACCTCAAAAGCGTCACAGTCTCCAGCAAACCTACCCATTTCTTCCTGAGTCTGTTGGATGGCCCTTTTTATCTTCAAACCCACTTCTACTGCAAACTCTTCTAACCGGCTCCTCCTCATTTTACAGATGTCCCCTCAAAACCTCTGTCCTCAGAGACAACTCCACCGCCCCATTGCAAGGTCAGGGACAAAAGGAGACTCCTAACTCAATCTTAAACCCACGACTAGGTTATCAGCTAGGGGGAGTTGGGGAGGAGAAGCTTGAAGGCTCACCTAGTGCAGCGAGTGTTCTGTGTCCCTATTTTGAGACTATTTTCACCTAGCCCAGGGCTCTCCAGAGACACTGGCCTGGGATGGAGAGGGACTGGGTGTTGGCGGTGAGCAAGAACAATGGTTCCTTCCCTTCGCACTTCCCCTTTGCGGCCACCAGAGGGCGATCTGAGCCCATTAACCACGCCATCCGTGCCTCCTCCCCAAGCCCCCCTCTGCTCTGCAGCTAATCGGTCACCTTAACGGGGAAGGCTTCTGCTTTAAGGCTACATTTGTGCCAGATCCCAGGATTATCCAGAAGCTCAGCCTCTCTGAATGAGTGGTTGCACATATTCATAGCATTGGAATAATATTAACCATATTTAAAATAATTATTTTATCCTTTTGTCTCGGTCTTCTAATTTACCAGGCACTGTATGTGTTCCTCATGCGTGATCACCTGGAAGCTTCACAGAAACCTGGTGACATGAGCACTCTCCTTGTCCCCTTTCGTCAGATGGCACAAAGAGGTGAAGAGTTTCGTCCAAGTTCACCCAGCGTTTAGAGGTGGGGAGCCCCCTTCTCTCCCCTTCATGAATGGGGATCGAGTTGGAGAGGGCGTAGTGCAAGGTTCCCCTAGGAATGAAAAGAGGACGGACGGTTGGTAGAAACCCGTAGTCAAAGGTTGCGGGAGGGAAGAGGCGCGATATTTGCTGAGCTCTCACAGGCTTGATTTTGCTGCAGCAGACACAGAAAAGGTGGTGTTGAGAGCTGAGGTGCGGAGTGGAGCAGAGACCTTATGGTGCCCAGCCTAGGACGGAGAGATGGCCACTTTATTTCCAAAGGACAGGAATCCTGCAAGTGTTCAGCTGAGTCATTTGTTTGCCAGCTGTGGCCGTTTAGAACATTTCAGTGGTCTGGATGTTGAATACTTGGTCTACATACTTGCTCCACTGCCTTCTTTTCAAGGACTTCTTGTCTTTGATTCCTATAGTTAATTCCCATCCTTATGAATTCCGGTATACACCAATAACTGTTTTAAAATACTGGATTGTTCAGGTAACAAACTGAGGGTTGCTGGAGGGGAGGATGTGGGAGGGATGGGTGGCTGAGTTGTGGACACTGGGGAGGGTATGTGCTATGGTGAGCGCTGTGAATTGTGTAAGACTGATGAATCACAGACCTGTACCCCTGAAACAAATAATACATTGTATGTTAATTAAAAAATAAATTATTAAAATAAAAATAATAAAAAAGATACTGGATTGTATGTTCCAATAATTCTGCAGGAGGGGTACCGGCGTGTCCCCCAGGCATTTCGCTGTCCTGTTGGGGTGACCGTGTCACTGAATCTATACCCTTGTCTAGTTTTGTGAGACTGGACTCTTAGGAAGCAACTTCACCAAGAAACCGTCTTTTTCCTTATTTTTTTTTTCTTCAGTGTAGAATCAGGTATTAAGACCAAAATAATTCAACCTACCTCTGTTTTCCTGTATAATTCCTGGGGTTTGTAGAGTATTTTTCTTTCATGTAACTACAAATAGAGCAACAATAATAGATGTCTTTTGTCTTAATGAAATACTGGTTGTCTGACACTAATGAGCTTCACTTTGAGCTGATGCACACTACCCTGAGTTCACGTCCCCCCAAAACTCCCTTCTGCTCTCCACACAGCAAACCTTTGTTCACATAGTTGTTTCAAGGGATCTTTGATTTTATTCCATAAAATGACGAATGAGCTAACCTCATCTTTCATCTAATTATTTCCATGATGCTTTCTCCAATAAAGTAGTGAGACGGTTTTCTCAGCTATTAAAGCCAAATTGCAGAAAAAAATCTCTAGCCATGAGTCACAATTCCTGGGGTTTTCATCTGAATTTACCAACTAGCTATGAGGCCTCGAACAAATGCTTATATGTTTTTCTTTCTGGACCTATGTTTTCTCATATGCAGAATGACAAATTTAAAGATATTATTTCTGGGGCACCTAGCTTGTTCCATTGGTGGAGTGTGCCACTCTTGATCTCAGGGTAGTGGGTTCAAACCCCACATTGGGTGTAGAGATTAATTAAAACTAAAATATTTTTTAAAAAAATAAATAATATAAGAAATTATTTCTAGGAATTTTCTATTTCTCTGATCCTAAAAATTTTTAACCAAAATATTTTAAAAATATAAAACTTCTTGATTTTATTAAATAATCCAACAATTCAATGAAATTATTAGGATTTTTCTCTTTTATTGTTATTTAAAAAAAGATTTCATTTGTCTTTTGTCAAGATAGATGAACAGCGGGGTATAACAGTGGCATGTGCTAATGTCTGGCTTGTCCTTGCTCTGATTTTTTTTTTTTTTAATGGTAATGGAAATGGAATGGAAAATTATTGTTAGAGCTAATGTGCCATAATAAGATTAGCCAGTAGGTGGCAGTAAAATGCAAAAAATGGTAGGAACCAGGGCTCTGTAGCTGTATAGCTAATGAGATGTGCTTTGTTCCATTATCTGTAATGAGAATTATTTAATCAATACAAACTATAGCAAACGAGTGAATTGGAAGATATTAATATCATTGTCTGACTGTTTTTAAGTATGAGCAACATTTTAAACTTTAAATTTGGAATTCATTCCAAGAAATGAAATTGAATGGAATTCATTCCAAGAAATAGTTCTGAAATATTCGGATTTCTCAATGTTTCAGGATTTTAAAGGTTTAATGAGAAAGTATTACAATCAAGTACACTGCTTATTTTTAAAAATAGGTGTCATGAATTATTAATTGAGAGAAAAGGATATGGCCAGGGGACATGGTTTACTAATTTTTTCATTTTAAATTTATTTTTAAGGCTATGCTCATTTTCATTTACTTTTAAGGTTGGGTTCAGGAACTATCATTCATGTTATTCCCATGCGTGGTATGAAGTGAGATGTTTCCAGTAACTCCAGACTCAGGTGATGGCTTAACACTTACAGGACAGCACATTCTGGAATCATGGAGTCATCTCCATTGGGAATCATCCACCTTCCCACAGATGCCTCGAAAGACTCTGTTCAGACCCAACTACCGTCCACTCCACCCTGCATTTTCCTGCCATCACCAGGCACGTTAGGAGGGACTGGGTCAAAACAGCAAGTTCACCACTCACAGAGAGACTATTCCTTCCTCTCCCAAAGGGAAAGAGGCGGAGATCCCCAGGCACAGGGAGACCTAAAAACCTACTCATGAGGACTCTGGAGAGCTGGCCATGGTTGAGGAGGAAACTCAGTGGCTGCTGGGTCCCCCAGAGCAGAACAAGCAAAGGCTGAGTGTGTGTGTTCAGCACAGCACAGCTGGGAGCAGGTATTGGGGAAAATACACAGTAGTTTTACAGGTGTAAACCCCAATGGATTGAGATTTCTGAATTTTCCTCTATGGCGGTGCAACTCTGTCCCTGCTACGGTGAAATTTCAACTGCCATCTAGCTTCTTAGTAAAAGCAGCTCATCGATAGGTTTGGATTTTGTATAACTGTGTTTCATGAGGCATCTTGAAATTCTTAATTTTTGTGTCTCATGTATCTATGGTGTGTGTCACAGAAAAGGCAGGCAAATAATATAGAACTACAGCAAGCCTCATGTCTGGGGGAAGGAGTGTGTTTTCCCTCCGAATCATGCTACTTCCATTGACCAAGTTTTTGTATGCTGTCCCTGAGGCTCTTGCTAGAACAGCCTCACAAGGTACTCATTTACGGAACTGTAAGAAAGACTGATGCCTAAATCATCCCTTCAAAGATTTTGATCTAATTGGTGTACAGTGTTTTCTGGCCACCGGTGTTTTAAAATTTTTCAGGCGATTCTAACACGCTGCCAGATTGAGAACAGCTGTCTGGATTAATTTTCCTTCCTGCTGATTCTTTCTTCAGCTGTATCTAATGTACAATTTTATTCATCCCCTAAGATCTGAATTTGAATGACTGCTTTTATTTAACTTCTGGGAAATCTATGACTATTTTTTAATTGATTGCTCTTTTGTTATGGTGCCACTTATGGTCTCAGCATCTTTTTTTAAAAAAAAATACTTTTAAACATTTTAAATCTATTTCTTTTATAGCTTCTACTGATCATTTTACTGGAAATTCTCAGGATTTAATACCTGCTTTTCCATGTGTTCTGTCTCTTGCTTGTGGAGGCTTGCTGTCCTGCGTGTTTTATAATTTTGGACTGGGGACCTAAATTAAAAGAGCTCTATCTGGGAGTCTTCATGGCATGGATCCAAGGCAGTTTTGCCTTCTCTTTTGCTAAATGCCTGCTAGTACCTCCACAGGCCCAGAAAATCTGTTTTACATAAATTTCTGGTATTCTGGGTTCCTGGATCAGATATTTATATTTTCCTACTCCAAACCATCTTAATGGACAGGACTGGGATTTAGAAACATCTTTTCCTTACAAGCTGGCAAAGGATAGACAAGGTTGCTCCTTACCTTTTCATGTGGATGAATGAATTCATTAGCTGGGTTCTTTTCCTTTTGGGTACAGAGACTTTCTTAATCATGACCCACTTCATGCAGGCTGAAGGCCTCTGTTCCTGGCTTCCTAAAGAAATGACAGCCCAGACCCCAACGTTGGGCACTGTCCCTCCCTGACACATCTCCAGGAAAGCTGTGTCACTGTTCATATTCTTTTCCTGTTTTCTTGACACCTCAGCGATGCATTGAAAATAGTGCTTATATTCTTCTACCTGGCATTGCTGGCAGTTTATCTCAAGATGCTTTGCTGAATTGTCTGTCTTCTTGCATCAAACAACCCCTTTCTTATCCCCACCCTACCTCAACCCACTGAGCATAGTGGATGCTCAATAATGCCTTCTGATTTCAGTGTCCACCTCGTCTCACTTACCCAATTGGCCCCTGACATCTTGCTGGAGCCCTCGGTTCCCTGAGAAGCATCCCTACTCCCTGTACCTCTCCTGTGCTTTATTTATTTTTAAAACTTTTTTTATTGTTTTAAAAGATTTTATTTATTTATTTGACAGAGAGAGAGACAGTGAGAGAAGGAACACAGCAGGGGGAGTAGGAGAGGGAGAAGCAGACTTCCCATCAAGCAGGGAGCCCGACGTGGGGCTCGATCCCAGAACCCTGGGATCATGACCCAAGCCAAAGGCAGACGGTTAATGACTGAGCCACCCAGGCACTCCTCTCCTGTGGTTTATTAACTCAATTTCTTTCATGTATATCCACAGCACTTGGAGTGTTAGCATTTTCAGGTTTACTAAGCTTATTCCCTCTTATGGATGAGTTTCTTGAAATTGCACCTGTCCCAGGATGCTTATGGGCCACACACAGAGTGATCATTTTAAAATCCACATAGATTTTTAAAGTTCTTCGTAATTTAAAAAAAACAAACACTCCACTATTTCTGCTCTCCAAACGGTCTTGCATGGATGCCTAGTCTTAATTAAATGAGGTCCACAAAAATGTATGAGATTGCTAGTATTTTCAATGCATTTTAAAATAAGTCTGGTCCATGCTCTGTAGTTTATATTATAAACTGAAATAGAGGCCTGCGTAATTTGCTATGTATTGAAATTCAGTGAGTTTGTTGATGATGATACTGGTGGGTTATGCTGAGACTCCTTTCATTATCGATTGCACATATTTTAAAGAGTAGAATGTACTTCATTACAGGGATTTTTAAAGGACTTCTGGCAAGATAATAATAATAATAAGCAAGAGAAGAGATGGTTTCCTCTATGTAATATTGAGGGAAAACACAATAATAAAAATAACTGTAATTGGAAATTAGTTTTTAAATTGCATCGGTTCACTTAGATCTTTAAGGGACAAAGGAAATAAAAGATAATGAAAGTAACATTCATCATCAGATTTCTCAGATTGCATGAAAATGTCCCTGCCCCGAGTTAAAAAAAAAAAAATCAGTGCCTCTTGCATATGATTAGCCAGGCTTGGTTTTGATTGTCTCCATTATGATCTTCTTGTTAGAGTGTAATGAGATTCAGCCCTGCACATATGAATACCCACCACCTGTCACTGAGCCATCTGCCCATGACTTAAAGGCATGAGCCTGCTGTCTGCAGTGAATAGAGAAAAATGGAAATTTGTATTAGAATCGTTTCTCTTTGTTCTTTGTTCATGATTTAAAGCCACTTGGCATTATTCTTCGGGACTCAGATATTTAGCAGGCAGCCTATCTGACAACTTTAAAATACATTCTAAAATTGGGGTATATTTGGTATCTGGACATTAAACAACCTTCTTCCTGTATCAGCTCTTTTTTAAGAAAGTCCTTTTAAAAAAAATAATAATAATAGACTTTATTTTCTAGGGCAGTTTTAGGTTTACAGAAAATTGGGCAGAAAGTAGAGTTCCCATGTCCTTGCCTCCCACCACTGCCCCTGTCCCGGCTCCACAGTCTCCCCTGTGATTAACAGTTTGCACTGGTGAGGCACATTTGTCACAGTTGGCGAACTGATATTGGTACATTGTCATGAACTGAAGTCCCTGGTTTGCATCAGGGTTCAGTCTTTTTGCTCCATGGTTCTATGGGTTTTGCCAAATGCATAGCGCCACGCATTCACCTTCCATGATCACGTGGAATAGTTTCACTGCCTAAAATCCTTTGTTCCTTCTATTCATCCTCCTGGCAACCCCTGATCTGTTTCACTGTCTCTGTAGTTTTTCGTTTTTCCAGAATCTCATAGAGTTGGAATCATATACTATGTATCTTCCCCAGACTGGTTTCTTTCACTTAGCAACATGCATGTACCAGCTTCTAATTACCTTGAGTACCTCCTTCATTTTAGACCAACTTCTTCCTGCTTTAATTTTGACTTTTTTCCCACTACTTGCAAGTCACATTATTAATGTCCACCATCAGTTAAAAAAAAAAAAAACAACCCAAAAACTACATAGGAAAATATTTAAATAAATTGCCAGAGTGATGCTTTAACATTTATTTAGTGGCTCTCCTTTTATAAACAGATAAATAAAGCAAATAAAACAGAGGGTGCTGCTGTGGGGGGAAGAGATGTCAGCATACCTCCCTGACCTTCTGTGTCTCAGTTTCTCTATCTCTACAATGGGGATATTGTTATTGTTCCAAATTCTCCTTGAGGGTTGATGTATATGGAAGGCACTCAATGACAGTGAAGGAAAGAGATAAGAAGTAAAAGAGAAGCAGGAAGACAGAAGACGAGGAAAGATGCACAGGAATTAGAGGAAGGAGCAGAGTTTGCTGCACCCAAGCAAAGTAGAGGTTGTTTCTGAGAACAAGGGCCAGGGGCAGGATATGAAATCCTCTTGAAGGGCGTGAAATAGAAAAATGTTTACCTTTCGGAAAGTCCCCATGGCTGTTGGAACCCAGGTAATCAAATATAATATTTTAGCTATTTTAACCCCAAGCACCCTTTTTTTCCTGATTTCCTGTCATCTTTATTTTTTTTTAATATTTTATTTATTTATTTGACAGAGAGAGAGATCACAAGTAGGCAGACCAGCAGGCAGAGAGAGAGAGAGGAGGAAGCAGGCTCCCTGCTGAGCAGAGAGCCCAATGCGGGGCTCGATCCCAGGACCCTGAGATCATGACCTGAGCCGAAGGCAGAGGCTTTAACCCACTGAGCCACCCAGGTGCCCCTCCTGTCATCTTTAGAGACCACATTTCAAAGTGATACTGTTCATCTTCTTAAATACTATCGAATATTCTAGATCAACAGTGGACATACCAAGCAGATCCACTAATGTCTATTTTGACCTTACAGTCTGATATCACAGTTTTCTAGTAATCATAGAACTTAGTGAGAAACTGTTTAAACCTAAGAAATACCAAAAGGCAAACATTGTTGGATGTCTTATGTATCTAGAAAATGTATTCCGTGCAAAGTGTTGCTTAGAGAGGCAACACTGAGTTTCCACAGCTGATTGTGTGCATCCTGGCCCTAAGGTTTCCCAGTGGTCATCATTCCTGGGACTCTTACCTGAGGAGAAGCATGGGAACCTTTTTGATGATGTGTGCTGGCATCCTTGACTCCCTCAGAGTTACTAGAAGTCTGCCTTATGTTTATGTCTCCCCCCACCCCCATCGTGAGGAGGAGGCACGGAGCAGATCGCTCACATCAGTAGACAGGAGTGAGTCCTAGTTGTTGTATAACCATAAGCCCCTCAGTTCCTAGTATCCCTGAATCCACAAAGCCCACCTACACTCAGGGTGAAGAGTTAGTCTGTTCTTCCACCTCCAACTGGGGGATATCTCCATGATCATCCTTAGTGCAACCACCTTCTTGGTGGTGGTGAACAGCCTTCTGGGGTGATCTTCTAGAGTCTTCTAGTTCATGTTCATGTATGGTGCCTGCAGACTGGTCATAGTCTGCTTTTGTCTCTGGGGTGAACAGCTGAACGGAGCCCTAGGGTGACCCATTCTCTGGGCTCTGCAGGAGCTGATGCAGGTGGTCTTTGTCTGTGCTCTGGGATTGTGAATAGACAGAGATGTGTCTCTCGGGTCCCCCTTTAGGACTGCCTCCTTGTGAAGACTATGGTTAGCTGAAGGCCTTCAGCTGTTTGTTCCTTTAGGATCCGCCCCAGGGTATGCTCAGGACTGCCCCCAGGCACTGAGCAACAGCCCAATCTCATTTCCGCCCTAGACAGGGCCGAAAACTCAGCATGTTCTGCTCCAGACCGCCCCCTGGAGGCCGGCAGAGGCATTGCAGCCTGCCTCCTAGCAGGACGTCTCCTTACACCCAATCCTGTTCCTGTCCTTTTCTGACATAAGTGTTTCTCCTCAACAAGGCTTTTGCGTTCCTAATTCTACCTCTGTTTCTACTTCCTGTGCCAGGTATTATCGACCTAATTAATTAATCAAGTCCTTGATTGAAGAGGGGGACAGCCATGTTGGGGCCCTAACATCGTGAGTCAATGGTAATTGACTATAAAATGGGTTCGAGTCTTCCTCATCACACACAGAGACTGCTTACGATGGCCTTCTGCTCTTTGAATTCAGTTTTCCAGATTTCATTTTTGGCTACATTTGTGTTCTTTATTAGCATAGACTTCACTCTTACCCCCAAAGCACATACATGTTATATCTCACCCTGAAGGTCTGCCCTTCTGATGCTTAGGCATGACTGTGCTGATTAAAATCCCACTCCCTTCTCCCCCAGATAAATTCAAGTTAACTGCTCCATCGTGGAAACCCTTCTGCCCCACACAGGACATGAATTTCAGGCCCTCTGCTCTTCAGCTTTCCTTCCTTGGCTTGACTTAGTATCTCTGCCGCCCTTTCGGCAGGCTATAGTGAGATGTCATTTTCTAAGAAAGGGATTCACTTGTAATTCAGCTGACGGCCTCCTTTATATGTTGTAATATGTTTTGGCAGCTATGGCAGAGATTAGGCGTAGGCTGCTCTCCCTTTGAACACAACGCGCTGAAACGGTAAGGGACACACGTCTGCCCTAGTTCAGGGCATGTGCAAACTAATGAGTCACACGTGAGTCCCTGAGAGTTCCATTCACAAAAGGATTATTTGGGGTTGGCTGCAAGCTCTAAGGTGCCCTGAGTGCGACATTTATAGAAAGGATACTTCTTTATGGTGACAGGAGGGTATTTGCCCTGTAAGAGTTGTGCTCCCTCGCTATTTATTAGGAGGCTGTTGGATGATAGGGTTAGGCATCTGGGTGATTAGCCTAGGCTTCCTCTTTTTGAGGCAAAACCTCCAGGTGATGGACATCTGCCTCCCCCATGTCCTGTCTACCTTTTAAGGTCTAAATGTGTGTCCCAGATTCATATGTTGAAGTCCTAACCCCCAAAGGTTACCAGTAGGTGGGGCCTTTGGGAAATGCTTAAACGACAAGGGTGGAATCCTCACAAGTGGGATGGTACCTTATAAAGGAGGGTCCAGGGGGCTCCCCAGCCCCTGCCACCCTGTGAGGACACAGCAAGAGGGCCCTGGCTGTGAACCAGCAGGAGAGCCCTCCCCTGGCCACCTGGCACTTTGACCTCACACTTTCTACCTCCAGAACTGGGAGAATTAAATTTCCGTTGTTGATGAGCTTCCCAGTCTGTGGTCTATTGATTGTTACAGCAGCTCAAAGGGACTGAGACTTTACCAGTCACCTTTTTCACGGCCTCCTTTCTGGTACGAACTGTAAACAACCAGGGACCACTTACACAATCCGCCAATGCTTTGTTTTGTCCTCTTCTTATTGATCTCTCTTAATGTTTATTCCTAAGTCTCTCCTGCCTTTCCTGCTTTGATATTCTGCTGATTTACTCCCCTTGCTCCTGAATACTCTCACACTTTCTACCATCTAATGATAAGCATCCCCTAAGTCTTCATTTGGGGGTAATTATTCTGTTACGAAGAATTACTCTCCTAGCTTCCCAATCCAGATTGCATACGCTGAATATTTGAATTTAAATCTGATGCTGCATAATTGCCCATTTTATCGTATTTGAGATATCTTGCTAGCTATTCAGAAATAAAGATTAATTTGGGTGGATGCAAGCCACCCAGGAATGCAGCATGAAGCCAACTACTGACAGCTTTGTTCTCCTTTCCAAGGTCAGCTGCCTCAGTAACCTGAGGCCTTCAGTGTCTTTGCAAACCCCTCTCCTCTTTCCTGCTATGTCCTTTGACCTGGAGGAAGATGACCTTGAGCAGTCTCCTGGCTTATTTTCACCTCCTCACTGCACCTCTTCAGCAGAGGAGGAAAATCTGCACATCTCAGCCGCCACCCCCTCTTTGCATTCAGGAGATGCCTGGCTGTCTCCCAGCCACACAGCAAACTCAGCCCAGGGAGAAGCCCTGCACCCCCAGCGGAACTGAGAACCTCGAGCGGCTGCAGTAGTGTCTAAATCAAGAGCCAACAATAGGGACGCCTGGGTGGCTCAGTGGGTTAAGCCTCTGCCTTCAGCTCAGGTCATGATCTCAGGGTCCTGGGATCGAGCCCCGCATCGGGCTCCTGCTCAGTGGGGAGCCTGCTTCCCCCTCCCTCTGCCTGCCTCTCTGCCTACTTGTGACCTCTCTCTCTCTCTGCCAAATAAATAAATTTTTAAAAAATCTTTAAAAAAAATAAAAAAGAGCCAACAATAGTAATCTCATTTGGTGAATACCCTGAAGTCTTGTTCTGCAACATTTCTATCAGTTGATTTATTATCCTCTTTAATTGTATATTATAGATCTCTTTCTCATTTCTTATTTTATTTGTACTGTATTTCCTTTTTCAACATTTGGGGCCGGGGCAGAGAGAGAGGGAGATAGAGAACCCCAAGCAAACTCTGCACCCAGTGCAGAGCCCAACATGAGGCTTGATCTCAGAACCCTGAGATCATGACCTGAACTGAAATCAGGAGTCGATGTTTCACTGACGGAGCACCCAGGTGCCCCCTTTTTCAACATTTCATGATGAAAAATTTCAAACACAGCAAATTTTTAAAAACGTTTTCTAGTGAATACCCATATACCATTCACATTTTACTTAATGTGTTTAACACATAACTACCCATGTGTCCATCTCTCTGCCCACCAACTGACCCATCATGTATTTTGAGGCACTTCAGTGTAATGTCTTAAAGTAAGACCACACTGAATTTTGCCCTAAGTGCTTCAGTATGCATTTCATTATAGTTTATTTTTGTTTTGAGATAAGCCAAACATTCCAGAAGTGCACAAATTTTAAGTGTACATATGTTGAGTATTGACAAACGTATACACTAAGGTAACCCAAACCCCTGTCATGTTTAGAATATTACCAGAGTTATCTAATACCACTTCCCAGTAAATTCTTACCTCCCACGCCTCAAAAGCAATTTCCGCCCTGATTTTTTTTTCATATTATAGGCTAACTTTGCCCGTTCTGGGACGTTATATAAATGGAGTCATATGTACAGTATGGACTCTTTTATGTAAAGGTTCTTTCACTCAGCATAATGTTTTGGAGACTCATTTATTTGTCTCATTTATTAATAGTTCATTCTTTTATTATGGCTGAGGAATATTCCATTGTATAAATATAGTATGAATATACCAGGGTTTTTTAAAGTTAACATGTAGTGTATCATTTGTTTCAGGGGTACATGTCTGTGATTCATCAGTCTTACACAATTCGGAGACTCATCATAGCACATACCCTTCCCAATGTCCATCTGTCTCATATTGATGGACACTTTGGCTTTTCCAATTCAGGGTTATTAAAATAAATATACTATGACCAATTTTGCAGAAATATTTTTGATGGACATACATTTTCATTTCTTTTGATTAACTACGTAGGATTAGAATTCCTGGGTAGGTGTATGCTTATTTTTATAAGAAAATGCCAACTCTTTATCCAAACTAGTTGTACCATTTTACTTGCCCACCAAAAACATGTGAAAATTTCACTTGCTCCATATCCTAAGCAACAATTAACGTTATCCACTTTTGTATTTTTAGCTATTCTGTTGACTATGGAATATGATTTCATTGTGGTTTTAATTTAAATGTATCTAATGAGTTCAACTTTCTTGATGAGCTTATTAACCATTTAGATAAATTTGTTTGGGAATGTCTGTTTAAATTTTGCCCATATCTTATGGAGTTTCTTATATTTTGTTACTAAGTTGTAAAAGTTTATATAGCCTGGATACAAGTACTTTGTCAGATATGTTTTTTGAATATTCTCTCCAAGTCTATTATTTGCCTATTAATTTTCTTAATGGTGTTTTTGATAAAAAGATTTTTTATAATTTAATGAAAGCTGACATTAATATTTCTTGTTGCTTTTTGTGATCCAAGAATATTTTTCTACTTTGAAGTCATGAAGATATTCTATTACGTGTTCTTGTAAAAACCTTTCTAATTTTAGCTTTTACATGTTGGTTAATATTCCATCTCTAATTAATTTTACGTGTGGTAGAAAGTAGGACATTATTTTTTTCCATGTGGCTATCCAATTATTCCAGCATCACTTGTTAAAAAAACCTTTTTTTCCTACTTCTTCTTTGGATTCTCTTGGCACTTTTACTGAAAATCAAACAGCTGTATGGACTCTAAGTCTATACTCCTCTATTGATCAGTTTGTCAATACTTGTGTCCATATCCCACTTCCCCGGTTACCATTACTTAAAGTATTAAAGCCAGGCAACGTAAATGTTTAAATTCATTCTTTTGCAAGATTATTTGGGACATCTATGTTCTTTGCTTTTCTATATGAATTTCAGAACTTGCATGTCTACTTATACCAGAATTTCAACTACTAAGGTAATGGTTAGAATTGTGTTGACTCTATAGATCACTTTGGATAGAAATAGTATCTTAATAATATCAAGTTTTCCAATCCATGAACATAGTTTATCTCTACATTTATTTAGGTCTTCTTGAATTTTTCCTGGAAGTTTTTTGTTTTTTTTTTTTTTACTTCACAGTGTAGATTTCTTATGTGTCCTTGATCAAATATAATTTTAATGATTTAATATTTTCATGCTATGTATAATAACTGGCTTATTTTATTTTCCATACATTTGTTGCTAATATGCAAAAATACAGTTGATTTTCATACATTAACTCTGTATCCTAAAACTATAGTAAATTCCTTTATTAGTTTCTGAAGTTACTTTATAAATGCTTTAGGATATAACACAAAAACAATTAAGTCTTCTGGATATGGAAAAAAAATTTACTTTTTCCTTTATGTTTTTTCTTTTTTTACTGGCTACCTTTTCTTACAATTTTAAATAGAAGTACTAGGAATATGCATCCTTGCCTGTCCCCAAATTTAGGAGGAAACATCAATATTTTATTTTCCTTTTAATTTACTTGTAATCTTTTTGTCAGACTCTTAAGGTTGAATCTTCAGTCATGATTTTCTTTTCTTTTTTCAAATAAGGGCATATAAACTTGCATATCTCCATCTAACTTGCTAGTTGCATTCCATAAATATTGAAATGTATGTGCACTATCATTCAGTTAGAAATATTTTCTACTTTCCTTTGTAATTTCTTCTCTGACCCACTTATATTTTTTAACCTAAGTATTGTTTTCCTAAATATCTTCTTATTAGGTATTTCTAATTTAGTTTCACTTTGGTAAAAGATGTGTCATTGCAGTTTTTCTAAATTGTTGAAGGATGTTCTATGGTTAAGCATATGGTCTATTGTAGTGAACTTATCTAACATACTTTAAAAAGTGTGTATCCTATAATTATTGGTGTGTAAATGCCAATGGTAAGGGAATGGATAGCATTGTCTAGATTACCTTATTTTCCCCCTAATATTGTCTATTTTTTTCTACCTCATTGGCAAGATAGGAGTTAAACTCTTTCATCAGGTTGTCTATTTCTCTGTAGAATTATGTCAATTTTTGCCTCATATTTGTACGAGTGCTGACAACATTGACTCTATCTTTGGCCCTCCATTTTGTTCAGGCCAGAGCAACGACCTCCCTTGGGGCTACATGTTCCAGGTGCTGTGGAGATTAATGTAAGCCCTGATAGGAACTCAGGGAGGCTTATTCTGAACTTCCCTAAAGTGGCACACAGAAGACCCCACTTTATCTAACTAGTAGAAATCCTCTGGCACACAGATGGTGCCACTTTAGATAACTATCCTTTGACCTCACTGCAATGTCCCCTCTCCATAAAACCTGAGGGGTGAGTCTGGACTGGGTGGAGAGTGGCTGCTTAGTGCTTGGATCCTGCCTTCGTCTGATTCTCTCCTGTCCGTAAGTTACCCTGAATAAAACTCTGGAAATGGCATGGAGTGGCTTGCTTTGCGTTTTGATCTTAAAGTGACTTCTCAGTCTGGAAGATAATTTACTGACCCTTCTCCACCTCCTAACAATATTCTTTTGGGGCACTCTTACTAGATTCACACACATGTATGATTGTTATACGCTCCTGAAGAATTAAATGTTTTTATCATTATGATTATCTCTATCTCTGGAAATACCATTCTTCTTTAAGTCTGTTTTCTGATATTAATAGGGCCACTTCAGCCTTCTTAGGCTGTTTGCCTGCTAATCTTTTGTCATTCATTTATTTTGTAACAATCTGTGCTTGAAGTGCATTTTTGTAGGCTGCATATAGTTATGATAATTCTTGCCTTTTAATCATAGTGCTCTGACTATTGTGATTATTATCACTTTTGACACAATTGGATATAGGTCTACTATTTTATTGTCTTCTGTCTCTCTGTTTCTTGATTTCTGTTATTTGACTTATTTTCCTTTCTAAATTATTTGATTAGTTCTAGAATTATACATTCATCTTTGGTTATAGTCCCTTGCATTATTTTTTATGTTTAATCTTTTGTTTTTCAGAGTCTATTTAAGCTTAATATTCTACCATTTCATGTTAATTGTAGAAATCTTACACAAGTATTAGCCCATGTGTCTCCATATCTTTTATGCTATTTGTCATATATAACGTCATGTATGCCATAAAAACGCTATGTAACAATATTGTGATTTGTGCTTTTAAAGAGTTATATACCTTCAAGAAATTAAAAGGAAAAAATAACCTTTCTCCATAATTTTACATTTCAGCTGGTATTCACTTTTCCTGAATATCCAAGCGTGCATTTGGTAGCAGTTTTCTTTCATCCCGAGAATTTGCTTTAGCATATCTTATAGCGTATGTCTGCTGGAGAAAATTTCACTAGTTTTATTTTATCTAAAAATGTTTTCATTTCAACTTCATTAGTGAAAAGATGTTTTTACTTCATATAGAATTTTGAGTTGACAGGTTGTTCTTTCTGCACATAAAGATATGTTCCACCCTATGTCAGTATTGTAGTTTTTGTGCCAAGTCAGCATTCATTTGAAAAGCTGTTCTGTACGTACTATGTCATTTTTCTCTGGCTTCTTGCAAGATATTTTCTTTATCATTGTTTTTTTAGCAATTTAAATAGGACATGACAAGACTGGCTTTCTTTTTCTTGCTTTGTGTTTATTGAATTGTTTGTGTGTTTATTACATTCACTAAATATGGAGAAATTGTGGCCTTTATATTTTTAAATAATTTTGGCACCATTTTTTTCTCCTTTCCTTCTGGGACTTCAGTGATACGTATATGTTAGATCCTGATGTTGTCCCATAGGTCTGTGAAGATCTGTCTACATTTTTTTTCTCCCAATCTTTTTCTTTCTTTTTTTCTTTTTTATTTTTTTATTTATTCATTTGACACAGAGAGAGATTACAAGTAGGCAGAGAGGCAGGCAGAGAGAGAGAAGGAAGCAGGCTCCCTGCCAAGCAGAGAGCCTGATGTGGGCCTCAATCCCAGGACCCTGGGATCATGACCTGAGCCAAAGGCAGCGGCTTTAACCCACTGAGCCACCCAGGCGCCCTCTCCCAATCTTTTTCTGTGTCTGTGTGTCCTCTTAGGATTTGATCACTTCTATTAGCTCAGCTGCAGGTTCACTTTATCTTTTCTCTTTTGATTCCATTCTGCTAGTAAGCATCTGGTAAAGTTCTAATGACTGATAGGTTTCAGTTCTGGAATTTCCATCTCTTTCTTTTTGTAGTTTCTTTCTTCTACTGAGTCTTTTCTTTTATTCATTGCAACCCTGTTTTCTTTTTGCGCACTGAGCATAATTTTAATGGCTGCTGTAAAACATTTGGAAGCTCCTCCCAGCATTGGATCATTTTGGAGTTACTTCTGTTAATTGCTTTTTCCCTTGAAAATGGCTCACATTTTCCTGGTTCTTAGTATGTCACATACTTCTGGTTCATATCTAGGAAGTGAATTTTGTTATAATCTCCAAGAATATTGATCTTTGTCTTGATTGATCAGGAAATTCACTCTATTGAAGTCAAATGCAAATTACGTGGCAGTTAGTTAAGTAGAAGTTCAAATCTCAGTTCTGAACTGGACCACCTTGAGTCTTCTTCACATATGCATAATTCAGAGGTCACCCACAATCACCACAATGCTAGTTTATGAACCAAATTTGAGGTTCCCTCTCTGCGACTGCTTCCTGCTATTATCTCTACCTCATTGACTAGTAGCTGTTGTCACCCTGAATTCAGTCTCTGGTTTTTCAGATGTAAAAACATTGAAGCTTTTTTAAAAAAGTTTTTTTCTCCACTTGTCACTGGTTGCAACTGCTTCCATGCTATTAGTAAAAAGCTGTAACATGAGAAACGCATCCCCTGCTCTTCCCGCCTTTCAAATGTTGCTTCCCTGTGGAATTTGCCTACTTTTGTGCATTATCTAGTATTTTCAAGTAGTCTTTTTTTTCCCTGTCTTTTCCAGGATTTGTAATTGTTATACGTGGAGAGTCAGTCCACTAAGAACTTACTTGGTCGTATTAAAAGCACACTCCTTGATCACCATCTGCTTGACTCCTCCATCTCTCCACACTTTTAAGTAGCACAAAATTAGAACCAGATGTTAAGATGTGGCAATAATCATGATAAGACAGAAGGTATTGAACTGGGACAATTTCAACAGGAGAGCAAAGAATGGATGGATTTGTAATATCATAAAAAGACAAAAACAATTGGATATGACAGAAAATTTAAATTGGAAAGAATAAAGAATGATCCTAAAAATGGTAGTTTGCCTAGGTGAAAAAGCTAAGCGCTGATAACAGATTAGTCTGAGAAAATAAGAGAACGAAATACTCTAACTAAGTCTGAAGGAGAGATGAGGAACAAAGGGGTGGGGAGTTAGAGCCTGAACATGTGTTTGAGATGCCAGGAGGGCATCTGTTTATAGCCTGTAGAGCGGAAATGAAAATTTTTGTTTAAAGCTAAGGAGCAATATTAAAAAGAATTCTATATTTGTGGATCAATACTGGATATTACAGCTGAAGACATTAGAATGGATATTGTTTGGATTCCTTTCTGTTTTGAACCATATGAAATTGTCATTCGTGCTGGTCAAATCTAATCAAATACTGGCGGTTTGATGTGGTTCAACTAAGTAAGCATAGAAGATATCAACCTTATCTAAGGAATAATTATCTAACAGAACCTGACTGGGAGACCATCAGGAGACCATCAGGAGCAGTCACAGGACCAATAAATATGTAAAGCTGGCATAAAACTAGGTGGAACTAAAGAGTAATGGGAAAAAATAGAAATTCAATAAATTCTGGATATCTTGAAAATATGAAATTACATTCTTACATCATAGACAACAATTCTTCATGTAATAAACACTTAGAAATGAAAGACAACTTCAAAGCTCTGAGAAGAAAGTATAGAAAAATATCTGTGATAGGGGCATGAAATCATAATCTGATAAATTTTATTGCATTAAATTAAGAACTTCTGTTTATCAAAGAATATCATAAAGAAGGGGTAAAGATAGTCCATAAGTTTGGATAAGCTATCTGTAATGCCTAAAACTAACTAAGATCTAGAACCAAAAATACACAGTGAACTCCCAAAAATCATCAAGAAGAGACAAGTACCAAGTAGAAAAACTTGCACATGTGTTCACCTAGAGACATGTGCGAGAATTTTTATGGAAGTATTAACTGTAATGTGAAAGTATGGAAATCAAAACATGTAGACAGAAGAATAAATCAATAAATGTTTCTATTAAAACATGGAATGTTACAGAGCAATTAAAACAACTATGGCTACATGCATCAGTACTTAACATGCAGAGATAAAAGGAACATTTCTATGAAATTCAAAACCAGCAAAAATTCACAAGATTTTTTGGGATATACATACAAATGTGGTTAAACTATAAAAAATAAAAATAAGTTAATGGAAAACCTCCAGGAATAAATAATAAAGGAAATATAATATGGAAAAAGTCACAGGTTGATATATATATAACATATATATTATATTAGTAACAATTTATTTTTTTTAAGGTTTTATTTATTTATTTGACACAATGAGAGAGAGATTACAAGTAGGCAGAGAGGCAGGCAGAGAGAGAGGAGGAAGCAGGCTCCCTGCCGAGCAGAGAGCACGATGCGGGGCTCAATCCCAGGACCCTGAGATCATGACCTGAGCCAAAGGCAGAGGCTTAACCCACTGAGCCACCCAGGTGCCCCAACAATTTAGTTCTTAAGTTGAGTTCATGGATATTCATTTTACTCTAAAAAAAAATATTATTTTAAATAAGTAGAATTATTTTGAATTAAAGGGAAATACAAAATAATTATATAAATAAAACATCAAAATCCAAAATCTCAAACGTTACATTATATTGTGTATGCCACAAAATTCCTTGACATTTCCATAATTGATTGTGTAACTATCATCTAAGTTCCATGAAAAATGTTCTCATACTTAAAAATGTATATAGCCTGAAAGTACAAAGAGAAAGAAATATTTTAAAAAGTTTTTCCTAATAAAAGAAGAACTTATAACCGAGACTTCATTTTTGGATAAAAAGATATTAGTGAGGAACAGAAACAAAGGTCTAACTAAGGAAGACTTCTCAGGCTCACTGAAACAGCTGTTGCCACAGAAATTTTCCTGTTTTTCCTCTAGGGAACTGAGATAGTGACCATATATGTTTTTCTAGACAAAAATAAACATTAACCTTATTTTTCAACTGAATATGAGTCCGCATATCCTAAGAGAAGTCCAACTGTAGTTTTAAGAAACTCAGTGAGCTTTAGAGAAATGTATTACCCATTTTTTTTCTGTTTTCTTGTGAATTTGCTTTTGCTAGGGAGGGCATTTGTAATATTAGAGGAATCATAAATAAGTGGAAAAAAGTAAAAACTGAACGAATAAGGCTGAGACACATTAAATTCAAACTTGGGGAATAGGTACCTGGCTAGGGAATACACAAGAAACTTTGATCAGTAATATTTCCTCTCTAAGCTAGACAGGGTGCTGAAGAGTATGCACTATATCATTTTATACCTTTTGCATGTCTGAAAGATTTCATTAAAAATTGAAACTTTCAAACTATTTCAACAAGAAACCCCAACGCCCATCAAATTAATGATTCACTCCACAAAGATGTATTGTGCATCAGCTGTGGTTAAGGCTCTGGGCATTTCTTTTCTGTGAGAAATGAAGAGGTACAAGATTGGAACTTGAATACTAGATGAGGAATGGAGTTAAGTGCTCAGATAACTCCGACACGTGTCTTGTGTCTTATGTGTCTGGAAAGCAGTATAAACAGAGAACCATAGATATGCAGCAGGAAGTGGTTCTTCCGGTGAGAAAAGAGCATGGAGCAGTCATCGATTCGCCTGGGATTTTCTGATGAGAGCATTTTGCATGGAAATGATTGAGTGTTGAAATGATTCCAAAAGAGGTTCAAGATAGTGTTTGCTTTTGCTCGGGAGGATATTTGTAAGAATATTTGTAAGGGGATACTGAGGGGCAAGACTGCAGCTTGGAAAACCTCTGGAAAATATTATTTTATACTGTTAAAAAACAGGATATTTGGCACGAAATAACCTGGGCTCTCCTCCTATCCATGTAACTTACTGGAGGTGTGGCATTTGGCAAGTAACCTTTCCAAAGCACATTTGATAATTTGGAATAACGAAAACACCATCCTCTTTCTTTTTTAAATAAATAAAGTAGGCACTTAGACATTATAAGACTTGAGATAATTGTGAGGTTTTATCTTTAAGCAGTAGAAAAGAAGTCTGGAAAAGTAGATTTGGTCACTTGCTTAATGGGCATGTGTGGACAGATTCTATAGATTTTTATAATTGACTGAAAGCGGAAAGAAAATTTACAGATGAATAAAACGTACTAAACCAGGTTAATTGAGAGACTAATAACCTGTAGCATTAATAGACATGGAGAAAGGGAAAGGACTGGGTCAAAGGTCAAGATAATGGGCTTTGTTTTAAGCATGCTGAGTTGGCATTATCAACAGTACACGTAAGCAAAGATGAGCAAGAGTGTCTGCCTGTGTCAACCTCCCTTTCATCAAAGGACTTCAGGGGCAAAGAGATGTGAGCCTAAAACCAAAATGGCCATTGTGGTGGAAACCACAGAGTAGACATGAAGGGTAGAATATAATGAGAGCTAAAAAGAGAATACCAAAGTCACAACAGAAGGAATGTTCCAGAAGGAGGAATTAAGAACAAACAAAAAATGTGAAAGAACAAAGAATGGAATTGGAACAATATTGGAGGCATGGACAATGGGACTGAGGAGTAAGGACACAAAGAAGGGTTTAGAAACTTTAGACTAAAGATGAAGGATCTATGAAAGTTCATTACAAAAAAAATGAAAAGTCATTACATTCAGTGATTTTCACAGATTAATTTCACTTTGGTAATATCAGTAGAATAATTCAGATTGTAATACCCTACACGGCAGCCACATGGGTTTTGATCATTATTTCAGGAATTCTGATGGTAATGTGAAGGTAAGGGTACAGCATTAATGGAAAAGGAAAGAGGAAAAATGTTAGGAAGCTATAAATAATCCACCACTTCCTATATTCTCTTATCCTAGCATCATGGAGAGATGCATCTGCAGGAAAGAAGAGGGCGGCTTTGGCGCTCAGATTCCTGGGGTGGAATAGCACACTGGTGTGGGTCTGATCGCAATTCTAGCAGTCATTTCTTGTCAGGCCCATGGAATCTCCGCACCTGCATGTTCTTCATGTGGGCGCAGGTTAGGTCACCCTGAACAAAGTCAAAATGAGCAGCCTTACTGCAGTCTCCCCGTAGACACATTGTTGTTTTCCCACCTCATGTCTGCTCAAACTGTGCCAGCTTTTCTCCCAAAGTACAAGATGCCTTGTCTGCCACTCTTGTCCCGAGCAGAGAAACCAACATCTCAGGAGAAGTGATCTATGGAAAATGAAACAAGAGAAATCTGTTGAAGAAATAACTGAACATATCCAAAAGACTTTGGATCCGGTGACTTTGCTTCGGGTGCCCAGATGAAAATTTCAAAAGATGTCAACGTGATTAAGATCTCCCTTGTAGTGAACCTAGCAAAGATGGACAAAGCATGGCTTAAAGAAAGTGTGGGTACTAGTGACCAATTGGCAGGTCGAGCTCAGGGACCATCCCCTCTGAGAAAACCCAGGCAGTTAACAGTCCCCTTCTCTGCTCCTCCATCACGTCTGATCCATTGGAAAGTATAGTGCCTATCATCTTCTCTATCTCCCCTTCCAGGCAAGATACTCCTTATAACAAGTACGGCATGTAATATATCATTTTATTGTTAACTTAGAATTTTGGAGACAGACAAGCAAAACATCCAGGAAAAAAGTTGAAAGGCTATGTGCTAGACAAAATCAAACCAAATATAAAATCAGTTCTGTCTGTAAGGATTTAAGAGCTGTAGAGCATTATGAAATGTTTGTAACTCAAAGCTTTATGGGGGTAAATTATAGTCTTCTTTTAGCTACATTTACTGGTCTTGCTGAATGTGTGTGGAAATACTTGGGAGTTCATATATTATAGGTCTCTTATTTAACCCTCAGAACCTCATCCCACGTGTTTGGTATTCTTATCTCTGTTTTGCAGATAAGGAAATAGAAACATGGAGAGGCTTATGTGTAGTGAGCTGAAGGGCAGCCCCTAAAGAAATCAGTTTCTAATCCTTGGAAGCTGTGGATGTTCCAGATACAGTCTTCGTAAATGGAATTAAGTCAAGGATCTTAACTCAAGACGGGGAGAATATCCTGGATATTCGGGTGGGCTCCAGGTGCGATCACATGTGTCCATATAGGAGCAAGGCAGAGTGAGATCAGAGCACCCACAGAGGAGACTGTAATGTGCAGAGAGACCAGGGAGAGATTTGAAGATGCTGGGCTTGGAGCAATGCAGCTACATGCCAGGGTGTCCACGGCCACCAGAAACTGGAAGAGTCAAGGAACAGAGACTGCCTTCCAGTGAGAGGGGAGGGAGGGCCACAGGGAGAGTGGCCCTGCTGAGACTTTGATCTTGGACTTGCTCTCCAGAATGGTAAGAGAACACATTCTGTTGTTTTAAATCACCCAGTGTGTAATTTTCTACTGCAGCCACAGATAATAATACACCAAGAAACTTACAGGAGGTCCCATCATTACTGACAAAGCCAGAGCTAGATCCCAAACCTTCCTGATTCTAAAGCCTAGACGCTGTAGGAGCAGGATTTAGTATTCATAAGGTCAAGGAGAAGGAGAGGGTGCATAGACCATTGAAAGAGAAAAGATCACCCTTATGGAGTGTGTACTTCCCACTTCTTTTCCTTAAAAAAACGAAGTGCTAAGTGGCCTCTCTTCCTTCCTGTCCCTTCCCCATTTCTTTCTACTATGCAGTGATTTCAGGGAAATGTAAGGAAAGTTTAATCTGTAAACCAAATTCCTCTGCTCATGGATTGTATGTTAATCTTTGAAGTTAAGGTTGTAAAACTCTAGAGGAGCAAACCACAATCTAAGTCATGGCTTGGGTTTAAGAGTACGGTACTGAGTGAAGATGGAAAGAGATACTGTTACTTTAGAAAAGCAACTATGTTGTAGAGGATTTTACCAGAGTGAACAAGGTATTTATTTTGTAAGATATTGACATCGTATGTTCCCAACTGTAGTCCCTGCTCTGGCTTTCAAGGGCATCAACCTCAGGGGCCTTGAATTTTCAGCACTAGGGAGGAGCCTCTGGGTGATTGTTTCTGCTTTACTTCCGGTTTACAAAATAATCCTCGATTCCGGATACTTTCATAGTATGGAATTTAAGGGTTATGCTCTAATGGAGACCTGCTTTATCAAATCAAATTCATTTTTGTCTTTAATTTATAAAGAATTTTTGTCATGTGTTTGTGTTGACCTTTATAAAATATTTTCTCTGTGGCTTTTGACATGTAAATAGAGATGTTATCTTTTGACTTGTAAATACGGCGAATTGAATTTTTAGATTTTCTAAAATTCAACTACTGTTGCATCCCTCAATTGGTTGTGGGTATTATTTTTTTTATACATTGATTTGATTTGATTTCCTAATATTTTAAGACTTTTCTATCTATATCCTGTAGTTGCATGGGCTGATGATTTTCTTTTCCTAAACTGCCTTTTCTGGCTTTGGAATCAAGGTTACACTGATGAGATGGAGAGTTTTTCTTTCTTTTTATTTCCAGAGGGGAATTGTCTGAAACTAAAACCATTAGAAAATTCCTGGAAACCTGAGCCTGGTATTTATCTTGAAACACTATACTACTGTTTCAAATACTGTAATATTTATAAAATCATTTAGACTTTCTATTTCTTGTTGGACCAATTTCAGAAAGATACCTTTTTTAAGAATTTTTCTATTTGTTCATGTTTTGATATCCGTTGGTTAAGTTGTTGATGACATTCTTTTAGTATAGCTTGTGTCTGTTTTCTTCTAAATTACATTTATAACATTACACATTTGTAACTTCTCTCTTTCTCTCTCTCTCTCTCTCTATTTTTTTCCCTATCACTTTGCCAGAAGTTTTGTTACTGTTTGTCTAAAAAAAGAATCCACTTTTGGTTTTAGTGATCTGACTGGATCTTCATGTTCTATTTTATTGTTTTCCACTGCTTTATTATAGACTTTCTTTCAGTTTCTTTAAATATATTCCATGTCTTTTTCCATGTACTTAGATTGGATGCTAAGCTCCTTTACTATTGTATCAGTTAATTTTTTTTCTGATCCGTATAAGACAATACACTAAAAAAATGGGTTTGCTATGTGTCTTTCTCATTTTGATTCCATTCTAGGTATTATGTTAGGCTTTCTTTGATTCATGAATCTGGATGGTATCTGTTCTTTCAAATGTTGGATTTTGCTTTAGGGCCCAGTAAATGGGAAATATCAAAAGACCAACATATGAGTTCCTGAAAGAGTGTCAGATTATGCCCAGCCCCGGTTCGCTATCCCACAGTGGTTTTCCTCTTTACTCAGAGTAAAAGCCAGCAGCCTCTACTTGGCTCTAGGATCTCTTCCTCTCCACCCCACGCCCACCTGTCTGAGCTCCTCTGCCACTGAGCTGAGCGTCGGGCATTCTACTTTGGCCACACGAGCCTCCTGGCTCTTTTGAAAAAGTACCAGGCGTCCTCCTGCCTTCAAGTCTTTTGCCCTATTAACTCTGCCTGCGTTGCTCTCATCACCTCTAGGATGACCACCTCACTGTCAGGTCTTTGCTCCGATCTTGTCTTCTCAGTGACGTTTCCTCTTCTCTGAAAAACCACCGCCCACCACCACCACTCTCACATCCCATTTGTTTTCCACAGATCTTAGTAGGTCTTCTAATACACTATTTAATACCTTGTCTGACCTACCTGTTAGCCTTGATTGGATCGCTTTCTTCCCTAAGCTTCAGTTTCTAGGTGGGTAAAATTGAAGGGCTAGAATATATAAAATATATGTAAATAATCTCCCCTCTTCTGCAAAGAGAAAATTCCAAGATTGGTTATTCGAATTTTAGCTATGAAGCCCCCCAGATTTCATCCTGCAGGGTTCTCCAGTAGGACAGAGCAGAATGCAAGTGTGTGGGCAGAATTCTGAGGGACAGCAAGCACGTACAGGGAGAACCAGTGAGGCGGGCCCGGGGAAACCCCGGTGCGACCACACAGCGCACAAGCATAAGGCGATATAAACAAACCGATGCTCTTCTTTTCTGGGAGCCATGGTGTCTGGGGCCCCTCCGAGTGATTAGCTCACTCATGCTACCTTGTTAACATATTATTCGTGTAAATGCCAGTCATCTCTTTCTGTCCTAGGGATGAAAAATAACTTAGGAAGTATGAAAAAGGATGTTCCATTAAAGTAAGACTCCTAAGAGGGGCACCCAGGGGGCTCAAGTCAGTTAAGCACCCAACTCTTGATCTTGGCTGAGGTCCTGATCTCAGGGTCCTGGGAGAGAGCCCTGCATCAGGTTCCATGCTCAGCAGGGAGCCTGCTTGAGATTCTCTCCCCCTTCTCTGTCTCTCTCAAATAAATAAATAAATCTTTTTAAAAAGCCTCCTAAGAGAAGACCTTAGGATAGAACCTTTCTTACTTCTGGAAAGAGCTATGAAAGGGAATCTGACAGACTACGGGATTGCCTGATTCAGGCTTTAAATAGAACATATGTCACTCCTGGAGGAGAATGTACTACCTACAAATAGGTGATCTCCAGTCAAACTCCTGGGTTGCCCTTAGGACTTGACCTCAAAAATGTTACTTCATCTCTCTGAACTTTGTTTTCTCCATCTCAAATGTGTTCTACGATATTTTCGGCCTCATTCAAAAGTATGTGTAAGGGGGCACCTGGGTGGCTCAGTCGGTTAAGCATCTGCCTTGGGCTCAGGTCATGATCCCAGGGTCCTGGGTTGGAGACCCACATTGGGGTCCCTGCTAACTGGGAGCCTGCTTCTCCCTCTCCCTCTATCTGCTGCTCTGCCTACTTGTGCTCTCTGTCTCCCTGTCAAATAAAAAATAAAACCTTAAAAAAAAAAGTACATGTAAATTCTAATCTCTGTTCCCATACCAAGGATGGAGCAAAGAACAATATATCACATGCTACTCATTACTGAGTTTAAGTTAAGCCCAAAGGGGCTTAATGTGCAAGCAGGAAGTAGCCTCATACACTGGGATATTCTGCCTCACACTTAGATGCACAATGTATTTGAGTCAATTGTTTTCATTTTCGTGAGGTGTTCATATAATGTCTGCAATTTGAGAAGGAAAATCGTGAGGGGAAAATTGTTTCTTGTTAATATATTTTGGTGGAAATGTTTATAATTCCCAAACTCCTTAAGATGCTTAGCGGCATTAAACTAGATGTAATAAAAGCAATAAATGAATTAAAGTGATTTTGGTCTTGAAATTTTTTGAGTGACTCCTCATTTTACAATAAATTACAGTAGGATGTCCTTGATGACTCTCAAGCAGGAAAGCAATCTAAAGAGGTTGATACGTATCAAGAATGTCACAATCTTTTTGGGTGTCTATCTGTCACTTTCTCACCTAGTGCAGCTGTAAAAAGTAGGTGATGAATTTCACTTTATCCTTACCATTTCAGACATCTGGCAGATGCAGTCTCAGGAGACAAGAGACACAGCCGGGGTAGGATCATCTTTAACACTTTTGCTGAGATACATCTCAAAAGGACCTCTGATCAAATTAGGCTAAGTCCTAAAATTTAAAACAAGTTTTAAGTAATTGCTTGTCTTTCAAAGCTAACCATTTCCTAAATGATATATGTGGCAGTAAGTGAAATAATCCCAGCTCTGTCATTAGAGATCTGCCTCAACCTCTTTTAAAAGGCGACGGGTCCAGGGAAGGGAAAAAGGTTTAAAAGGCTCTGAACCATTTCATTAGTAATGTTATACCGACAGAAGGTAGCATGCTTTGTAACTTCAAGCACACTTCTCACACTTACAATATTAAAATATATACCTATTTGAATAAGGTCTGACCCCACACCGCCACCCCTGTCCACCAGCTTTTCTTTTATTCATTCAACAAATAGTCGTTACAAACCTGCCGTGTATCTGGTACTTGGGAATACAAATCACATAGGTCCTGTCCTCTAGTGTCAGGATGTTTGGAGAAAGACCTGAAACTAAAGATGATCAAGCAGTCTGCTGGAGGAAATGCCTAACAGTACCGAGGACAGTTAAGAAAAACCATTCCAGATGAGGCTATGATTAGGTTCGGTCTAGAAATAGAAAAAATAAATGTGGGAGAAGAATGGTAAAGGTTGGTTTCAGACGGATGGAACATCTGCAGAAGCCCAAGGAGAGAGAGGACATCGTGTATTTTAGAACCTCAAGTTGCTGACGTTGTCTGCTTTGTTCGGAAGTTGAGGACAGCAGGAAAGTGTCACATGGTGAGGACTGGCTGTGGTATTCGTGTTGACATCCTCAGTGGCTAGAATTGTGCTTCTCTTGCATTGGTTCTTGGTAAGTTTGCTGGATAGAATTGGAAAAGACCTGGGTCTGGTGTAGGAGTCACAGCCTGTATCTGGCTATCATGGAATGTGTAGATAGCCTTAGAAAAGTAATGTATTTATTCAGTGTCTGCTTGGGTAAGATAAAAACGCTATATTTTTATGAATGGCTGTCAGAATATTAATAGCCTCTAAAACCTTTCATACTGTGTTCATTTAAAGTTAAAAACATACATATAACTTCCATATAAAAATTTTGAACAGACTTAAGGGGATCTTACAAACAGTAAGTAAAAGGTAACTGATCCCATAGAAAATGGGGGAAATATAATTAGGCCATTCAGAGAGGGTAAACATAAATGGCTAATAATTATTTGGCAAGATTTTCAACCTCACTGGTAACCAAGAAAATTTAAATTAAAACCACAAGAGGATTCAATTTCACATTCATCTGGTTGGTCATAAATGACACTTGAAATATTACCAATGTTTGAAAAAAAATATTGGTTAAAAGAAATTTAAGGTCCAGGCTTCCGCACACACTGGAATTCTGAGCAGAGCTTTGTGGGGGAATTGGGAGGTAGCATGAAACCTCAGTCAGATGGACTGAGCCCATGAATCGGAGTGTGGAATAAAACAATGCGTCATGACGCAGGGTGCCAAAGGTATCCTAGTCTTGCTTTACTCACTGGTAGAGATGAGAGCACTAATAGGATAGGATTCCCATGAGATCAGGAACAAAATCTATCTATATCTAGATTGTAGGCTTCTAGTTCTCAAACTTCACTTTGCTTATGAACCACACAGGGTTTTATTTTTATTGTTATTATTGATTAATTTGACAGAGAAAGCACAAGCAAGGGGAGCAACAGAGGGAAAAGGAGAAACAGGCTCCCTGCTGATCAGGAAGCCTGATGTGGGGCTGGATCCCAGGACCCCAGGATCATGACCTGAGCTGAAGGCAGATGTTTAACCAACTGAGCCACCCAGGCGCCCCGGGGGGGCTTTCTTTTCAAAAATGCATCTTCAGAAATTAAGACTTTGGTTTGCTGCAGGGCAAGGGAGTGGAACTCCAGCATAAAGCAACACATTTTACTCAGCTGTGACACAGAGGTTAGAGCTCAAGGTTGTCAAAGCTACAGAAACTTAGAGGCTAACATTCTTAGAGACCAGAATGCCAAAGAAAATGGCCCTAAAACCTATGCACAAATTTCACTCAAATTGTTGGCTGACCCTAAGCTATGCATGTATAATGTGAGCATCCAAAAAAATGTAAAAGACAACAGCAGCTAGGAGGTTCAAGTTGTGACCTGAGATGTCAGTCACTACCGGTGCTAGCAAAACTGAGACAGAAGTTTTTATGACCTTCCAAGTTGGAGAAGTCTGTGAAAACTCTAGGGGCTTTTCTTTACCCTGGAAGGCTAGAGAAGTAAGACCTGTACCTAAAATTTAAGAACAAGGGTTTAGGAACAAGGGGTATGACCCTGGGATCAAAAGAAGTTCTGAAATAGTAATTACCACAAAAAAGTCAGGCTACAAAGGAGTGATCCAGTGTCATTGTATCTGCCCACCTCTTTAGAGGAAGATGATTTTTTAAAAATATGTGCATTATTATATAAAAAGAAATAGGAATCTCAATTATAAAGTCACTTGATTAGAACCAGTAAAAACCATAGACACTAGAAACAAACCCACAGTGATTCAGATATTAGAGTAACCACGCAGAAGCTCTTTAATGAAACAAACAAACAAAAAACTCCACTGTGATTGATATGCTCAAAATTATAGAAAAAGAGATTGGGAATTTTCAACACCATGGCAGTTAGGGAAGTGTGATGCTGAGGTCACATTTCAAGAGAGAAATGTTGTCAGAGATGTGATCAGCAGACAACCTTCAGCTGCTACACTCAGGATCTTCTACAACATTTATACCAAGGTCATGCTTTCTCCAGGAAGCTCTGAGCCAATGACTGAGCATGGCAGGTGTACCTGTCAGACCTTTCTGCTGTGTAGAGGACTCCTTTGTAGGCAGTCTGTGCTCTGGTATTCCCACCAGCCTGATTGAGACTCCCAGAGCTACATGGCTCTCTTTTGCTCTTTCTACTCAAGCCTCCTGATGATTCTTGATTAACTATCTATCCTGACTCTTACCTCACATCATATGTAAGTATTAGTTCTAGATGAATTGTAGATGTAACTGTGAAAAGTAAGACCAGTCCCACCTCTGGATAAAAATAATGGAGGATATATTTGGATCTCGATGCAGGCAAACACATTTTAGCCAGTACTAACTATGAAAGAAAAGATTGGTAGATTAGACTTCATTAACTTTAAAAACTTCTTTTAGTCAAAAACACCATTAAGAAAGTGAAAGAGCAAGCTAATTTCTAGCAGATGATATTTATTGTACATATATATTGGAAAATATTCATATCCATAATACATAGAAAACTATTACAAATGAATGAGAAACAAATAGTCCAATTTAAAAACATGGACAAAACACTTGAACAGGCACTTCCCAAAGAAGGACATCTAATTGGCCAGAAAGCAAAGGTACTCAACGTTATTAGTCATTGAATTAATGACATAAATTAAAATCATGAGACAACATTCACACCATCAGGAAAACCTATGATGAAGAAGACTGTCAATGCCAACTTTTGGTGAAGATTGCAACAACTAGAAGTCCTATGTTACATGTGCGAGAGTCTGTTGGAAGACTTACAGCATTGAGGACAGGCAAACAGATACCTATTCAATGACTCAGCAATTCCACTGCTAAGTACATGTGCAAGAAAAATTAATGCAGGTGTCTGTCAAAAGACACAAACTTTACTGATAATTAAAATCCACAGTGGCTGAAGGAAAAATCCCTACATGAAACACAAGGGATTTCTGCAACCAAAGGAAGACATTACATCAGAAGAAATCATGAGCTTTAAGTTAAAAAGAACATACACAATTCTTAAGACCAAAGGGTTCTGGAGTGATTGCCTCACAGGGGATGATATTTGAGGGTTTCAATTAGGGACTGATAAGTGAAATATGTTGGGAAATGTCAGAATGGTCTTAATGGCCATGTGCATTACAGACAGATGTAAAAAAAAAAAGGGAGAGGCTCTCACCTGAAGTAATTTGGGTAGACCTGGCCTTGATAAGATGATATCATAGTGTACCCCTGACATCTAAAAGCCAGAGCATGTGAAATACAGAGACTCGGGTGAGGATTGCAGCAGAGGGTGGAGAATACCTGCAGCCAGCTTTGCTCGCCATTAGGTTTTACTACTTTTTGCTATCTTACACAAGGACGCTTTCCCACTCCATTTCGTAAATGCTTTATATGAAAATTGTAACAACTCATCTTCACATCACTTTGGTGTTTTAAAAAACAATCATCACATGAAAGCAAGGAAATGCCAGATCAGAATGCATGAGATTTCTCAGAAGTTTCACAAACTTTCATGAATCTATCATCAGGGTTTCTCCACCTCTGCACATTGACTCTGACTCAGTTTCCCATCCTATGAAGTGAGCAGAAAGGTCACTGGTATTGTAAGATGATTGCGAGGATCCGATGAACTTCTATATTTCAATAAAGCTTGAAACCATAGACAAGATGTTTGTAAAAGGCCTAGCTGACCCCAGCCACACAAGAGCTTGTCTGTACCTTATACAGCAAGAGAAGTGATATCAGAAACCCTTTTGATTTTCCTATGACAGTGGGGCAACTGCCTTTTATTCTTTTTTATTTTTAGCTTTATTGAGGTATGATTGACCAATAAAAGATATATAAGTTGTACAATCTTATTTTACATATATACACACACACAGTGAATTGATAACCAGTCAAGCTAACATATTAATTGCCTCACATCACTAAACTTTTTCTTTTTTTGTGGTGAGAACACTTAAGATCTACTTTCTTTTTTAGCAAATTTAAAGTATATAATACAGTATTAGTAACCATAATCACCATTCTGTACATTGAACGCTCTGAACTTGTTCATCCTGCATAACTGAAACTTCATACCCTTTGACAGCATCTCCTCATTTCTCCCATCCCAACGGCCCTTGATTATCCCACACACTTAGGCTGACCTGCAGAGCTACAGCTGTAGAGAGGTATATTTTCTTAGGTAAATTGGAAGAGATAACAAGGAATCCATGGAGCTACACACACCTACCCCTTGCCACACTGACTATATCCCTCCATGCTACTACCACCAATATCCACTGTACCATTGGAATCATCTCGGATTGTGGGATCACCTTGAGATGCCATGAGTTAAAACTCATCCTGGATTTCTGTATTGCTATTTCTTGAAGAACTGCATTCTTGCCACGGGATTGCTATCTTGGCAGCCAACTAGACTTTGGATGGAAACAAGACCAATTAAGTGGGTATTTGGAATTAGAAATGAGATTCGGTGGAGTCAGTCTGATATGGACTCTTCAAAGGCTGTAAATGAGCCTCAGAAACTATGGATGGCCAAGGGCTGCCTGCCATATATAAAGAAGCCAGCAGAGCCTGTTGGCTGGGTCCAGGAGGCAGAGATAGGAGACAGAGGTATAGCAGTGACAGTTTTATAGACAGTTCCTGGTCCTGGTTCCCAAGCAGCCAGTCGGCATTCCTGAGTTCCAAGAGATAACCCTGTATCCTTTTAATGAGTTCCCATTTCATATTTAGCTAGCTAGCTGGTTTCTGTTACTTGCACACAAGAATCTTAACTAAGATTCTCAGGATGCATTTTCTCAAATGTTAAAATACAAACTATGTAATGGTGATAGTATAGCCCTGTTCCTTCTGTGAACCTTCACACAGTTTCACATTCTATTTATGAGACAAAGTGATTCAAGTTGCAGATAGTGACTCATATGTTTTGGAGAACTTGCTTTTGAAATAGGTGGCCTACTTGTTCTGCTTTTATTATCTTTGTTTTTCTTTTAGAGGAGTACAAACACTTTATTTTTCACTTTTTAAATGACCTGAGAGATAGAGTCAATGCTTCTACCTAACTGGTAACACACCTTGGATCGGATCAGACTCTAATTCAACTGGTATTTTCTAAAAACTATTAAAACTGGTAGTTAAAATGTTTTCAAAAGGGAAAAAAAGAAGCAAAGTCAAATTCATTATGATGCCAGAAGGACCATTTCACCTTCTCCAGCTAGTTTCGTGACTATGAAACTTTCAAAATAAAAAGTGTTCAGCCTGGAGATTTTTTTTTAAGCTGTTAATTTCTTCACACATCGACCAAGAGTTTCCAGTAGGATGGAGCTCCTGGGTGAATAATTTCCATTTAGGTAATTTTAGCTAAAGGGCTGCATTCTTTGCATGCTTCCGAGCTTCTCTGGTTATCCATTTGCAAAGGCTCTTGTTTTGAACTCCACGAAGTCTCTCATTCCTATGAAGTTCCTGCCTGGTCGCCAGGAGGCTGGCGGAATCATGCCTCTTCTTCTGGCTTCTTCTGCCAGGGTTCCACAGTGACACAAGTTGGGCCCAGAGATGTGAACCCATTTGAAATGTTTATTACGTTTTATGATTTTAATTCGTTTCCTGCTTCTGTGAGGTTACCAGGCTATTTGCTGGAATAGGAAAGTATACCGTGGCCTTCCAATAATGATGTAGTTTAATATTTTTGGTAAAAAAATGTTCAAAGTTTTTCAGTTACAAACTAGTCAAAAAAATTCACACCGGGGGCGGAGAGCTCTCAGCTTTGGCTGGCAGTACTTGAGCAGCGAAATGCAGAGTTTCAAAGGACTGGGGAGTAAAGGACCCCTGTAGTAAAATTCCTTTCATGAAAACTAAACATCAAAACAAAGCAAAAAGTCACCAATCTTTGCAAGGTTTCCTGTTATGAGCCAAATTGATCATAATATATTATCCTTTGTATATAGTATTGGATTTGTTATAATTTTGTTTAGGATTTTTGCCTACATTCATGAGAAATACTAGCCTGCAATTTTTCTTACAATGTCCTTGTTGGCTTTACTGTCAAGGTCACGCAAACCTCAAAAATGTACCAGCAGTCTTATATCTTATTCTGTTTTCTGGAAAAGTTTATATAACATTGGTGTTATTTTTTCCTTGAATGTTTGGAAAAATTCACCAGTGAAGCCATTCGTGCCAGCAACTGTGAAAAAATTGTTAATTTCATATTCAATGTCCTTGATACTGTAGGAATATTCATATGTATTGTTTCTCTCACTTTCATTGTGTTTTTCAAGTGATTTGTCCATTTCTTCTACATTATAGCATTTATTGGTATCAAGTTCTAGGTAATTGCAATAGATTGAATGGTAGCTCTGAACTGTGGTTCCATCTCTTTCTACAAACGCTCATGACCCCCTACTGGGCACAGCCTGAGCGGCTGAAACCCAGCAGTCAGACAGACATAGGAAAGACAATAAATGATGACAGTTAAAAGCCACTGAAATTTGGGATGATTTAATTTACAATAGTACAACAATAAAATAAAAACTCATGATTAGTTTTGTGACGATATGTGATATGGATAAATTGTGTTTTTTCTTTTGATCAGTCTTACAAGAGATTTAGCAAATGTACTGATCTTTCAAAAACCTGCTCCTTGTTTTATTTTGTTTGCTATTGTATGCTTGCTTTCTATTTCTTATCTATATTTTTTGCTCTTATACTTGTTATTGCCCTCTATTTTCTACGGGTTTAATTTGGTGTTGTTCTTAATTCAAATATTACCTCTATTCATCCTCTCATAGTAGAACTCTTACTACATGCACATTAGACACTTTCATTTTATTCCAGAGGTGTCTTATATTTTTCTTCATACATAAATGTTTATCTTTTCTGAAGACTTGTCTTCCAGTTCACTCGTCCTTTGCACTGCTGTTTTTGATCTGTTATTACAGCCTTCTAATATATTATTAGTTTCAGTCTTATATTTATCAGTTATCATATTGCCATTTGACAGTTATGAAGGTTCTCAGTGTCTCCTGAAATTCCCTTTCTTTTCCTCTAATTTTTTGACATGTTGACCATAATTATTTTAAATATTCTGAGCATTCCAATATCTGAATCATATATGGATCTGTTTCTATCTACTTCTATTTTCCTTAATCTCTACTTTTGTTCTGTATTTTAGCATGTTTCATATTTTTTTTATTAGATGCTGGACATAATGGGTAAAAACTATATTATTTTCTTCAAAAATTGTGTAGTTTTCTGTCGAAGAGTAGACAGAAGTCTAGTGGATTGTCTTGGTCCTGTTGAAGATTGGTTGAAGGTTTTGGTAGGCATGGACTATATCAGTTTTGACCTTTTCCTAGGGCACGACCCCTTCTGGAGTTTAAAAAGAAAATTTGAGTTGTTCACCAAGCCCATTGTGGTATGCAAAATAACGTAACTCCAAATATATCCATGTTCTAATCCCCAGGAACTTTGAATACGTTAGGTTCCAATGCAACAAAAAATTAAGTCTGCAAGTGGAATGAAGTTTACCAGTCAGCTGCCCCTGATTTGGAGAGAGTATCTTGAATTATGTGGGTGGGCCGAGCAAAACTGTAAGAATTCTTATCAGTGGAAGAAAGAGACAGAAGAGAGAGATAGAAGCATGAGAAAGATTTGAACAGCCATTGAATCTTTGATGATGGAAGCAGGTCATGAGCCAAGGAATGCAGGCAGCCTTCGGGAGTGGAAAAGGCAAGAGGATGGATTTTTCCCCAGAACCTCTGGGAAGAAATGTTGCTTTCTGACCATTTGATTTTAGCCCAGTGAGACCCATTTTAGACTTCTGACCTCCTAAACTGTAAGACGATAAATTTGTATTGTTTTAAGCCTCTAGAATTGTAGTACTTTGTTACAATAGCAATAGAAAACTAATGCTCATTGTTGTGGACTAAATTGTGTCTTCCCCAAATCATATGGGAAGCCCTAAGCCCCAGTGTGATTATGCTGAGAGATACAGGATCTTTGCAAAGTAGTTGGGAGAAGGCATGGGTGGTGGGGCCCTCTGGTGAGATAAGTACCCTTATGAGAAGAGACACCAGAGAGCCTGCTCCCTCTCTCTGTGCCATGTAAAATCACAGCCAGAAAGTAGCTGTCTGCAAGCCAGGATGAGAGGTCTCACCGTGAACTGACCATGCTAGCACACTGTCCACAGACTTCCAGCCTCCAGAATTCTGATAAAAATTAAATATGTTGTTTAAGCCACCCCAGCGGTGGTATTTTGTCATGGCACCCTGAGCAGACTAAGACCTGCATAAAGTCAGATGGACTCAATTTCTCACTCCTCGGTGTCAGGCAGCTATTGAAATCTCTGCTCAGTTCTTCTGCCTCCCAAATGTTGTTTTCCAAAGAGTTTCTTGGAATCTTAACTTCTCTATATTGCACCCCAGGATCTGCCCGTAGCTTGAAGGGAATATCTTCGCAGGTATATTTGGGTCCCATCCCTCCTTTTTGTCTGTCAATATCCCGCCACTCTGACAATTGCACCTCTAATTTATGTCTCCTCTGATGAGTCAGACTGCTATTTGCAGCTGGGTTCCATTTCCTTCTGCTCCACTGAGCTGGAAAATATGGATAAATGTGGACCTTATATCATATACTTCCCTGTTTTTAAAAACTGGAATCCATCCAGTTATCGTTTGCGATGATTGTTCACCAGTGTCTTCAACAGGTATGTTTCCGTTATGTCCACCTTTATTTTGATGTCGTCGGGAGGCTCAGTCCAAGTCAAACCACTTTGACATGACTGGAACTGTAACTCTGACCTAACTGAATTTAATTCAAAACCTTTAATTTGTATTTTAAGTAGGTTATACATCCCAAGATCTTAGTAGATAAAGGAGAAAAAAATGTTGTGCAATGGAATAATTGTATTTCTGGATGAGTCTATTCCATTGTTTTTAATTTTTTTAACACTTTTTTTTTTTTTGAGAAAGTCAGACTTATTGCATAGACATCAGGTCAGGAGGGATGACCTCAACAACAACAGACAACTCTATCAATAGCTTTAATAGCTTAAAGAAATGCAAGTGTGCTTTTATGTGAGAAGTCTGGAGCTCATTAGTGTCGTCAAAGACACAGGCCTTTTACCTTCTTTCTGCTTAGTCATTCTCATCTTCATGCTTTTAAGCCTCACGGTAGTAGGAAGGCTGATGGAGCTCCAGTACCACATCCATTTCCAAGTCAGGCAAAGAAGGGACAAAGGAAAGGATCAGCTAAATCTAAATCCACACATAGAGCTTCAAAACATTTTATTATGGAAAACTTCAAATATATACCAAAATGGAAAATTCAGTGTAAGGAACTCCATGTACCCATCAAATAGTTTCAATAATGATCGATAAACACCAAGCCTGTTCCGCTGTATCCTATCCATTCTCCCACCCCAGAAATATTTTTATATAAGCCCCGGTCATCTTTATCATTTCATTTGCAAACATAACCGTGTGTGTCTCTAAATGAAAAAAAAAAAACTTTATTTAGGCATAAACATACCACTTTTGCATGTCTAAAAATTTTAACTTAAAATGTGGTTTAAAATCAAATATTTGATATTTTTATAGATGTCATACTTTTTTTTTTAGTTTCTTTGAATCAGGATCCCCTACGAACAATTGACATGGCTCTTAAATCTTTTTTTTAAATCCATAGATGTATAGATTATATGTTTCTTTCTTTTGTCTGCAATACATTTGTTGAAGAAATGAGGCTGTGTTTCCTGTGATTTCCCATGGTCTGGGTTTTGCCGATTTCATTCCTATGACGTCATTTAATATGTTCCTTGTTCTTCTCTGTTTGCTATAAATTGAGAGTTGGATCTAGAGGCTTGATCTGATTCACAGATTCACGCTCAGCATTGTTTGGCAAGAGTATTTTATAGGTGTGGTGTGGTCTTCCATCAGGAGACAGATAACCTACATCTCCTTTAAAAGTAAACTTTCCAGAACACTCTGTCACCCCCTCCTCTGCCAAGCAGTCTTCTGCTTCAGGCTTATTGGCCAGAACTGGATCACGTGACTGTCTTTGGTTGCAAAAGAGAATGGAAATTAAACATCTGACAAAGCCAGCAGGACTGGGGCTGGGCCAGTTACCAGTCCAAACTAGATTAGTGTTCTCTTGCAAGGAAAGGGGCCACAGGAATTACACGGACAGCAACCCTGTCTGTCATAAAATCCATGATTAAATGCAGGCAATAAATGTTGTTTATAAAGCATTATGACATAACAAACTTTTATAGATGGCTATTAAATGTTAATAAGCAGAGAATGATTAGGTTAATGGTAATTTGTCATAATACTCTTTGTTATTGTTGCAAGTTAAGTCCAGCTGTATATGGTAGTTTGTAGTAAGTACAATACAAAATTTAAAATATTAATTTATTTATTTGGGAGAGACAGAGAGCATGTACGTGAGTGGAAGGAGGGACAGAAGGAGAAGGAGAGAAACAGACTCCCTGCTAAGCATGGAGCCTGATGCAGAGTTCCATCCCAGGGCACTGAGATCATTACCTGAGCAGAAACCAAGAGTCAGACTCTCAACTGACTGAGCCACCCAGGCACCCCTAAAATGGCACTTTATTTTAAAGACTATATTTTAGAGCAGGTTTGGGTTCACAGCAAAATTGAGTTAAAGATACAGATTTCCCATTTGCCCCTTGCCCTATACCTACAGGGCCTTCACTATTTTCAGTATCCCTCACTGGAGTGCTACATTGGTTACAACTGATGAGCCCACACTGACACATGATAATCACCCCAAGTCCATAGTTGACACCAGGGTTCACTCTTGGTGTTGTACATGCTATGGGTTTGGAGAAAATATATAATGACACATATCTACCATTAGAGTATCATACAGTGTTTTCACTGCGCTTAAAATCCTCTGTACCCCACTTATCCATTCCCTCTCCACCACCTCTTGGCAATCCCTGTTATTTTTACTGCTTCCATAGTTTGGCCTTTTCCAGAATGTCATATTGTTGAAACTGTACAGTAAGTAGCCTTTTTCAGATTGTCCTCTTTCACTTAGTAACATGCCTTTGAGGTTCCTACACATGTTTTCACGGTTTGATATGTCATTTTAGTGCTGAATAATATTCCATTGTCTGGGCCTAGCCTCTTTGGACTGATTGAATCAATAGCACATTTACTAGAACAGTCCACAGAACTCAGGGAAACACACATTTGTTTACTATAGAACAGAGGGCACAATACCTAGGGGTGAGGTCCAGAAGAGTCCCAAGCACAGGAGCTTCTGTTCTGTGGAGCTGGAGTCCGCCTCCCTCCTGGCACATGGAGATGTTCAGTCATCTAGAAGTTCTCCAAACCCTGTAGTTAGGGGGGTTTTATAGAGGCTTAACCCTGTAGGCATGATCAATTATTAACTCAGTCCCCAGCCCCTCTCCCTTTCCTGGAAGATGAAGAAGGATGGGGTTGAAAGTTCCATGCTTCCAACTGTGGCCTGGTCTCTCTGGAGACCAGTGCCCCTTATGAAGCAAGCCAGGAGTCCACCAGGAGATGCTCCTTTCATGCAGGAACATTCCAAGAGTTTTAGGAGTTCTGTATCAGGAACCAGGGTCAAAGACCAATATTAAAACAAAAGATGTTCCAAACACCTGTGTATTTAAGAAAGCACAAAGGCTTCAGGAGGTCTAGTCAGGAGCCAGGGACAAAGACCAAAATGTATATTTCCCATTATATCGCAATATCACAATTGAGGATTGGAGATGTAAAATCCTTACTGTGTTGATTATAGAATCTGGGAAACCCATCCTAACACAACCTTTTCCTTATACTACTGGGACTTGAAAACATGTCCTTGTCTACCTCCTGCCAAGTTGTATTTTGATTGAATACATACATTTTTTTAATGTATTTTGAAAGCATTTTGAATTGGTCGTAATTCCATATACCTCCATCAAATACTGCAGTAAATTTTTATTCTCCGATCGCATGCCTGATTTTGAATGGGTTATTTCTTCCAAAGATTCAGCTTTATTTCAGTTGCCTTTTAGATGAAGATTTTAAGATAATCTTCCTTATTCTTTAATTAATTCCCAAATTAAGTGCTAAATTGAAATAAAATTTCTAGAACTAGAAGCTAATTTCTTTGAAGGACAGGGATATACTTTCATCATTATAGGTGTTCGGGACAGGAAATATTTTTCCATACAGCTGAGGGAGGTCAGGGGAAGATTGCTTTCTCACTAAAAGCTTTCAGGCCATTTTGTTCTAGTGGAGAAAGGGGGAAGAAATGGTGAGGTATGGTAGCAAAACAAAGAAACAAAAAAACAGACAAAAAGCAAAAAGCAAAGACAAAAACAAAAAGAAAACAAAACCAATAAGATATAAAATGTAAAGAAAAGACCTGTAGTAGTTTTTAACTAGCTCTTTCTTAACATATTCAAAAATGATATTCCATAAAGAGCAATAAATCAAATGTTACTATTGTGAACATAAATATCAACCATAAAATAACACAAAAAGGAGAAAGAGCATATGTATAAGGCCTTTGAGATCCATAAAACATTAATATTTTTCTGTGACAAAAGTAAATTTTTGTATATTGAAACATGATATTGATATATAAGCATGTATATCCCTTACATCTAGTGAAAATTTAAAAAACAAAACCCCTCATGATACATAACTTATTTTAAGTATTAAAGTGTGTTTTAAATAGTCTTTTTCTAATTTGAATCTTATCTTTACTCTGGAATATTATATATTTTACTATCAAGAAAAAACACATCCTCATTATATCCAAAGAAGATCGTCAATATCTAATCAATGATATTCAGAACCTCAGGTCCTTCCCTGCCAGTGAATCTTTGATTTAGCTGAAAAAGGAATAGCTGTCCTTGGCTAGACAAAAAAGATATTCAGTGATGTTCCAAAAATATCAGAGCAGTATCCTCACTCTCCATTAGGATTTAATACCATAATTATAAAGAATGTCTTTTATTTTGAGAAAGCCATTTTTCCTGAGTAAAACAACTGCATGGCTCTATTTACTTTGGATTAAGCTCCTCTAAATCTCAATACACATTCCTATACTGTCCATTACAACCAACAGAAACTCATTTCCATTTCATTACATATTCTTGAGTCTCTGTTTCTAAATCTTAATTTTTTCAAGTAGTCACTTTTATGCGCTTTGTAGCTTGCATTGCTCTTTCTTCATTCCAAATTCTTGCTAAAGTGAACTTGATATTTTATTTTTTCTCCTTCTAGTTTGCCAAAAGTAGTGATAAAAGCATTTAATGTGGGTTTCATTGCATTTCTTTTTAGCAGTTATTATGCATTATAATTAGCATCCAGTAATAAATCTATTTAATTCATAAACAACCTTTAGATATATACTACCTGTCAACTATTTTGCTTGGTGTTGAGGATGCATTTTTTTAAGGCATGGCATTTGCAAGCTATTTAGAAACCTGAGAGGAAATATAATTTTATATGGAATTTGATAAATTCACTCACATGACCATTTGGATGACATGAGATTCAGAGTAACAAAAAATTTTAATGTTATATGTTCTTTCTTTGTCTATAAAAAGGCTTTAAAGTGGGAGATAAGGGCTAATTGTTTTAACCCGAGATAAATAGAATTTTAAGACATAAACTCTCATTTCCTATCAAGCCAAGTTTTTGATGTGGCTCAAATATCTCTAATTCTGCCATGTGGACATGAAGTGTTTTACAGCTATTAAAAACGTGTCAGTACATTTCACTTTTAAATGAACATACATCCTTGCCTAACACTCCTTAGTACTATTTAAATTAGGAATTAAAATAATAATTTCCATGTTAAATATTCAGCAAAGCATCTACAATTCTGAGCATCTACTATATAGAAACTATATCAGAAATAAGAACATAAAAATATAACATAATGTTGGGATAGGCTACCCCAGAGTCAGACACACTGAGTGCGGATTTTACTTTCACTCTTTAGAAGCTTCTTGGTCAGGATACTTCCTATCTTGGTGACTCTAAAAATTCATTTTTAAAATGTTGTATGCAACCATATAATCCAGTGATTCCACTACTGGGTATTTACCCAAAGGAAAAAAAAAAGTACTAGTTAGAAAAGTTGGGCGCCTGGGTGGCTCAGTGGGTTAAAGCCTCTGCCTTCGGCTCAGGTCATGATCTCAGGGTCCTGGGATCGAGGCCCGCATCGGGCTC
>LNAC01000115.1:381108-511200 GCA_002007465.1 Ailurus styani
AAAAAAAAAAAAAAAAGAAAAGTTATATATACCCTTATGCTTATTGCAACATTATTTACAATAGCCAAGGTACGGAAACAACCCATATGTCCATATATCGATAAATAAAGAAGATGATATATATATTCCTGATATATACTCATTCATAAAAAATAAGATCTTGCCATTTGCAACCATCTAAATGGAGCTAGAAGGTATAATGTTAAGTGAAATAAGTCAGAGAAAGACAAATACCATATGATCTCGCTCATATGTGGAATTTTAGAAACCCAAAAATGAACAAAAAAGAAAAAAGAGACAAACAGAAAAACAGACTCTTAACTATAGAGAACAAACTGATGGCTACCAGGGGAGTGTGAGGGGTGAAACAGGTGAGGGGGATTAGTATACTTATCATGATAAGCACTGAGGAATGTACAGAATCACTATATTGTACACCGGAAACTAATATAACACTGTATGGTAATCATATTTCAATAAAAGTTAAGTTAAAATACTATATAAAATAAGTGCCTTGGTGAATTGACGTGAGGACTAAATAAATTAACATATAAAAATCTCAGCTGGGGGTTGGGCACCTGGGTGGCTCAGTCAGTCACATGACCAACTCTTGATTTTGGCTCAGGTCATGTTCTCCATGTCATGAGATCAAGCCTTGTGACGGACTCTATACACTGAGTGGGAGTCTGCTTGAGATCCTCTCTACCTCTTCCTCTGCCCTTCTCCCTCTGTCCTCCCCGCCTTGCACATGTTCCCCTCCCCAAATAAATAAAAAAAAAATCCTTAAAAGAAACAAAAAGAAAGCTCGGTGCCTGTGTGAATTGAGTGAACGCTAAATAAGTTACCCATTATTATTAACATTAGTGTTCTGAGTATTGATAGGTCAGTCCTCTGATATGTTTAACTATCACTTTCAAATTTCTTCTTTTAAGAGTCTTGTTCTGTTGAAAATATTGTTCTTGGTTGGGTGTTTTGTTTTTTTCTTAAATATTTCTAGGCTTATCACCAAGTCATGAACAGACAGGAACTATGCAGAAACCCCAACACATTTCAGCCTCTCCAACAATCACAGGGCAGCGGATTTTTAAATTATATTGGTATAACAGCATGAGAAACTCATTTTTTTCTACTTAGAGAGAAGCACACGTGGATAAGGAACTCATCTTAGGATATCGGTAAAGGGATGTCCATCCAGTATTCTTCAAAGTAAAGACATGTTCTCCTGAGTATTTATGGACAAGCATTATCTTTTTTCCACAGACCCCTTGCTTCAAAAATAAATGTAGAAATTTATCAAGTTATCAGTACCAAGAACAATCTAGGTTTTCACCTCCCACAGCTGTTAACATACTTTTTTGGGATTGGGAAACCTCCTAGGCTCTACTTCCACCATCACAGGACTCAGAGAAGCCCCTGTCTCTACTGGATAAGTTGAGTGGAAATTTTTTCCTGATGTTTTTGAAATGTATTTCTTATAAAAGAATATTACACATGAGGTTTTGGTTAGTAAGTCACACTATTAACTTTACATCAGGTCTATAGTTTTACTCTGAAGATCCGGTCATTATTTAATCACTTTATTTCTTTTTTTTTTTTTTTAAAAGATTTTATTTATTTATTTGACACAGAGAGAGAGAGATCAGATCACAGCTAGGCAGAGAGGCAGGCAGAGAGAGAGGAGGAAGCAGGCTCCCTGCCGAGCAGAGAGCCCGATGTGGGCCTCGATCCCAGGACCCTGGGATCATGACCTGAGCCGAAGGCAGCGGCTTTAACCCACTGAGCCACCCAGGCGCCCTAATCACTTTATTTCTAAGGAAAAGTGAGTTCTGCCAGAGAAGTTCCTGAAAAAATGACTTTTTAAAGACACAATCTCTTGACCAGACTCTACTTTTACACCAGAGTCTACTTTTGTTGAGTCTTTCATCACATATTCAAAAATCAGATATTTGGAAGTGTCTATATTGGTGTTACTCTGAAATCCAAAGTTTGCTTTTCTGGAAATTTGACCTTAAAATGCAATAGTATCATGAAGAACCGTTATTGATGTTCTCCTGCGATGATAAATAAAGAAAGAGGAAGATGCATGTATCTATTGAAGAAATCTGTTTTCCTCCTCGCCTCTACTCATTGTAGATTATAGTACATCTCTCCATGCATACGAGCATTATATGTTGCAAACATCTTGAGATGCCTACCCATCCAAGTTTCAACGTATTGTTATTGCTTTTCCTTCCAGTAAAGTTTTCTATCCTTCAAACCCAACAACAGAGTTGCCTTCGTGTTTATATGAACTGTGCTCATAAGGGCCTGATGCTTGGTTTAATGCTCTGCTGTGATAGTCTTGAAATTCTTAATAATTTTATCTTTGAACTTGCATTTTATAAGTGAAGTCTGATGAGACAGCGGGGCACACCTGTGGTCAGGGGAGATGTACTCAATGTGCAAGTCTGTGATCCTTGATGCCCCCTTCAAGCATGGCATTTACAAGGAGCTATGAGCACAGAAGTCCAGTGTACCCCAAATGTGTGGGAGTTCAGTGTGACTCAAGGACAGTACAAAGTTAGTGTATTATATTTGTGACCCAGTAAACAGAAACCCTGACTGCCGGGAGAGGCCATCATTTGTTGTCAAACCAGAACTTGTTGCAAATCCATAAAGAAGACAACACATTAAAAAAAAAAAAGAAGAAGGCAACGCATTCTGAGAAACACAAATGGCCAAGGAACCTTAATACTCACCTTTTCTTGTGTTGCTTCCTTGTATTAGCTAACAGCCTATAGATGGAGCAGCCCACAGCTCCTCTTCCTTATGTCCTCCCTTACTCACCAGTACACCAAAGGCAGAGAATGTTGGTGGAATGGGTGCGTGTCAAGAAATGCTATGACAGCTGAGTGAGTTTTCCACAGCATTCCCCACCATTCTGGTAGGAAAGTGATACATATGCATGTACATGCTAACAAAGAGTGATTGTGGCATTTTTGACGATTTTACAACCAGTTAAATGCTCTAAAATATGCATCAAAAGCTGGCCTTGCAGGATGTAAAGATGAGCTGAAAACTCATACTAATAATTTAAAATTTTAATTATCCTTACTTTGAATGACATTAATTAGCAAATGAAAACACCATGATGAGTCAAAAGACAAATTACAGAAGAGAGGAAAATGCTTTAGATGGTCATACCTAAACGATGATCCTTTTTCCCATTTTTGGAACAAGGGGCCCCTGCATTTTTATTTTGCACTGGACCCCACAAGTTATGTAGCCAGTCCTGACTAACAATGTAAGGGTCAAACACAATTATGGTGGGTGGCTCTACTTCATTGTTTTCCAGAAAACTAATAATATAAAAGTTGTGAATGTAGCTTCAATTCCATGTTAACTGAAGAGTAAGTAGTCTAGATGGTAATTCATTTAAAAGGCTGAAATTTGGCCTTCTCGACTGTATTTACTGTAGTGCTTCATTTGATTCCCTCCCATGCCATACCCCCCGCCATGTGGTTTCAAAGCACACGACAATAGTTGTTGAAATATGCTACCTCTTTTTCTCTTTGTTCTTATTATTAAGCAAGGAAAGGCTGTGCGATCCAGGAAACAACGGATCGCCTTCTTCCCAGAGTCCCTCACACGTGGTCTCCAGAAAGTAGCCTCAGACAGTGCACTGTGTATTTAAGGCCGGAGCAGAAAGACCGCTCACACCTAGCAGCCATGACTCACCAGGGATGCATTTATGTGGATATGCAAATAATTTGTTGGAGGTTCTAAGATCTCCTTTAATCCCAGGCTCATCCCTTTCCCCTGGCTATTTCTTCAGGCCTGAAGGAAGCCCCAGCTCAAGCCTCCTGTGCTGTCGAATCCGTGGACTCAAATCTGGAGATGTTGCTCCCAGCCCAAACTCAGCCCTCTCCCTCACTCGAGTCCCCCTAAATGCCCCATCTGGCCCTTTGCCTCAGCAGTTCAGCCTTGCTTGGAACCCCTCCAGTTTTCTTTTATTGCCCATCTGAGGTCGGCTTTGTCTTTGGGACTCGAGGGAAGGATCCAGCCCTGCAGGCCCGTCGGTATCTCAGCAGAGAATGTAGGGATGGCAGGTCTCTGAGATGACGCTGGGACAAGGGAGCGATATACTGAGCCTGGGAAAGGGAAAATAAGGTTAAGTGAATTTAAGGGAATATCTGCTCTTCCTGTCGTTAGGGCACCCAGCAAGCGTTTTGTAGCCGACTTCAGTTTTGTAGGTTCTAGGAATATAATGGTGAGAGGGAGAGAAAAAACCAAAAAAGGTCTTTGCGGCACATACGGTTTAATACGAGACATCTGAGCTAAAGACAATACAATGCTTTTGTTTTATAAAATGTTTTTTCTACTCGCTGCATGAGGGAAAGAACAACCATAAAAAATAAAGCCAAAAAACACGCAAAGTGAAATAAAACCAAAGCCAAGACAAAACAAAACCCTCCCCCAACACAATACCACAGGGCTGATACATAAAGCTGATTATGTTAATTCTTCCTTAGAGGACCTTGCTTGAAAAGCAGAGATTTAAGTACCAATTTTAAGAAAGGATTTGCTTCATGATTCCATGTAGGGTAATAGTTAAAAAAAGGCTGAGGGAATGAATAAGCTTTCAGTAACATTTAAAAAGAGCCATGACAGCATCCGTAATGGAAAAGGAAAAAAAAAAAGGAAACTCTCATCACACTCATTATTTTGGCTTCTCAGCATCCACACTCCTTCCCTATGTTTGCAGAATCCCTCATTATGCCACTTTTGGTGGGCACAACGTGAGCATTTTCAGTGCCTTTGAAGGCAGCCTTTGTGCACAGAAAAGATTATTCAGAAGACAACCTCTTTAAAAAAATAAATTAAAAAAATAAGAAGAATTAATATTGATTATTAAAAATCCAAATTCCAAACCCTAATTCATCCTTAAACTCTCACTTCAAATTATGATTCTTATTAATTTATGTATAAATCAATAAAATTATGACAGGTTTCAAGGGAGCTTATGGTAATAAGTGGTCTTATTTACAAATTTAATGGAATTTATAAATTTAGTAATGCTGACTTCCTTTCTAAGTACTATTTTCTGACTGAAGAAAATCTCAAATACTATGGTAAATTTTACAATCTAATGAGCTGAGCATAAATATTATTAAAGTAACTTCTCAGACAAATTGATTCAGAGCTTGGGTCAAAGTTTTGCTGCAAGGGAATAAGCCTTCTAAGAAATTCAGAGTTCACCTTAGTAGACGCATTTTATAGTAGGAAAAAATGGTCAGAGAATCATTTTAGATGGGATTTTAAAAATTCTTGTTAAGGACACTGCAGGCTGGATAAACAGTGATTACAGGTCCTGAGGTATTTTGCAGGATAGGAAGTCAGCTGGGGTCTTCTTAGAAGAGGTTCTTAAGCTAATGAACATCTATCAGAAAATTGTTCAAGCATTTTATCATGTATGTTAATAAATATCTCCTAGAAGGGACTGCTGATCACGTTAAATCACAAAGTTCTGCTGCCTCAGTTCAGGACTGGAACAATTCTCTTTCTCAAGATGGTATGCGTGTTCTAATATCATAGTAAATTTCTGCTTAAAATTTTAACTAACAGATCAGCCAATTAAAGGTATTTTAGTTTGAATTACCCCATCATTGTATATTATTTTTGATACAAATATGAAACATGCTAAATGCACAGAATCCTTCTTAACACAAAAATGCCAATATTATATATATAAAAAAAGCCAATACTATCAATTTGATTCCCCTTAAGTGTTCTCATAGAAGATTAGCTCTTCCCAGGGTTAAAAGATACTTCTAGAATAGAGAGGCACTAATCCTAATGGGTTATTTATTGACCTAAGGTCTCAGCTGAGTTTAAGCGGTGGGACTTTAAAAGCACAGGAAATTTTTTTTCCCATAATACTTGCTGGGTCCCCTTTCATGGTCACTATGTCCAAATCTTCAAGAGGGCTGCTTTCCTAGTCCATGTAGTTTGTGTTCCCACATTTAAAACTTAAAGTTACCTAGTTCTTCCATTTGTCAGGGAAAGTCCGACTGCTCCACGAAAAGCATAGCTAATTTTGTTAAATGATCTTGCATTTCTTTGGCTCTTTTATACTGAGTGATTTCCTGTCTAGCTTTACAGACCTATGGAGGCCCTGTTCATGGGTTCTTCATATCTTGAAGCAGTGCTACTATATCTCCTTTGAATTTGGAATTTTTTAATCATCCAGTCTGGAGCATCCGACATCCGGTGACAGCAAAAGCAGGCAGTGGTGCTAGAGGCACAGCTGTGGCGGAGGACAAGACGCGGTCCCATGCGTGGTGGTGGTGGCTTTGGCACCTGCACCGGCCGCCCAGGGCCGGGCCTGGGGGTACTTCTGGTTAGCTTGCTTCCTGTGGTTCCCGATCATTTTTCAGGTCTGGTTCTCCATCTCAGCGGTTCCTAATAGCTTTCTAATGTATCACCTTGATACTTAGCTGTTTGCTGCCCAAAACCCTGATATATAAACTTAGGCTAAAAGTAGAAAAGCTTTCATGAAACTTTAATTAATAGCAGTTGGGTTTAGTGTTGAGCGACTCAGTAGCAGTTTGTACCTAGGTGTTTCTTTACATCACATTCGAACTGAGGTTTCATTTTAAAGCACTTTATACTAAATAGTTAATCTGTTCCTTTGATAAAAATGAACTTAAACCTGTATAAAATCTGGGAGATGCAAAGCAAATTATTGAAGGTGATTACTTTTTTTGTGATGGAATTAGAGATGGCTTTTTCTCTATTTGTGTGTGTTTTCCAATTTTCTAAAATAAATACTAACAACGTAAGTAATGTTTAATATTTTAAAGTTGTATATTTATAGAAAAGAGTGTATGTATTTTGAATATAGCTAGTGCTTTTTAATCAAGTACTTATAAGTGCTAACATCATCAGCATTAGCTGCTGAAAACAATATCCAAATGATAGACACAATACCTAGGAGAATTTAATTGGCATCCCCGAGGCAACCACAGAATCAAAATGTATTAAATTTAAAGAAACATGCCAAAAATCTCATAAGACTCTCATAAAACTGAAATAATAAATTGCCTTGTTCTATTATTTCAAGTTATCTCAAATTTGCTCTCTACTTTAAGACAACAGTAATCTTGTTTCTTAATTATTTATGTGGACTTACAAAAGCTATCAAATCACACTGTATAAGAAAAATATTACTTATATTATTTTAACCTGTATCTCATTGTTCAACCAACCCTTAAGCTTCTGGTCATTAAGTTATTAACTGAGTTTAGCATTCTCCTTGGGAATTTAACTTGAGAAATGAATGTTAGGAAAACAGACTGAGACACAGAGACATTGATAAATCAAATACGAGCAATAACACTGTAAAATATGTCAGGAAAATGACCCTGCTAAAATAGCATTTAAGGCTATAAATTTCTCTCTGTGTTAGCCACGTCCCATATGCTTTGATGTATCAAATATTCATTATCATTTACTTCAAAATCTTTTCTAATTTCAATTATAATTTCCTATATCACTCATGGATTATATAGAAGTATTTAGCTTCATTTCAGAAGTATGTAACTTCAGGCAGCTGAATAAATGGAAAAACATAACGTTAACAGCAAGTCTGGATACCATTTTCTCAGACATAATTGTGAGCTTGAGGAAATTCTGATCGATACTCCAAGGGGATTTAACATGGCATTCCCTAAAAGTAATGCATTACTTTATCTGGAACAATAAAAGATGCAAAAATAGCCGACAGTTCTGTCCCTTTCTGTCAATATCAGTTTCGTATTTCTGTTTTAAAACAGGAGCTTCTGGCTGTTAGTTTTCCAACACAGGGGCTGTCCGAGTGTTTCTCACTGTCGGGCTCCGGTTCGTCTGCTGCAGGGTGGGAGGGCTGGGCTGGAAGATCACTACGTTTCTAGTGTCACATTGGGCAGACTGTTAGGACAGTGTAGTGTTTGGGGATTTCCAGGCAATGCAGATATGCAAGGCCAGCTAAAGGGATATGAAGAGAAGGGGATGATGCAAGACTTGTGGGTTACCCTGTACCCAAGACAGCAGCCTATGCAAATGATCCCTCCAAGGAGTTTTCTTATCACGCCTGTGATGAGCCCAAACTCTGGGGAGACCTAACTGAGGCACACTGGCAGGGGGTCATGGGAGCTCTGGATCTGGTGTGGGGAGCACGTGAGACCCTTCAGTAAAAACGCTCCCCACACATGCCAGCCCTGGGTGTGGTCAGCCTGTAGCTGACCCTGTCTGCATTCTGGCCAGACATCATTTCAGCAGGGACAAGATTACAGACTAGGAAGCAAGGAATTGGCACATTTGATACTTAAAGCGTTTGTAACAGGAATGTCACTTTAACCAATTAGAATACAAGGTCGGTTTTATAACTCCGCTTCTGAATTATGGAACTGAGTAATGGTTTAAGCCTCTTGTGTGTGTGTGTGTGTGTGTGTGTGTGTGTGTGTGTGTGTCTTTTAGTAAACTTTTTGGTTTTTGGGGTTTTGTTTTTGGGGGCTTTTTGGGGAGTAATTTTCTTTCTTTCTATTTTTTTATTATGTTTAATTAGCCAAAATACAGTGCATCATTAGTTTTTGATGTGGTGTTGAGTGATTCATTTGTTGCATATAATACCCAGTGCTCATCACAACCTGTGTCCTCCTTAAATACCCATCACCAGGCTACCCATCCCCCCACCCCCCTCCCTTCTGTAATCCTCAGTTTTTTTTAATCTTAGGAGAGTTTTAGATTCACAGAAAAAAAAATGTGCATATAGTACAGAGAGTTCCCATACACCCCCCACACAGTCTCCCTGATTATTAGCCTCTCACATCAATGTGGCACATTTGTCACAATCGATGAACACTGTGGAGATATTCTTAACTCAAGTCCATATTTTTTTAGATTTCCTTAGTTTTTACTCCTTTCTTTTTCGTGACTCAGGATCCCACCCAAGAAGTCATATCACCTGTAGTCCCATCTCCTTAGAGCCTCAGCTGCCTGGGCTTTGAGGTGGAGTTGAGAATATCTTACTGGCCCAGAAGCAGGCAGCCTTGAGGTCCCATCCTACTCTAAAAACTATGATTTCATCTACTGCTGGGGCAAGAGGGGGTCCTCAGGATTGGCCTGGGCTTGATGATGGCAGCCACCGTGTTCTTCTCCAGGTGCCTTTGGGCGAGGAAAGGGAACACGGCAACGGTGCTCCAACAGGGCCCAGAGCCCTGGAGATCTGACAGGGAAATGCTCAGGCCAGACACACACTGGGCAACAGCAGGCACCAGGGCGAAGCAGGAATGACTTTCTCTCGTGACACTTGGCTTTACTAGCATATTCTACCTTCCTTCAACACTGTGGAGAGCTTTTGATCACACTGAAAATGAGGTAGCTGGGTAATGCAGTAATGTTGACACCGTTGGACTTAACATATGTATTTTTTCCCATAAAGTATGTATTTTTATTGTCATTGCTGGCTATCTGAACGATGTGGCGTGAGAACCATTTCCAGTAGAATGTTGTTAGCATGACACATTGTGTAAAAGTTTGCAAAGATCGTGCTTGTATCTGTATGAAAGATAGGGTGCATTTATGCTGTTTCCTCCGAGTGGTCTGTAGGTAGAGCCAGTGTTCATTCTGCATAAACGTTCACAGGGTTATGGGTCACTGCTAGGATTTGCTGTACAAATAGGCACAGATCAAAAGAATATCAATGTAACTTTGCAAACCTACCATCTATCTTCTGGGAACCTTTGGATAGAAAACATGAGGGAATATAAAATTTCATGCATATCAGGTCTGCCTCGGGTAACATGTGCTTTTGAGGCTATTGAAGCTAAGAATATACACATACACACACAGACACGCATGCGTGTGTGTATCTATCTTTCTGCCTATAGATGTAGTTTCATTTGTTGTTTGTGCTAATGATCATCGATTGAGCACTGAGCCATGCCCAGCATTGTCCTTAATGGAGTATATGGGCTATCTCGTTTAGTTTAAACGTCCCAACGACTCTGCGACCATGTAGGTGTCATCTCCTCTCCCTCTCTTTGATGTCAGAGGGATTAAAGTACAGTTCTCAATATCTCAGATCTTGAAAGCAACAGAAACTAGATCAAAGCCCAAATCAGGTTAGATAAATGCCTGGGCTTTTACCAAACAGATGACATAGCACTTCTAGAGAGTGAGGGTTCATACACTGGCTATGTGCCCTGAGTTTACACCCAGACTTCGCAGTGCTGGCATGCACACAGGCAGATGTATGGCATCAGGGTTCAGATCTTTGCCTCTTCCTTAGGAGTGCTTTCCTAAAACTGCTCAGCCCAGGAAAGCATGCTCTGGTGAGGCATCTGGAAGGTTCTCCTTTCCAATCCCCTGCCCTCTTCACTCCAGTGCTTACCCTACAGGGGTGCTCACGCCAGCCTCACTGGAGAGTCACCTCCCTCAACCCTCCCAGATCTCCTAGCTGTGACCTGTCGTTTCTTAGTTGTTGACACTGACGTTTGTTTATGATTTTACCAGATACTCTTCAGTGCTTTCTAACTTGGTTGGACACTTTTTCCTAGCAGAGAAAGGCAAGTTTGCTAATTTCTAGAAAGTGTTTAAAGCATTTGTCTCTTATAGTCACCAAGGTTCCATTTTCCTTTTTCCTCACAGAAAATAGTAAAGGGAAAAACAACCATCCAACCAACCTTGTGATTCATGAGATTTAGATCTTAACAAATTCATGAGATTTAGATCTTAACAAATCTGGTTATGATTTCCGGCGCCCAGATCAGGACAGTTGTCTTGTTGACATGCCACTGACTTCCTAACTGGTCAGCTTGGCCTGGAATACAGTGGTGTCACATGAAACATGTCAAGATTAAAAAAAAAAACCCAACTTGTTTGGCAACTCCTAAATGCCTTTTAAAAAAAGTGGTGTTTTTTTTTTTCCTACTGTAGGACTGATTACTTTAGAACATAATCAAAATAAAATTAAAATTAAAAGCGACAAAATGCCTATGTGTATTCTAGGATTCATGCACTGCTTCCTGAGACCTGTGTGAGGCTAACATCTGGCTCAGCCCACCGCCAGCAGGAGCGGACGCACCATCAAGGATAGTGCCCTTCCAATCTCCCATGCTCCTGTCTCCGTCTGGCTCACTCAGAAATGATTTGCTAGAATGATGTTAAAATTCAGAATTGGAGTCACAGCAGTCACAAATAAGAGCACAGACTGCCAACACCCTGATACAAACAAACTCGGTCAACACAAGAAGTAAAAATCCCAGTAAAATACACACACACACACACACACACACACACACACACACACACACACAGCCTATTTTTTTTCACAGATATTAAAGATCCATGCTTCTGATACAGAGCTATTTTAACAGAAAAACAAAATTGAGATAATCCCAGGAGACTGGATGTTCATCATACAGACATTTTCTTTGCAGTTTTATGTCATAATGCTTTGAAGATGGATGACTTTCTCCCAGGATGAAAAGCACTCACAAAAATAGACACTGTATCTCTTCCTAAGAATTGTGAATGATGGTGAAACCTGACCAGGCCTGGAAGCCTAACTATTCTCTGGAAACCGTGGATGAAAACGGCTTGAATTGATACCAAAAAGAGCATTAGAGACCCTGCAGGTGTCTCTTCAGATCGAACCCTCATTTTCCAAGCAATTAATGCTGATTCAGACCAACAGAACAGTAACAAGGGGCCACATCCAGAGAAGCCCTGTTGTTTCGCACGACTGTATCGGCTAAAGTAGCTCAGCCACAAATCCCGGACTTGTGATCTCCTGGGGAGTGTGAGCAGTTTGGAGGAGATATAATCCCTTTCTCTGTGTGAGTCCGCAGGTCAGACAGTGACAATTATTTATTCTGGTAATTAACTCCTGCCTCCCAGGAAAGACCAGAACTATCTTCTGCTTCAGAGTCTCTTCAGATGTAACACATTCATATACACACAGGTAAAAATAACACCAAATGTTACTGAAAACTACTCAACTATCGTCCCAAACAAGAGAAGCACTTAGTTGCAGCCAGCATCAAGTAGGGGGTTGCTAGGAGAATGGGGTTACATCCTATGTCTCACATCTCAATTCAATCTAACTCATTTTCTTGACTTTAGACCTAACGCCCAGATGAGATAAAGTTCCTATTTCGGGTTTATTCTTAGCAGCAAATGACATCAAGTAAATTTGTGACTTGGTCATCAACTATTTATTTATTTATTTATTTATTTTAAAGATTTTATTTATTTGACACACACACACAGAGAGAGAGAGAGAGAGAGAGAGATCACAAGTAGAGGCAGGCAGAGGGAGAGGGGGAAGCAGGCTCCCTGCTGAGCAGAGAGCCCGATGTGGGGCTTGATCCCAGGACCCTGAGATCATGACCTGAGCCAAAGGCAGAGGCTTTAACCCACTGAGCCACCCAGGCGCCCCTGGTCATCAACTATTTATAAGGCCCTAACACGATCTGACACTGTTCTGGGCAGTGATCAAAACAGACCTGCTTCATGGCACAGACAGTCCAATGGGGGTAAGAGACTGTTGTCAACTAGGCAAGTCAATACGTAGTACATCCCTGGTGTTAAGTACGTGGCTAAAATGAAGTTGGGTGGAGGCCAGGAGAGCTGGTTGGGGGCAGTAGTGGGGCAGCTCCAATGTTCCCTTGGCTGGGTGGACACTGGGACACCATCTAGAGGAAGGAAGCCTCAGCCTCGGGGGTAACAGGTGAGAGAGTCTAGGAAAAGAGCATGGTGGCAACGGGGGGGACGTAGAGGCAGGATGGCCATCTTGTCTGAACAGTAAGTGTGCGGAAGCAGAGAGGGCAGGGGTCAGCAAGTCCATAGCTGTGGGAAGGGAGAGGGATAGGGAGGAAGGTAGATAACAAAGCTTTGGAAGGAGCTCAGTGTCTCACTGGCGAGAAGGCAGGCTTGGCAGGGCTGTGAGCAGAGGCAGGGCAGAATCCAGCCCCCTACCCCTCTATGTTGGAAAGACAGAAGCACAATGAAACAGAAACAAATTCCCTGACCCCTAGAGGTAGATCCCAGTTTTGTTTGCTTTGAACCTTACACAATTTCTGGCTGTGTGGGATTCCTGTAAGAAAAAACGATATGTGTGCATGAATAAAAATTAAATATAAAAGTGATTTTGTTAGAATAAGAAAATAAATCACAATAAATTTCAAACATAAAAAGTATTTAAAGAACACAAAATCGTAAGAAAGTTCTTAAAATACTACTTTCATTTTATTTTCTTGAATAATTTATGCTCATCTTTTTTATTATGTTATGTTAGCCACCATTCAGTACATCATTAGTTTTTGATATAGTGTTCAATGATTCATTAGTTGTATATAACACACAGTGCTCATCACAACATGTGCCCTTAGAAAAAAAATTTTTTAATACTGCTTTTTAAATTAAGTACCTGAAACACCTGTTAATTTTTTGGGGGGGGGGCAATATTTTTGACCGGATACTCTTGATCAAATATTCACATGATAAGAGTTTAGTAACATTTTCTCAATGGGGAGGATTAGGAGATACTATAGTCTTTTTTCTAATTTTACGAGTTGGATTGTATCCCCAACAGAAAGATATGTTGAAGATATGTTGAGATACACACACACACACACACACACACACAATTAAACACACTGCATTGCTGAAAATCCTTGACAAAAAGAATCTGTTTTGACTAAGTCTTAATGGGAAATAAATCTTTCACATAAAATTTTGGATGTCCGATGACCAGAAGGATTTTATGCAGATTAGCTCCAGGTTCTGGGAACTTCAAGCCTTATTTCCCCTCCTTTATTTACTTTTCTATAAATCCAGATACATGATCTGTGTTCGTATTGCTGTATAACCTCTGTTCTGGCATGTTTATAACTTGATGCTTGGTAAGCTGGTACAGTGGATGATAGAAAAATGCCTGGAAGACCTTCTGAATTTAAAAAGAGCTGGAAATAATTTGACTCTACCCGAGAAATGACTGAGAATCATAATAACTGCATAGTACCAAACTCAAACAATACGTACCCAGACTTAATTTGCCCTTCTGTAGATCCCCTGAACCTCTTTGGCCACTCCAGTACTTCTAAGAGGTAGGAGAGGTATGATAAGGATAAGTTATAGCGGAAAGAAGAGGCAGTCTTGACCAATCAGAATTATATACCTAACGTTTCTGACTTATACAAAATCATATGAATTTCCAGGGCTTGGGAGGGCTTCCTTTGCAAGGGAGAAGCAGTGTATTTTGTGTCGTATTACCTGTGTGGTAAATTTACTTTCCTATCTCACATTTGTTGTTAGGAACCTGACAGTTGTTTTAAGGGCACAATGGTTCGAATCCTCAGTGTGATGATTAATTTTGTGTGTCAAATTTGCCTGAAGAATGCTCGATGGCTGGTAGAACTATTTTTGGGTGTATCTATGAGGATGTTTCTGGGAGAGATTAGCATCTGAATCAGTAAGTGAATAAAGGAGATCCCCTTCACCAATGTGGGTAGGCATGATCCAATCCCCTGAAGGCCTAAATAGAACAACAAGGTGGAGAAAGTATAAATTCTTGGTTTCTCTTCTTGAGCTAGGACATTCATCTTCTCCTGCTCTTAGACTTTGGAGCTCCTGGTTCTTAGGCCCTTGGACTATGGGACTTATTGAAGCACCCAATCTCTCCCTCCAACCCTGGTTCTCAAGCTTTGGTCTTAGACGGGGAGTTACACTATCAGTTCAGACTTGAACTAAATTATACTATGAGCTTTCCTGGTTCTCCAGGTCGCAGCTGGCATATCATGGCAAATCTCAGACTCCATCATCAGGCGATCCAGTTCCCATAATAAATTCCTTCTTATACATGTCTCTATATTAAATATCTCCTTCTGGTTCTGTTTCTCTATAGAAAGCTAATACATCTAGGTTTATAGATGTGCCTTGTCCTTTAGCACAATGGTTCTGAAAACACAGTGTACAAAAATCACTGTCCAGGGCTGTATGTACAAAATATGTATTTTGTAAGTAATTTAAGGGATGTTTTAAGGTAGTCATTAGACAATAACTCCCATCTCATGTAAAAGGAAGCTCCACAGATGTTCCTTTTAAAAATCAGATATTTTTGCAAATAACCAAAGGAATGTACGCTCTAACAAGAATGGTATTGCGTCCATACATTTAAAAATAAGGTTCAGGAAAGGGAAACCCTTCACTTGATATTAGAAGGAGGCAGTAGCCTTTGCGCATCTTTGTTTTTCAAGGGTTGAAACCTCATAGGACATGGAGCAGTTTCTCAATACATCTGTCTTCTGGATGAGTAAAGGCTAAATATCCAATATTAAAGATCAAAAATATTCATTGCAAAGGTTACACTTTTATGATATATGAAAATAAGTATCTCAATTTAGAATTTGTAAGAAATTTTTTAGTCTAAAATGTCTTGTGTTGAATAAGGAACTAAATAACTTAAATAACTCACTGAAGGTCCCATAGTTAACTATTTGTTTTTAAAACACCTGTTAAGGGTGCCTGGGTGGCTCAGTGGGTTAAAGCCTCTGCCTTCGGCTCAGGTCATGATCTCAGGATCCTGGGATCGAGGCCCGCATCGGGCTCCCTGCTCGGTGGGGAGCCTGCTTCCCCCTCTCTCTCTGCCTGTTTCTCTGCCTCCTTGTGATCTCTCTCCCTCTGTGAAATAAATAAATAAAATCTTAAAAAAAAAAAACCTGTTAATGGTAAAAAATGAAATAATATTTATATAATAAATTATAATATAACATATAACACAATAAGAATTATATAGTAATAACAATAATATAATATAATAGTTATATATAATTACATAACATGTAATATAACAATATATATCATATAAGCATATATAATATATTATATAACACATATAATTTAATATATTCTATATTATTTTATATTATATATATTATAGAATAATATAATTAATATGTTGTATTTAGAATTAACTATAATTATTATTATTATAATAGAAATTATATACAGCTTAGCAATCACCAAAATGCATCTTTGATCAGTAAGAAAATTTATTTTGTGCTGCTCAAAATCAGCCAGAATGTCCATGGGACCTGTAATTACAGTGACTCATCCCTGAAAATGTTATTGTGAGTTGTCTCTGTTCCTACAAGAATGCATTGGGCTTTGCTTATAAAATTTCACTGAAGTTAGAACAACTTAGAGGTGATGATTTTGGATACAGAAATTATTACATCAGGTAAATCTATCAACAGTGTTTCAACACAGTGGGTTTTATGTTTTTCTCAACTTTTTAAAAGATTCTTGCTGCTTTTCCTTCCAAACACATTGTTTACTTACACAGACTTCTTTCTATCCAGGTGAAATCATGAGTTTGATCAATAATATCATGACCTTATTAAGGATAAAATAAAGTCACTGGATTCAGAAAAGGATCATAGAAATAAATCTGATTCACACTTTTAATTTTATAGATTAGGGCATTGAAACCACAGAAATGATTTCCCTGAAATCACATTTTATGGAATGAAGTACCTGGTATTTATTCTGATTTCTCCACTGTGTTGCTCTCCTGTAGCAGAAAGCTCCATTTTCCAAAAACATTGGTTTCATCCTGTCACCCTCCTCTCTTCCAAGATAAAATTTAGACTTTTAAGCCTGGCATTTGAGACTTACCTCAATTTGATTTCATGAAGTTTGCATGAACCATATTCACCATTACTCCTCAGCATAACCATGCTGCTAAGGTAGTTTGACCAGAACATGACTAAAGGTAGTTTGACCAAAATATGACTTGCTCTGTGTGCAAGTTTATAAAATCAGACAGGACAGAGGACTCAGCTGTTGGATCAATTGACTTAGTTGAGGATATGTTCATAAAATCCAAAGATCAATAAGTTCTGAGTCATAGTTCTGTACTGTTGGAAGAAGAAACTGGAGAGGTAGAAAGAAAATAATTTATAAATAGACTGCCATCAACATCTCATTACTTATAAAGACCAGGTGACACCAGGAAGGGAGAAGATTCTAAAAGAGGTTTTCAAGGTCAACCTGCAAAATTCTAAGTAAAAGTAGAAACATGCAGGAAGTCAGCTCTTTCTAAATGTCTGGATCTGCATTCAAGGCATCAGGTGGAACTGAATGGGCTAATCAGGAGCACAGATTCCAGGTAGAGACAAGGGTAATGACCTAGGGCAAGGCTCAGATGACTGAGTGCCACCTATGGATGGGACTATGACAGTTGACACAAACATGGGGCCACTTTTAATTCTGTTTTTCTTAGTCTTGTCTAAACAGAACTGGCAAATATTTCCTGGAGGACAAAGAAAAATAATTCTTTTCCCAATACTTCTGGGTAGCCAGTGGCCATAGCAGAAGTTTGAAGCAAAAAAACCTAAACGAACCCACACATACTCTTATGGACAGCTGTGCATTCACTCTTCCCCCTTCTCCCTCTCTAACCAAATTTCATTTTTTTGCTCTGAGTTTGGGGGACACATGTGCACTCCTTATTTTGGAGGCTCTTCTTGGCAGGGTTTGTCACTGATATCTGTATTACTTTAAAATCATTCAGAACAGTTCCTTCACAGAGGAGATACAGAATGAGAAAATAGGCACTATAAACAGCAGGACCAAAATTCAGTTCAAGTGTGCTGGTATGGGGCCACAAAAAAGTAAAGCTCCTCCAAATTTATCAGCATTGAGAAGAGAATATAAGTTTCCATGACCCCTATAGGAACATACACCTGAATCACTGAAAAACCGGACGGATTCAGAAGCTCAAAAATAGGATTCTTCAGCGAGTCAGCCCTAAATAAAATTATGACTGAGGGACAGGACAATCAGGAAGAGAAGAGCATGAGAAATTTATCAGAAATGTTCAAAAAATTGTCAGGAACAGTAACACATATAATCTCCACTTTCAATGAAACCCTGAGTAAAATGTTATTCTAAGATATAGCTACCTGATATGTTCTTCTTAAATTCAAAAAAAATGGAAAAATAAGTTTCCCATATTTGTTGAAGAAAGTCTCATAAATTTCTCATTACAGTATATTGTTTATTCTGTCAAACAGTGGCTATGATCTTATAACACATAAGTATTCATGTAGTAAATATTAGAGTAATTGAGATATTTAAGTGTAATCAAAAAGGTCCAAATTCTTAAGCATCATTATGATGTTAATTTTTACTTATTCCCTAAGAGTTGGAAAAAAGCTTTTTTTAAGATTTTATTTATTTGAGAGAGAGCACAAGCAGCAGAGGGGCAAAGGGGTGGAGGAAGAGGAAGAAACAGACTCACCTCTGAGCAAGGGAGCCTGAAGCAGGGATTGATCCCAGGACCCTGGGATCACGACCTGAGCTGAAGGCAGACGCTTAACCAACCGAGCCACTCAGGCACCCCACTCCCCAAGAGTTAGCATTCAAGAGATCAACTGCTTCCCTTTGAATTACAAAGCCACATTCTTAAGCTTTTTGTAAGGTCTTTGCACATGTGTTGTATCTGACTGACTCCCATAGTTATTCATGCTGTCTCCAGCCAACAGCACTTCGGGCCTATTCCTTGCCCGCAAGCCAAGTTCAGCTCATGTAAAATTAGTATGTACAAGATGAGCACATCAATTTGGTGCAATGAGGCCAAACAGAATATGAGAGGAAAGCGCATGCTGACGCACCTGCTTCAAACTGTCTGGACTTTTGGCCTTCCAAGGTTATTCAGCAGACATGCGGAAATATTAACTGAGCGAAGATTTACTGCCGGGCTGCCTCGCTGTCTGCCACACACTTCTTCCATGCGGCAAATCTGTTTTCTAACTTCGGTCTGTCTGATGACCAGGAGAGAGGGGAAAAAAAAAAAGAAGAAGAAAGAAAAAAGAAGCAAGAAGAGCAGAAATCTCTAGACAGGTTTTTAATAAAAAGGGAAATATCCATTTCTCATTTGATCCAAATATAGAAATTTCAAGGAAAAAAAACAGCTATATTTTACAAAAATCTCTTGCTAGACTTCATTTGTCATCCTTTCAAGAGGCTATGTTTCTTTATTTGCCAAATTGGCTTACTTTAAGGGCTCTTTGTTGGGTCCCTAAAAGAACAGAATGTCTTGTTCATTTACATACAGTAAACAGATGTTTCCTCCAAACAGCACAAAATTGGGAAATAATTCTGAAACTCAATCCATTCATTGTAGCTTTGAAAATCCTGGCTAACAAGAATCCCAAAAGGATGTACTGCCAGTTGTTTATATGAGCAGATTATGTTATAAAAACATGTTTATGAAAGACCATTCATCTTTTGTTTCCTGCATACTGAGTTCAGTTTAACTACTATTTCAGAGACAAGCATTATGGTCTTCTATTATTTATCTATTTGTGTTGTGATAAAACTGAGATCCATAAACAGACTGGCAATATACATGTCAAACTTACTTTATTGTCTCGGTTCAGTTCTGCTTCGGAAGTTGAAAATGAAATCTGAAAGAGAAATATTTTCTTCCAGAGGTCATTGGTTAATCTTCATTTGTCTGGCAAAGATCATTTTCTCTCTGTCTTTCATTCTAGAAATTAGGAAAAAGAAAAATAATTCTTCCAACTGTCCTGGGATTTTTTTCTTTCATTCTCATCAATTATCTTAGCAAGTCATCAATTGACCTTTCTCCGAATTCCAAATAGAACAATAATTTGTACCTCGATGCTGAATATTAGTGGATCCTAAAGTACTAAGTTGCAATGAACATAAAACATCATGGAAAAATTGCTCAGATCTCTGTAGGTTTTGTTTGCTTTCTTTTGTTTTAGCAAGCTAGCAAACTAGGTCATTCCAAGTCTAGCAAAACTAGGAAAACAAACTAATTATAAAACTGAGCAAGCAGTGGGGAAACTACCTTCCTCACCCCATCTTGAACTCCCCAGTCCCCCATATCAGAGTAAGAAGACAAGTCCTAGGATTATCTTAGGATAATACACCTAGTACAAATAGGTTTTGGATTCTCAGATGGTTTCACAAGAACGTCTCAATTCCAGAAATTTCCAGATATTAGCAGTTTCATTAAGTGGAAGGTTAGCATTTGCTTTGTTGGTGAGGCAGTTTTGAAGATTACAAAATAAAAATAAACAACCCCACCATGGACATAGCCAAAGGTATTTAGCCTGTAAATAACCCTAGTGCCAATACTGTTTGAGGTCTGTGAGAAGCCTTTATTTTTACCAACCTACAGAAGGGAGACCAGAGGGGTGTCTGACCGGTTCAGTCAGTAGAGCATGTGACTCTTGATCTAGTGGTTGTGACTTTGAGCTCCAGGTTGGGTATAGAGATGACTCAAAAATAAAATCTTCAAAAAAACCCAAAAAACCAATGAAGGGAGATAATGTTCTGAGGTGAAGAGTCTATACTCACATTGCTTTTGTTGAAATTAGTTCCAAGCATTTAATAAGCACCTACTCTGTTTATGATACCATTCTAGGTGCTGGGAATATAGTCATAATCAAAACAGAAGTCCCTTATTTTCTAGTGGGCGTGCGAGAGAGACATTAAACAATAAAATTTAAGATATGTTAAAGGAATAGTAGTAAGTGCTAAGGGAGAGAAAAAAAAGATCAGGAAAGTGGTATACAAAGCATGTGTGGGTAACTCTCGGACCAGGGTGGATGAGAGGCTTCCTGGGGATGGGGATCTGAGTACAGCCTGAGGCGTCACCAGCCTGAAGGAGCTCTGGGGCTGTCGTGCAAGCATGTTCCATATAGAGGGAACACCAGGCGCCGAGGCCCTGAAATAGGACGGACCCTGGAGTGCCGGAGCCAGAGTAAGAGGTGTGGGGGCCATGGAAACGCACTGTGTGGACTTCCTGCTGTGGGAGCGATCGTCGATACAGCCTTAGTGGCCATTCTCCTGGATTCACCAGGATGTTCACACTGAAGCCATGCTTCCCTTGGGCTGCTCCCAGATGATGACTGATCACGATGAGGGCGTTAGTGTAGGTTCCTTCCTGGGGGATGGGAGACTCTTCTAATCATGACTTTGAGGACTTCTGAGTATTCTCCATTAGCCTGGCCTAAACTTTCTTAGACTGACCCCGTAGCCTGACACTATTCTCACCCAGTCCTCCTTCCTTCTCTGTCTCCTGCATCAGGTCCCTGTATCGGATATGGTGATGGTGTGAACACTACCTACCCACTCCTGCTCCCCGACCCAGTTTACAAGTGTGCATCATGGGATGAACACGGCCTACCTATTCCTTCTACCCTGCACCCAGTTCACGGGCATTATGAGAACAGAACTCTCAGCAGACATGAAACAACTCTGTTCAAACCCCAGCATGAAGAGACTTGACCAAACTCTAGCATGACTTCTAGCAGCACACGGCTTGTCCCTAGGATGAGCCTAGCCCTCCTTAAAATGCCTGCCGGAGAAAGTTAAAGGCTGCCAGGGAAATTTATTATTTGTCCTAGGCAACATCTGCAAATAGGTCCATTTCTCTCTTTCTTATTACTTTTACTACAAAGGGATTACAGTTGTAGATATCTGTCTCCTACAACTCAGAAGCAACTTCCTCAAGGACATGAGAGCCAGTCTTTGGATGCTTAATCATCAGCAAAGATAAAGCCTCTGTCTCCCAGGATCTTGGAGGATAGAATCCTAACTTCAGTAACTATCAGCTAGCAAACACAGTGAGCCTGATTGGCATTTACACTGACCAACACTTCTTTTTTTTAAATTGTGTTATTTTAGTCATCATACAGGACATCATTAGTTTTTTTTTTTTTTTAAGATTTTTATTTATTCATTTGACACAGAGAGAGAGATCAGATCACANAGCCTGATTGGCATTTACACTGACCAACACTTCTTTTTTTTAAATTGTGTTATGTTAGTCATCATACAGGACATCATTAGTTTTTGCTGTAGTGTTCCATGATGCGTTGCTTGCATATAATACCCAGTGCTCCATGCAATCCACGCCCTCCTTTATACCCATCACCAGGCTCACGCAACCCCCCACCCCCTCCCCTCTAAAACTCTGTTATTGGGAGACAGATCATGAGAGACTACGGACTCTGGGTGACCAAGCCTTTCTAATTGTTTACTTCTCTGCCTCTGTCGAGTCCCATCCCCCACCTTTCTCTCTCTCACTTTAAAATATTTAAATCACCTCTGCACACTTCGGAATAGAGCCCAGCTTTTTCCCTTACTGTCAACAGTTACTGAATAAATTCTGTTTTCATTGCTTTAACTAGTGTCCAGCTGTGTTTATTTTTGTTAATTTCTTTTTCTTTTTTTCAGATTTTATTTATTTATTTGTCAGAGAGAGAAGAGTGAGCACATAAGCGGGAGGAATGGCAGGCAGAGGGAGAAGTAGGCTCCCCGCTGAGCAAGGAGCCCAATGAGGGATTCAGTCCCAGGACCTGGGATCATGACCTAAGCCANCAATTTCTTTTTCTTTTTTTCAGATTTTATTTATTTATTTGTCAGAGAGAGAAGAGTGAGCACATAAGCGGGAGGAATGGCAGGCAGAGGGAGAAGTAGGCTCCCCGCTGAGCAAGGAGCCCAATGAGGGATTCAGTCCCAGGACCTGGGATCATGACCTAAGCCAAAGGCAGGCACTTAACCAAACTGAACCACCTAGGCACCCCTCTTTCTCAATTTCTACCAGAAATTTTCTCAATTTCTTTCTTCAATTGCCCATTTCATTCCATCTTTGTGTCTGCTTCTTTGAGGTTTTATACTCACCCAGGAGTCCGTGTGGCTAGAGTCTTGAAAAGTGGGATGGGGATGGAGATGAAACCAAGGAGGCAGCCATGGATCAGGTCATGGCAAGGACTGAAACTTATTTTGAGTGAAATGAGGACGAAATAGAGTTTTGAGTAGAGAAATCCTTTTTTAACAGGATCTTTCTGCCTGCTCTGGGGAGGCAAGGCCAGGAGCCCCAGTAGGAGGCTATTACAATAATCCACAGGAAGGGTGGCTTATTTCAGGGTGGTGTTAGTGGGGGTGGAGGGGAAATGATCGTACGCTGGATATATTTTGAAAGAAGAACTAAAAATATTTAGTGATGGAAAAAATGTGGGCCGTAGAAGAAAAAGAAAGGTCAGTGCAGAAAATAAGGCCATCGATTTGAACGTCTAGATGAATAAAGTTATGGGTGAGCCTGCAGAGGGTATGTTTTGGAGAAGAATATCAGGAACTCAGTTTTAGCTACAGAAAATACAGATACAGAAAAGTGTCTGAAAATATTATCTTGTAATTGCATATGAAGAATTTTGGTTGAGAAAAGAAGAGAGAAGTCAGAGAAAAAGTAAAACATTCTGCGTCATGCAAATAACCTAGGGAGAATAGCTAAAATAAGATGTTATTTTTTGTGAGCTCCCAGTTGAAATTTAGTTCCAGATGAAGACCACTGAATTTGCAATTTGATAGCATGTTGTCCTCTGGGTCTTATGATCTGGATTCCAAACATGGGGAATGGCTATGTTCTGCCTGGACTGCAAATGTGTTTCTGCTCAAACTCTGGAGAATTATAATCGTGAACATCAGTGCCTCTTTCAGGACAAATTAACTCATCAAAATAGTTCTTCTTAAACAACATCTCAAAACCACATTGATATCAACATTAGTATCTTTGGTATCTTTATGTAGTTTCTTTTCTCGAGGAGTTGTTTTGTAATACCTTTGTTGCCACACTTGAATCTGTAACTGAGTCCCTTGCTTACACATTCTTGAATGACTCTTTATCAACCCCTTCAAACTCTTAGCTTAGAGTTAAAATTTATTGCCAGCGAAGTGTCTCCCACCTTCCCTTTGGCATGATACTGGCAGCCAAATGTTCCTCCATATCTCAAAAAGGTAATTTATTCACTTGATTCAGTATATACAAGTTAAATAACAATGACCTTATTTTAAAACTTGCTCCTCTGATCTAAAATAATAATAATAAAGTCAACAGTTCTTTTAACTACTTTAGAAGTGGATTCTACTGAATGGAATATTCAGCCCATGACGTATTTTATTGTCAGAAAGAGGCAACTCATCTCTTAACTTTCAATTATTAATTATTATTTGATTTGTAACAGTAGTATGCTTAATAAGGGATTTGAAGTTAGAGACATTGGTTAAAATGTTGGCCTACTACTTTTGAATAACATTTAATAAGCCTCAGTAAGATAGAAGATCAAAACTGTAAAGGTCTTTTAACATAATTTGTAGCTAGTGCTAAAGGTAGAGGACCCTCTCACTGCCTTGTCTGAAGAACAATGACATGTAAAGCAATGTGCCCAGAGGAGCATCAAGGAAGTTTAACTCTTGCAGTTGGGAGTCTAATCCCCAATACTTTAGACATTACTCGAGCAACGTCAGTAAAGTGAGAGAGCCAGACTGTGAACATAAAGAAATAAGATAGAGAAAGCTTTTGTTGGGATGTTGATAAGCCTAAGTGGGGGTAAGACTGGCACCAAGCATAATCAGGAAGGAGACAGAAAGAAACCTGGATGAATTCTGTGTGGTCTCATGGTCAGGGAGAAGAGGACTCCTGCGTAACAGATGACACAGCCCCTACCAGTGCATCCAGGGGTATTTTTTAAAGCAGTTTCATGTGTTGAAGTGAGTGGAAGTCGTCTAATATTTCACACAAAGCAGCCATCCAAATATACATTGCTCTTATATTTTGAGATATGTGAGTAAATGTGTGTGTGTGTGTGTGTGTGTGTACATTTGGGTGGTTTATTTTTTTTTTAAGATTTTATTTATTTATTTGACAGAGAGAGAGAGAGATTACAAGTAGGCAGACAGGCAGGCAGAGAGAAAGGAGGAAGCAGGCTCCCTGCTGAGCAGAGAGCCCGATGCGGGGCTCGATCCCAGGACCCTGAGATGATGACCTGAGCTAAAGGCAGAGGCTTAACCCACTGAGCCACCCAGGCACCCCCACTTGGGTGGTTTAGAGAGGTTAGTCGGGATGACAAAATTTTGAGTTTTGCTTCAACTTTAGACTAAAGATGCCCATCAGAGGATAGTCACAAATGATTTGATGTGAATATCATAATCATAAGTGATCATTGACAACATTTAAATTTACTGGTTATAATAATATCTATGCTTGGGCACCTGGGTGGCTCAGTCAGTTAAGTGTCTGTTTTTGGCTCAGGTCATGATCTCAGGGTCCTGGGATCGAGTCCCTCAATGGGCTGCCTGTTCAGCAGAGAGTCTGCTTCTTCCTCTGCCCCTCCCCCTGTTCATGCTTTCTCTCTTTCTCAAATATATAAATAAAATCTTTTAAAAAATTAATCTAAAAAAATAATATCTATGCTTAATTCTTGCAATACCTAGTTGACTAATAAAGCAGTGTACATCATGTTCAAATAAAATGAGGAATATCCCATATGGTTCAAAGGGAGAAAGTAAGTCATAGTGTAACAGAATCAGCAGAGGAAAGAGCCAAGTTAGACAGGAGTTTTAGGCTATATTAAGAATTTTGGAAATATTAATTGACTTTAACCAGGGAAGAGTTAAGATCAGATTCACACTTTTAAAAGTTACTCAAAGTAAAAATATGAAAAATGTATTGAAATGAGCAAAAATTGATGCAAAGAGATTAGTTAGGAAACTATCCCAATATTTCAGGCAAGAAAGAACCTTGGACCAGAGTGGGAGGATTAAGGTTAGTGAGAAGCAGATACATTCAAAGTGAGACGGGACATGATAATTTGGGGATGGAAGGAACTGGTGAGAGACAAGTGAGGATGATGCAGAAATTTGGCTTTAACTAAGTAGATGATTGACCCAATCATTTCCCAACATTAGAAAATGGAAGGCAGGGGGCAACTGGGTGGCTCAGTCAGTTAAGTGGCTGCCTTCGGCTCAGGTCATGATCCAAGGGTCCTGGGATCGAGCCCTGCATTGGGCTCCCTGCTCAATGGACAGCCTGCTTCTCCCTCTCCTTCTGCCTGCTGCTCTGCCTACTTGTACTCTCTATCTCTGTGTCAAATAATTAAAACTTAAAAAAAAAAGAAAAAGAAAATGGAAGGCAGAAGCAAGTTAAGCAGGAAATATCACTGGACTAGTTCATTTGAGGTGTTCAAAGGTATCCCAGTGAGCATGTGAAATAAACATGTTGTATATGGGTTTGGATTTCCAAAATTGGATCAAGACTGAAAACACTGATCTGAGAGTCACTGTCTACCCAAAATTCATTCTCCATTTCTCTATTGCTAATAGCACTCTGATTTTTTTTTCAAAGAGATATGTCCAACTAAACATGCACACATCTCCAGACTTATTAACAAATCAGGTCGGTCACAGGACTCAGATTTGTTCAATGAGACATAAAAGAAACTCTTTTGGGAACTGCAGGGACGGTGTTTGCTTTCATAGTACAAGCATCATTATTTTGCCCACGTGTCCTTCCCCTTTCTTTCTGCCTGAGGAACAATGACACACCTAGAGATACTGCAGCTATATTGCAACTACATTCTTCATATGAGTGGTAATCAAAGTGATGGGACTAGAAAAAGTGTAGGAGAAACAGAAAGGCAGAAGATAGGGCAAGAAGCAAATATGTCCAAAGACAAATCCTAACCAACGTCAAAACTGAATGTCTGATTAGAGGAGAAAGTGTTGGAGGAATGAAATGAGAATGAGTAACCAGAGATGCTGGGGAAGAAAAGTGACCGAGTGTGCAGCGGAGAAGGTGAGCGAAGAGAAGTTTTTGAACAAGGAAGGGGTAGCCAATCACTTTAGATGATGTTGAGAAACTAATAAAACTAGTTAATATTTTCCATCTAGAGAAAACCAAGATAAATGAGTAAAAATTAGTATAATGTATAGGAGAATTCAGCAAGTGGATCAGATAAAGGATAGCAATCAAAATTTGTCCCAGTCGAAACTTTGACCCTTCCTGTAACATAAATGCCTTTTAGGTACTACTTTTTCTCCCTTGACTTGACTATTCTGTTGTTTGTTTAATCGCCCTTCTGGAGACTCATCTCATAGCCATTGCCAGATAGTCATTAGTACCCCCACAATATCACCTGCATCCTTTCGATGTTGTTTGCAACTCATTTGCATAAGAGGGAATTTTTCGGGTTTGGGACTTTTAACTGGTCTTTGTTTATTTTGGGAAATATCGAGGCTCTCAAAGTCATTATTCCGCAGAAAATCCTAGCTCATGCACCCCCCCCCCAAATTAGTCTTTATCTGACTGAGAAAAATCTAACAGCAATACTGAAATGAAGTCCATCCCCAACCAGTGTGTTCATAATTTTTCTTTATATAAGAGAAAATTCTTACCAACTGAACAAAACTTTTCCCAGAATAAGGACCATCAAAGAATATGACTACAATTATTTACTATCATTACTGCAGAGAGACATGTAAAAAGATGAATCGCTGAATCCTTTTATGGTTATAGAAAATGCATTTTATAAAGATGAATGTCATAGAACATTTATTTTTACTTCAGGCCATGCCCACTGTATGGGAGCCAATAAAATATTCATTTTCGCTGTCCTTCCTTTTTTGGGGGGGTGGGTAATGGGCTGTTGTAAAGGGCCATAAAACATCATTACTCTAAGAAGCTTTGAGTCAAAGGGAACCAACTCACCTCATCCATCCTCAAGGCAGGAGTTAGTGCCTCTGTGGCAGCATTGTGCTCCATATGTTTGATAATCAGCCCAGTCCCCTAGAAGTTGTGAGCCAGGCCTTGTTTAGCAAGGGGAGGGCACTGTGTCAATGAAGGACCTTGTTCTGGACGCCAGGTATTCTCCAATGCAATTATAGGAAAAATATCCCATGTGAGCTTGTGGTTGCTCTCCCTTCTCTGTGTTTTCCCTTGAAAGTGAAATTCTGGAAGCTTGAGATGGGATTTGGTGAGGAATGTTAACAAATTTTTTGGCTTGCCTTTTAGGAAGACAAAATTGGTACCTGCTAAGATCATGCTGTATTGATTTCCTATCACTTCATAGCAAATTGGCACAAACTCTGTGGTTTAAAACATCACTTATTTATAATCTCATTTTCTGTATGTCCAAAATCTAGACGACATAACTGAGCTCTCTGCTCGGGATCTCGTAGGATTAAAATCAAGGTGTTGGTCGGCTGAGATCTCATCTGGAGCTTGGTGTTCTCTCCCCAAATTTGTCAAGTCTTAATGGATGTAGAACGAAGGGTCCCCTTTTTAAACTGTCAACCAGGATAGCTCTTAACAACTAGGGGCTACTTCTCAGGTCCTAGCTAATTGGCTCCCTCCACAGATGGTTCATAACATGACTGTTTCTTTTTTTTCCAGGTCAGCGGGAGAGACCTTCTGACTTCTAGGATGGCCTGGATCCTTTTAAAGGGTTCCCCTGATTAGGTCACACTCACCCAGAAAAAAATCTCCCTTTTATTTACTGTCAACTGATTAAGGATCTCAAGTGTATCTATAAGATCCATTTGCCATCTCATATAATCTCAGTAATGAAATCCCATCACGTTCACAAATTCCACCAGCACACAGGAGACAGGATTATCCAGGGTGTGTATATCAAAAGGAGGAGATCTTGGGGTCAGATATGCCTCCTACACCATTCTGACCGAACCAGAGAGGTCTTCTCCAGACAACACTCCTCCTTATTCTGCTTTATGTTTTTTATAGCACTTACGAATATTGTCTCACCAGCCCATTGTCTCTCTCCTCAGGGCGGCAGTCCTGCAGACAGGTCTCTGGATTTACGCTTGGACCAGCATGAACATGTTTTCTACCTGACATTGCTCTGTGATTCACACTTCGGCTAACCTCGCCTTTCATTTGCCCTCTACTCTTCTTGTTTTTAATTTATAATGTTAATTTTACACTTTCCTCGAAGTACCATAGGCACAGAGATAAAACTCTTTGATGGCACGAAGACATGCATAGAAGCCCATACGCTCGTGCGCCTGCACACACAAATAACCAGCCCCTTCCTGTTCCTTCCATACCTTCACTCCCGGAAGCAGTTTGACTTTTAATAGGTTTATAAATAATAAACTTTGGCTATTCTTGACATCGCTTTTGGGGACTATCGGTTGTGGTAATTGAAGACACGGCTCCGGATTTCAAATGTGGGGTACGGATCACCCAATAGGCAGCTTCCTCTCTTTGGGATCCTGAGATTCTAGCCATATAACAGCTTCTGCAGGACGGTGACCTCAAGAGAAGGCTGACGCTGGCTCATCAGCACTGAGTCCCTAGAAGTGTAATTTCCGCCACCTATAACGAAACTATGATGGTGTTTGTTTGTTTGTTTGTTTTTTGTATATTTGAGTTGATTTGAAAGGTTGCTGTTCTCAGGCTGCTGTGAAAAGTAGAGGGAATCCAAAGTGACATTGAATAATTGAAGCATTTTATTACCTGAGTGATTGCTAACCTGGCATTTTTCTGTCTAGCATGGGGCCCATTTTTCACTTTCCTTAGTCTCTTACACATCCTCAGTGTGTTCTTCAACCTGCTTCTCCCACCCCTAGATCACTGGTAATTTAGGCACTCTCTTTTCCTAGCCTATTTCTGCTGTTCTTAAGCTTTTAACCCCTCCTCTGTTTGAATGCAATCCCAAAGAACACTCTGGCATTCTTGCTCCTCAGTGTTTTGCAACGTACTTCAATTTGTGTAGCTTCTCATTTGCATTTCAGTTTTGAAATTTAGGACTTGGTAACACTGGAATAAATCACTTAATTTCTCAGATTCTCTGTTCTTTAGTCTGTAAAATCTGGATAAACGTCCTCTAAGGACTTCACAGTGTTCTTAAGAAGGTGAAATAAGTAATTTATGTAAGCACTGTTTTCAAACTATGAAGCACTCTTCTGATACTATTGTTAGAATGCAAAGGGATAAGCCTTCTGTTGTGTGGTTGAAGACCCGGGTTCATTCCCTAGATCTTGGCTGAGTTGCCTCACATGGCCTTTCATCAGTCCAACTTCTGTATCTCTTGCTTTTAATATTTCCACGGTCTGCATTCTTCATTCCCACGTACAAACTGAGCTCTTGGACTGGATTGACTGAAGGGAGGGTCTGTAACTCCTTCATGCCTGCTGCTGTCTGGTGAGCCGGCTGGGTTCCTTCTATTTTCATGGCTAATCCCTCTGTAGAGTACCTGTGAGGTAGGCGCTATGGTTGAATGTGTACCCCCAATGCCTCTGTTGAAAACTAGCCCCTAAAGTGATGGTATTAGAAAGTGGTGCCTTTGGGAGGAGATTAGCTCATGAGGGTCAGGCCCTTGTGAATGGGATTCGTACCCATAGAAGACAGACCCCGGAGAACTCTCTTGCCCCTCCTACCATGTAAGGACATAGCAAAAAGTCTGAGATGTGGAAGAGGAACCATGCTGGCACCTGAACTCAGACTTGCAACTTCCAGAATGGGGAGAAATCAATTTCAGTGATTTATAAGCTGCCCAGTCCATGATAGTTCATTACAGTAGCTTGAATTGACTTAAGACATTGGGAAATAGCCAGGTGGAGTGATTCTCACCACAGCAGGTAGGCTCAGGGGCTGCTTCTCAAAGATGGCCCTTGGCCTGGTAAAGGGCATCATGGAGGCACCTCTCAGCTGGCCTCTAGGAAGTCAGCACTCCTGTGCTCCCAGATCACCCAAAACAACCTAACCAAAGTCTCCCTTCCTAAAGGATAACCTCAGGGGAACAAAGAGAAGGGTGGCCTCTTAGCTCAGGGTTGTACTCCTAAGTAAAAATAATTGAACTTCTTCATTAATTAGGGAGCTTGCTGAATCCTCCAGAATCAGGATTGGGACTATGAGTCATCGTGCCATCCATAAAGCGATTTCTACCTTAACTTCAAATTCTTTAATGTTTAAAAATGTTTCCTCATGAGTAATTTGTATATGTTTTTCCTTACGACTCTGAAAGCTTGGGTGGTTACACCAATGCAACTTTCAAGTCCAAGTTGTCTTTGGACACGAAATGACAAAGATGATCCAAAGCTAATCAAAGGTGAAAGGGGGAACAAGGATGTGAATAGGCAGACTATGAATAGAAATATAGTGTGAGGGTCTATTTAAGTTTGTATTTTTTCAAATAGTAAAATTCTTTGACACCTAACTCTTTAATGCAAGTTTATATTGTACATTGAGAACAAACACTCACCCTTTGCACACATTTTCACTCTAACGATTTGGTGACGGGGAATGGTCAGATTAGGACACAGAAGGGACAAACGGAAAGCCCACTAGTCCCTATCAGTTTGTCAGCATAGAGACAGAGAAGCTATTAAGTCAGCTAACATTCATCTCTAGTATGCTAAAGGCAGGAGACACCAGGCAAGAACATTTCCATGGCGCTGGAAATTTCTAGCAGTAACACACTCTGCTGGATGTGGAGCAGAACAAGGGAGCTGGCTGGGGATGGGCAGGCTCTTTCAAACCTTTTTGACCATGACTGACTGAAAGAAATGTATTGGACATTGTATTCTGCATTAGGACCCAGTAAAAACCACACACACACACACACACACACACACACACACACACACACACACACACACACACATATAAACAAACATACACACGTAACTGAAACAAAAGTTATACAATATTTAGCCTTACAATATGTGATTCAGGCCTGTATTTTCCATTCTCTTCTATTTCATTTTTTATAAAATATGATGACAATCTACATTGGGTATGACCATTCATTTAGAAAACACGTTACAGGAAATTTTCTGAGAGTTATGGTAGGTCTGTCTTACCCTCTCAGTTCTTCATTGGAAGTGAAGTTTTGCCTCTTTGGAAGAGATGAGATGGGGTTGGGGGGTTGTGATGATCTTGGTGCACAACTTCCCCATGTGCAATGTGATTTCAAGAAAGAAAATCTTTTTCTCATGACTTTTCTGACACCTGAAATTTATCATTACTTCTAGCTGTAGCTTCAGTAGAAGTGAATCAAGTGTCTGATGTGTGTCAGGCTTTTTTTTTCCCTTAAGAAGGAACTTTGGGTGATTATTTTCTTTTTATCTGCTTTTTGATGATTTCCTTTTTCCTAATAAAGGCAATCTATCTAAAAAGGAAAACATTTTAGAGTTATTTCCAGTGAATCTGATAAAACAAACATTTGTTTCTATTTGTTCAAAATGTCTTAACTGAAAGAAATTGAGTTATTTGGATTCTGATATTAATGTTCAAAGTTTAGTTCAATATTTTGGGAAGGAAGATAGCTGTACATATGAAGAAACGTATAGCAATGCCATGTGTGTTCAAGTCTTTGCAAGTTAGCATTTAAAATACATAACCTACCACCTAGACCTGCCTGAGCATGAATTTCCTTTATTATTCATTTATTTATTTATTTTTAATTAACATATAATGTATTATTTGTTTCAGGGGTACAGGTCTGTGATTCATCAGTCTTACGCAACACTCAGCACTCACCACAACGCATACCCTCCCCGATGTCCATCACCCAACCATCCCATCCCCTAACTCCCTCCCCTCCAACAACCCTGTTTGTTTCCTAAGATTAAGAGTCTCCTTATAAACTCCGGGGGGAGGGGGAGGAAGAAAGTTGTACATCAAAGAAATAAAATTATAGTGCACTAAAAAAAAAAAGAGTCTCTTATGATTTGTCTCCCTCTCTGGTTTCATCTTGTTTCATTTTTTTCCACTCTCTTCTACTATGATCCTCTGCCATGTTTCTTAAATTTCACATATCAGTGAGATCATATGATGATTGTCTTTCTCTGATCAACTTATTTCACTTAGCATAATACTCTCTAGTTCCAACCACATGGTTGCAAATGGCAAGATTTCATTTTTTCTAACATCTCACTCAGATGCTGGGAAGCAAAAATACTTCATTGACCTTTTGCCAAAGGAAAGAAAAAGGTGCCAATAATCACTGGACCGTTGCTAACTAATAGAAGCCTGTTCTTTCTCAATTTCTAATAGTATGTTAAACCATCATTCTGAACAGAATCACATAAAATGATTTGGTTCTTTTGTCTCTTGATTTATTTATTTATTTTTTTGTATATTCAGAAAATCAGTCTTAATGGCTTATCTTACCTATTATGATGGCCTGATGTTTTTCAAGGTCCCATATAATATTTAGACTCTCATCAAAAATGTTCTTCCCAGGGTCCATGGGTGGCTCAGTTGGTTAAACATCCAACTCCTGATTTCAGCTGAGGTCATGATCTCAGGGTCATGAGATCAAGCCCCATGTTGAGCTCCATGCTCAGCAGGGAGTCTGCTTGGGATTCTCTCTCTCCATCGTCTTCTGCCCCTCCCCTCCCCTCTCTCTCTCTCTCAAATAAATAAGTAAATTTTTTTAAAAAATGGTCTTCCTTCCTTCAGCATTATTTACAATAGCCAAGCTATGAAAGCAACCCAAGTATCTATTCATCAGATGATGAATGGATAAAGAAGATGTGGTACATGTATACAATGGAGTATTAGTCATAAAAAAGGATAAGATCTTGCCATTTGCAACAACATGGATGGAACTAGAGGATATTATGCTAGTGAAATAAGTTACTCAGAGAAAGACAAATACTATATGTTTTCACTTATATGTGGAGTCTAAAAAATTCAACAAATGAATAAACAAAAAGCACAAGCAGGCCCTGAAATACAGAGAACAAACTGATGGTAACTAGAGGGGCAGGGGTGGCGGATGGGCAAACTGGGTGAAGGGAGGTGGGAGATACAGGTTTCCAGTTATGGAATGAGTAAGTCACAGAGATAAAAGGTACAGCATAAGGAATATAGTCAATGGTATCATAATAGTGTTGCATAGCAACAGTAGCGAGAGATGTGTAGCTTCACCTGTGGTGAGCATAACGTAACATATAAAGTTGCTGAATCACTATGTTGCACACCTAAAACTAATGGAACATTGTGTGTCAATTCTACTTCAATTAAAAAATGTTCTTCCTTTTTACCTCTATTACTACATTAGCTCTCTGAATGGCTTCTTTCTCCTCCAGATTTATCCTCCTACTATTTAGCTGACTAACTAATCTTGTCAAAATATTCACTTCTCAGTTTCTTAGTCATATCCCAAATTTTCTAATTCTGCGTGTCACTCTATGCTATACTTCCTGTTGGAATGTCTTTCTTAACTTGGAGCGTTGAAGTTTACCAGACCTTCAGGGATCAACTGAAATGTTATTATTCATTCAATGATTTATTCATTCAGCAGTATGTGCTTATTTCATATTTGTTATATATATATACACACACACACACACACATATATATGTACACACATATATATATATGTCAGCCTCTCTATTAGAATGAATATGTGTGTGTGTATGTGTGTGTGTATGTATATATATATACAGATATATATGTATATTTATCTGTATGTGTGTGTATATATATATATATATATATATAATTATTACATATTCCTAACTCTCATGGTGCTTACAGTCTAGTTGGGGAGGAAGGGGCAGTAAATCGGCAATAGCATTTACAATGTGATGACTATCATGTTAGGGAAAGAGTAGTGTTTTCTGAGTTTCCATAAAAGAAACATTTAAAATCAGTTTATTGAAATTAAGGAAGGCTTTAGAATAACTAATGGTTAGGTTAAAACTGGTACATGGAAGACAGTAGGGAAGAAAGGAGAATGATCCACACAAAGTGAAAAGCACATATGAGAAAGCTATAGTGCTTGTAAGGAACTGAAACACCTTATAACGGCAAGCTCAGTACTGTGTCAGGGTATAGTGTTGGACTTGCACATGTGGTTATTGACATAATTCCAATGTTATTTTTCCCCTATATACATTCAACATAAAACCATATCACAATGATGCAGAAGTAATATGGTGTTTGTAAAGCATAACTCACTGCTCTTACTCCAATGAGGATACCAAATTGAATAAAAATCACAACAATCTCTAATTATGTGTAATAATATTGAATTGAAAAGAAAATATTGCTGAAAAAAGTTAAAGCAAAATTGGCCACTTGGAAACTAAGCAAATACCAGATCATGAAGGCACTCCATCCTGAAAGAAACAGGAAGCTCTTGACATATTTTCAGCAGAAGATTGGCTGTACTGGTTTTGTCTGTGAGAATAACAGTTTTGGCAGTGATAAGGAGATCTGATAAAGTAAGGCAAATTTGGAAAGAGAAGCTCTTACAGAAATCCAAATGCAAAAAGATGTTGGCCTGAACTCGAGAAGTGGCAGGAGAGAGAGGGAACTGAGAAGGTTCCAGAAATTTAATCACGGAATGCAGGCTTTTCTGAAGGACTGGCTGTAAGGGGGTGCAGGAGGGAGGGAGTGTTGGAGCATGGTGCCCAGTCTTGTGAGCGGGGCAATGAGTGACCTGGGAGAACCCTAGAGAGCACATAGGAGAAGGAATGATTGTAGGGGGAAAGATGATTTCATGCCGTGACATGTTAATATTCCCATACTGGTGGGAAAGCTGAAAGAAAAGGTAACTACAGTACACAGTAGGATATTGGGACCTGAATATCAAGAGATATTTGAGTTTTATTTGGGAATTTGTGAATCAGATCAGTAGATGGCAATTTAAACCATGGAAACGACTGGCATTCGTGGGGACAGATAGGGAACTGACCTGGAACACACATCCCAAGGAACACAAACCTTAGTGGCTTGGAAGAGTAGGAGTAATGGTCAAGAACAAGCAGAAGGATGTGGAGAAACCAGAGGGTGTGTTGTCACAGGAAGGAGAAGAAAGACTGCTTTCAAGAAAAGAGGCTTGGAGTATTCAATTCTTAGAAGTCAGGAGAACACAGTTGGAAACACTCAAGGATGAGCATTGGGAAGTTAAATGGTAGGTTTTCCATCACATCCAGAGAGAAGGAAGAAAGACGTACCATCCAATAAAGATAAGCCTGTAGGTATGTTGGGAAATTCTATCAGATGACTTCTTTCTCTGCAAAATCAGAGGCTAGTGTGTTTGTTTGGATTCCTTTGTTGTAATAGTCAAACTACACTTTGTTAAGTGTTGTGAATTGAAGCACAATGAGTTAGCTTGTATCATCTGATTTTTGTGAGGATGAAACAGAGGGCTAGCTATTAGAGTTTAGTTCCAGGGTCTAGAGTCACTGGTAGGTGGGGGTGAGGGGGAAGTTCTGTGACAACAAAGCCTGAGTTCTGAATCCTATACAAGTTTGCCACTGTCTTTCCATATCTATAGACATTAAACAACAGACTTGTCCAACTTCTAGCCCTTGTTTTGAAAGTGGTAGGGGACAACCCTTCAATTAAGTGTCTTCCTGATTTCTCCTTTAGAGATTCTTCTACACATTAAGAAAGGACAACAATAGTGTGTTATCACAGCACTTTGGCATTCTAAAGGAATTATGCTCATGTTCTTCCAACTTTGAGAGTAGTTATGGTCATTCTAACCTAATGTGTAAAACTAGGGTCGGACAATATAAATCAGATTTTTATACCATGAGGAGAAATAAGTCTTTATTTAGAGAGAAAGTACCTGAACTTAAATCTCAATTTGCCACTTAATAGTTGTATGATTTTACAAAACTTATTTAAACCCACGCCTCTGTTTGCTCATCCATAAAATAATGATATTGAGGTCTCCTCCAATGAATGCACACAGCTTCTGTGAAAATTGGATCAGGCAGTGAATATGAAAGCACAGCTAATCAAATGCAAGTTATAATAAAACCCAAAGAGGAACCTGGGCCATCTCTGTGTACCGTAAGATCCATCTGGGTTCTTCAAAGTGACCTCATCTTGATGTAAGAGAGTAGAATGATAGATGGAGTCGAAAATATAAAGAACAATCTAAAGCCAACTTTCAAACGACAGAATTCACCTAATCAACACCATTAAGTAATCAATTAAGGGAGTGTGTGTGTGTGTTGTGTTTAATGTTTAGGAGAGAGGCACTCCCTCTCCACCCCCAAATCCCTCCATACCCTACCACCAAATTCCTAGGATATGTCTTGGAATAAAAAAATAGTTAAATATCTGCATCAACAGTATCAGAGATTTATGCACAGCAAGTTTTAAATCACTTTGGGTTCAGTAATTTTTATTACAATATATTTCACAAGGCAGGGACAGTTTAGAAGTTTATAACTAAGTTACAGTTTTCCCCCCATTAATTTTGAGATTACCAAAAATATAATGCCATTAGTTCAAGAAATGCCAAGTAGTTCAAGAAATTACAATTTTACTTTAGGCCATCATTAGACATTTGACTCTCTTCAAGCTAATCTACTTAAATTTGTTTACAGGAGTGATGAATTCTTAGGTCTAAGTTTTGCAATCATCTTGCAATCATCTCACCCTGCCAAGAGTATCTTTCCTCCTAACTGAGTACTTCTGATAGTTGCAAGTGAACATACTTCCAGCCTTTGTTTGCAGAGATATGACTGGAAGTGCATTCATTTTGAATCTCTGCTTTTACAATTTAGAAAAAGACTGTTGACGTGTTGTAGCAATGGAAGCGGTGTCCAATAATACGCTTCTCCCTCAGTCTTTTACTGTAAAGTCCTATGAGGACAGCAGAGGAGGTCAGGCTAACTTTCCCCTAATCCCTACCTGAATGAAATACCAGCTAATGAGGCAGTTGAAGCTTACAATAATGAGGGAGAGTGTTCCGAGAAGTTCAATTCAGATGTGATCCTCTTCCCTAATGTAATTTCCAATGATCCTGAAACACTCCAAAGACAGATACAAGCAACATGATGGCCATTTCCCTTCCCACTCTTGCCTCACCTTCCCCTCTCATGAGCTCAGGAGTGGGACTTATTCCATATCCCCAGTTAGTGAATGAAGTTAGCATAGTCTAGTTGTAGTGATGCTATGCCCTCAGCCAATAATCAGTACAGGCACAGGCATGTGATAAAAATTCTGGTCAAAGCCTCCTAGGAAAGGTCCTACTCATTATTACAAAAAGGTGTTAGAAGAAGAGGCTCCAGTGTTCTCCTGCCCCTCGGTGAGTTGTGTATGGACAGTTGTCTAGAGGGAGGATTTCTGTGGGCAGGACTGCCATTTTGTGATCAAGCTGGACAATGATGGCCAAGGTGGTACAGACAGCAGAATGGAAATTTAGAAAGGAACTGAGTCCTTGATGATGTTGTCATACTGCTGAGCAGACAAATTCTGTAACCAGCTGCCTCTAGGCTCATTATTATTTGCAGCAGAAAGCACCTTACACCACCCTTAATTAACTTTCCATGAGATGATTTCAAACTTTTGTTTTCATCAAGACAGCGTTCATTGGCAGGCCATTCATTACCTTCTTTCTGGAATTAATACCCATAGGTTCACTTCATAGAGGTAGAAAGTAGTGTAAATAGGAAAAGAAATAGCGATGTACTATTGTGTTATTCTAGACAAGAGCCCTAGAATCAGAACTTCATTCACTCTATTTGCTTTATCGGTGCCATCAAACTCCTCATGCGTTGAGTTTGGAGCAACACCTCTGCCTCTTTGCTGCCTCTGTAGACCTTCCTGAGCATGGCAACGCATTGCTGAAACCTCTGCATCCCCCTTGATAGGTCCTGTTTGTCTAGTTTCCCACCCAATCTCAACCTCTGCTATGTGGTCTCATTCTACTGCCATCCACACGCCAATGTGACCTGTTCTCAATCATGAGCTTGACTCATAACTTTGGCAATACTCAGCAGTATTCTCTGTGTCCTTGGCTTCCACCCTAGATCTCTGAAGAGTGTCTAAAGATCAGAAGCCTGCAACCACAACCCAACCGAAATAAGAGTTTTTCAAATTAGATATTACACTACTCTTGCACTGTGAATATTGAGACCATCTTGTTTCAGATTCTCATTAATTATCCAATTAAAACTCTCAGCCAAACTTTTTCCCTCCTCTTCAATCTCAGCCTCCAATGTGTTCTCTTAATCAACATTAGAGTTCTTAAGTCTTACTCTGTTCCAATAACGTTTTAAAATCAATGATTAAAAAATAATAAAATGGTTAAATAACTTATTCTTGTGTTTTCAAACTCTATTTAAAAATTACACTATTTTTCCTTAAATTCCATTTATATTATATGTAAAATATACATGATATATAATATACATGTAATACATATAAATTGTATATATTACAGGTAAGATACACGTATATCTTATATCTAAAAGTTCTCCCGAAGTCAAAATTACCATTGTTTATTTTTTAAATATTCATCCATCTTTTTTTTATTTCTGATGTGTCCTTTTCTGTATTTTCTCTACTGGTTTTTGTTTATGTCAACCTTGTTTTTTTGTTTGTTTGTTTGTTTAAGTTTTCCTTCTTAGGCGAAACCTGTCTCCTTTACCCCAAAACACCACTACTCTCAGTTGCACTATTGTTGGAGAGTGATCATCTTCCACTATTCTTATTTCGTGTAGTGTGTTCATGTATGTGTGTACAGGTGTGCATACCTCCATGAGTTAGGGGGCATGACACTTTAAGAAAGAGAATGAGGAAAGAAGGAGCTATTTCCCTTGATACTCTCCACACCAACCATCAACCTTGTTTCTCTGGAAGGTCCCGCTGACTCAGTCTCTTTATGTTTTATGCCCAGGATCCCCTGACACCCACACATGTGCTTCAGGGGTTTAGCATCAAGCTCTAGTTCACACATCACGGTGAAGGTCTAACCTACTTGGGTAGTTGGACATGGCAGTTATCTGAAGGTTTTAAGCTGAGTGTGACAGTGTCATATTTGACTTTTAAGTTAGTCACTCTGGAGGCTGGGTTCAAAATGGATTGGAGGGAGACACATCTGGAATCCAAGACTTCCTTTGAGAGACTGTGTCTGTAATCCAAAAAATATGTCATGAGGTTTCAGTGAAGGGAACAGAATCAGAAATGAAAAGAGAATACAAATTTAAGAAATGCTATGGTAAAGTCAGTGGGGGTTACTCATTGATTAGATACCAAGAGTGAGGAAGGGAAAATCAAAGGTATTCCCTGGGGCTTCTAGCTTGAGTTAATGGGTAAGCAGTAGTGCCCCAACAAAGAAGACGATAATATGGAAATAGTCATAACAGCTAACATTAATTGAGGATTTACTTGCCAGGTGTTCTTCAACATGAATTCATCTTTTTCCCTTTCATCCTGAGATTAAAATTTATTTTCATTTATAAAATACATAAATGTTAAATAGGTTGCATAAAGTCACACAGATAGGGAGCGATGGAATCAAAATTCAAACTGGGGCACTTTGACTTCAGACTGTACTTAGATTTTTACTAAGTAGGGATTATGGGGATGTGGAGAGGTAAAGAGGGGTCTGAGGAGGAGTTCTGTTTTATGGATACTGGCTTTCAGATACCTTGTATGAGATCCCAGAGTCTTCTTTAAGGAAGGACTTGGATATAAGAATCTGAAACTCTGGATACATTTAGAGATTTGAGAAGCATTAACTTAACAGAGGGGACATTGAAAATATTGATGTGGATGACATTACCCAGGGTACTGTAGAATTGTTCTGAGTTCTGACATTCTGAAGACAGAATGTGAAGGAACAGCAACATTGAATATGTGGGTAGAATAAGAGAGCCTGTTAATAAGAAGGAAGCAACAGTCAGGGATGTAGAAGCAGAACCAAGAGAATATTCCAGGAATATTCAAGAAGGACGTTGAGAACCCATGCGACTGGAGAATCTAGTAAGATAAATGCTGAGAACCTCCACTCACTTCTCAACATGGAAATCACTGGGTGGGTCATTTTGGTGGGCGGACCCATCAAAAATACTCAAAACAAGAGAGAGTAGATAGGGCAGAAGCCAGGAGTCCATAGGCTTGGAAAAAATGGGAGGTGGCCAAGTAGTAAGTAAAATTTAGATTTATTTCCCAAAAATATAGATAAGAAGAGGAGAGTGATTATATGATAGGTAAAGATGTAGAATCAAAGGAATTTATTTCTTTTTATTATTTATCTATGGACCTATTTAGGGTGACAGAAAATTAAATAGGCTATTGCAAAATTGTCTGGGTAGAGGGAGAAGAGGGAGACAGTCTGGGTGGTTATGAAGGAACCGCCCCATCCCACGCCAAGAAGAGAAGCAGTGGATGAATAACCCATGGGAGAAGGTGGAGAGGGTGGTGCCTTTACCACCCTCTGTAGTTTCAGCCCACTCCCTCCATTAACACTTTCTTCTTGGTCTCTAAGAAGGCCCAAGAATCCCTACTCCTTTTCTTCAATTCTACTTTCTCTTCCAGTTTCTAACCATCTGGCTTCTATTTTTCACTGCTAAGCTGTTAGAAAGACTGGTCTACAGGAAAAGACTTCATTTCTTTCCTGCTCACTCATTCTGCAAATGTTTACAATCAGTCTTTCAATTCCACGGCACTAGTATAGTCTCTCAAAATCTCCATTGCTCTCCTGGTTTCCACATCTGGTGAATTGAGTCTTTTATTTCTTTTGCAATAATTGACTTCCATTTTCTTCTGCTTCTCCTATTTCTGATTGTAAATCTTTCACCATTGCAGGTAGTAATAACATTGATTAAAACTTCATGGGGCACCTGGGTGGCTCAGTTGGTTAAGCGTCTGTCTGCCTTCAGCTCAGTGATCTCAGTGTCCTGGGATCAGGTCCTGTGTTGTCCTCTGACTGCATGCTCAACAAGAAATCTGCTTCTCTTTCTCCATATGTCCTTCCCCCCAGCTCATGAGGCCTCTCTTTCTCTCAAATAAATAAATAAAATCTTAAAAAAAAACACAAAAACTTCCTGAGTACTCATTATGTCTTATGGGCTCATCTTAAGGGCATGATAAATGTTAAGCATTTATGCATACTTATTTATGAAGTAAGTACTATTATTATCTCCATTTTGTGATTGAGGGAGCTGAGGTTCAGATTGGTTAATGAACTGAGGGAAGTTTACATAGCTACTGAGAGACGTACACAAGATTTGCACCCAGGCACTCTGACCCAAACCCTATGCCCTGAATCCCTCATAAATGACACCTGACAGGAGTCTTTTTTTTTTTTTAAGATTTTATTTATTTATTTGACAGAGAGAGAGAGACAGTGAGAGAGAGAACACAAGCAGGGGGAGTGGGAGAGGGAGAAGCAAGCTTCCCACTAAGCAGGGAGCCCTATGTGGGGCTCGATCCCAGGATCCTGGAATCATGACCTGAGCCGAAGGCAGACGCTTAACAACTGAGCCACCCAGGTGCCCACCTGGCAGCAGTCTTTATCAGGATCACTTTATAGGGTGACTATGTATCCTGGCTTCCCAAGACCATTCAAGTTTAACCTGTTCTTTTTATAATAAGAAATGCCCCAGTTTAGGTGGTAAATTACATGATCACATTAACTTTGTAGCCCCCTTTTCCTGTGTTCACCCAAAAGCTACCATTTCCAGAATGCCTACTGGCAACACTAGGCATTATCACATCTATAATTGCTAATCCTTAGAACAATACATTAAGCTTGGTTTCCTTATCCCCATGTGAAAACTGAGGTTCAAAACGAGGTTAATTGCCTTTTTTAAAAGAAGATTTTATTTATTTCTTTGACAGAGAGAGAGAGATCACAAGTAGGCAGAGAGGCAGGCAGAGAGAGAGGGGGAAGCAGGCTCCCCGCTGAGTAGGGAGCCACCCAGGGCCCCAGGTTAATTGCCTTAATAAAGGCCACATACATACCAAGTGGCTGAAACTGGCAAAATAAAAACATTGGTGTAGGGGCACCTGGGTGGCTCAGTGGGTTAAACCTCTGCCTTCAGCTCAGGTCATGATCTCAGGGTCCTGGGATCAAGGCCCGCATCGGGCTCTCTGCTCAGCAGGGAGCCTGCTTCCCCCTCCCTCTCTGCCTACTTGTGATCTCTCTCTCTCTCTGTCAAATAAATAAATAAAATCTTAAAAAAGCAAAAAAACATTGGTGTACTGGCTCTGAAACCTTCTCTGTATTTTTTCTCTCTTAGCATTCTACTCTTTCCTTCACCTCTCTCTGGATGTCTTCACATGATCCCTTTACTTCTACCTTATTATAGTTACGTAATTGTCTATCAGTAATGGGAGGATTGCCCAAAAACATGGCCTGTGCCTTAATCATTTTTATATCTGGACGGTCCAGGGCATTGTTTGGACCATGTAAAGCCCTTAGTAACTATGTGTGTGTGTGTATAAATTATAACTAAAGTTGTACTATACATACATGTATACATGAAATATTTAGCTACTATATATAAACATATAATTATTATATATGTAAATAATATAAAATTATACATAAATGTAAATATATAATCATATATAAATATATGAATATAAATATATAAATAAAATCATATACAAATATATAAATATATTCATACAAATATATACATATATAAATATAGTTTATATAACTATATTTACATACACATATAAATATATTATAAACGTATATATTTATAATATATATATTTGTGTGTGTGTGTGTGTATATATATATATATATATATATATATATATATATATTCACATTTATCCCAGGTGTTGGAATTAACTCTTAAGCTTTTCTGGCTTTCCTAGAGCTAAGCTTCTCACATATTCATTCCACGCACTACCCCATCCTCTGATATAGTCAGACACAGTCTGTTGAACACAATTTCCACCCAATGATTAGAAAACTCAGTCCAATCTAAAGCACATCTGCCCCAACATCCTCCATTATAATTTGTTAGCACCGAGTGCCACCTCTTGCATTCTGAAAGCACCCACCCTTTCCTCCTACCCAGGCTGCACAGTCAGTGATATTTCCTCCCTCAGCAAAGGAAAAGTGTTTCACTTTTTATGTTCACACGATGGTAGTGGATTTAAAACATTTTTGATCCTTGACTTAATAACCAATATTTAGTGTTATATGGTTTTAAGCTGAGCTTTAAGTGATTCCCAGAGCTGGCCACATAATAAAATCACCTGGGGAGTTTTTTAAAAAATTACTGCTACATGGACCCCACCACCAACCGGTTAGTTACATCAGCACCTCTAGGTTTCCACAGAGGTCCATGTTTCATTAAACTTTCCCTCAGGTGATTCTAACGTGCAGCCAGGTTGAGAGATATTAAGCTAAAAGGAATTTTTCTGTCCACTTTGAGACTTTGGAGAAAAAGACCCTTAAATAAGAAAATATCAAATAACATGAAGAAGCCATCCTATTAATAGTATGCATATTTGTGGATATTCATTGGTACTTACATGGTCTTTGCTTCTATAAAAATGTAGAGTCAAATTCATCCTTTTATATGGACATTAGAGAAACTCTGATTTATTGTTAAGGTGTTTCTACAGCTGTCATCCAGAAATTTTTGTTCTTTTTCATCAATAAATATATGATTTTTAGTGAAGATACTTGTATCATCAGCAGATCAACAGACCATGTTATGAGTTGAATTGTGTGCTCCCCAAATTCATATATTGGAATTCTACCCCAGCGTACCTTTGGAATGTGACCTTATTTGAAGACAGAGTCTTTACAGAGGCAACCAACATAAAATGAGGTCATTTGGATGGAGCTCTAATTCAATATAGACTGGCATTCTTATAAAAAGAGCAAGTCTTGACATAGAGACACAAACACAAGGAGAATGCTGCAGGAATAGACAACAGCCATTTGCAAGTTAAGGACGGACACCTAGAACAGATCCTTCCCTCAGAGACTTCAGAAGGAACCAATCCTACCATCTTGACTTTTGGACTTGACTTTGGACTACCATCTTGATTTTGGACATAGCCTTGAAAATTATGAGAAGCTATGTTGTTTAAGCTATGCAGTTTTGGTACTTTGTTACAGTAGCCCTAGGAAATGAGTACAGTTTACGTTCACTTTACAATCAAGTTGTGTCAGAAAAAGTGTTTCTAAGTCAACTTGTTCTACTCAAAAAACAGTTTCCCATGGAAACATTATTAGCCATGGACATGTGATTCCTAGGTGAGCCACAAGGTACATTCACACCTGAAATGTCCTTATGGAACTAGACAAAGGAGCCAGGTGACAAACCCTGCAAGAAGAAGGGGAAAAACTGGTGAAGAAAACTTCCAGTGTGGATATATGGGTTTTCTCCACCTACATGGAAAAGGCTGGGGCTTAGGTAAAAGGGGGAAGTTCTGATAGCATGAGGGGTGGGAAAGACAAGAGCTGAAGGTTTGCCCTCAGGACTGTCTCCCAGCACAGTGAGTACATGGAAATTTAGGGTATATTCAAACTTAAGATCTGAGAAGAGCTGAATCAAATCCATAAACCAGAGTAGAAACTTTAGGTGAGCTTTGTAAAAAGGAAGTAGGCTTCAGGGATCTAAGCCTGAAGTCACATGACTGAAGATTGAGAGAGAAAAACAAAGATTGTGTAACGAAAGAGTGGAAGGCTGGGTGATAATGCAAGAGGACAGACTGGGCCAGTGCCAGGGATCAGGGCTTCTTGGGGAGAGGTTCTTATATACCTAAGGGTCATCTCCCCACTGCATGGACAGGACTGGTCCTCTATGGACAGGACAGGATATGCACTCTATTGTATTTTTTTGGAGAAGACTGTTCACATTTTTCTCATGCCTAATTATTGACCACCAGTAGTCCAAATATGCATTGACTCTCTTTCTTCTGACCTCAAATCTCCTGATGGCATTTCGTACCTCTCCCCCTGACAGGCAGAGCCTTCCTGAGATAGGGAATGCTTGTTCCACTCAGTTCTGCTTAAACTCAACGCACTTCATATTTCAAATACCTCTCCATCCAAACCCGACTCCAGTTCCCCCAGTGCACTTGAACGCACACAGGACACTGGAAGCAATCTCCTAAAATTAGTTCACGATGGGTCTGTGATTGATAGCCCACTAAAACACCTAGAGGTGACTTGCATTCTCCAATGTGGATGCTTATCAGCCTAAATGAATTCTAGTTTCATGAAACTCCAGAGGATAGAATTGATTTAAGAAAACTATCAGCTTGGGTGAAGCTTTTGGGAATAAAGGCAGTGCAGATGAGGCAGGCAGTTAGGCAGGCCCTTTTCCTGTTTATTGTCAACTGCTCTTATCTCTTCATGGTTAACCGCTGTCCTGATTTCACAGATTAAAAAAATAAAAATTTTCTCGTGCAATTGTTCCATGGCAGAGAAATCCGGTCATTTCGCTTTTTGTGATTTAGTTAATCACAAATTAGAGACTGTCTCTCAACACCGAGTTCGGCAACACTTCTCTGACTTATGCCTAACATACACATCTAAAAGAAACTAAGCCAAGGTGGAAAGGAACAATTCAAGGAAGAATTAAAACTAGGATCGATTATACGGTTCCTTGGGTCCTCTCTGGGAAGATAGAAGGGGACTTGAAGGTAAGGGCTAGCATCCAGATGTGTCTTTTCTAGACATGACTCAGGGCCACTTTCCTAACTCCCCTCTGAACGCTTTACTCTTGGACACACTTAGATATAAATCCCAACAGATGCCTCACCAGGTTCTTATTAGGACTAAATGCCGTAACATGTATTCTATCCAAGTTGGTTTCCTTTCTGCCCTTATAACTCCAGTTCTCAAGAGAAAAGGTACATGGGAGAGGATTTCCTCATTCAAAACCCTCATTGGGATGTGCCATTTTTTTTGGTGATAACGGGGCTGTAAATGGGGTTTGAAGACAGGAATAACCCTTCTCTGTTTAATCCAACAATTTTCCTAGTATCATTTCAACTGGAAGTGACACAGAACATTATTGAAAAATTAACCACCTTCAGCAGAGATTCTGGGAATAATTACTTGGGAAGGATAGTCTAGTGTTGAAGACCCATCTTGTTAATAAGGTGAAGGATCCCAGCTGGGAGCCCTTGCCTGTTTCGTAATCTGAACTCTGCAGAGCTGCTTCTGGTGAGTGACCACGCACTTTGTTTTCCACTCTCTCATCCAAGCTCTAGACCTCCCTATTAGGGGAAAGTCCATCTCTAGCAATGACCTTGTCTGATGTGTGTCAAAATGACTTAAGTGGTCTCAACGTTATTGGCAAGCAAACCTGGGCTGTCAAGACCCAGTCATCTCATTTATGCCACGCAAGGCTGGGCTCACTGGCTCGATAAGGAGAGCCTCGTATTTGGGCAGAATTATCAAAATCATCATCACGTTCCTCTGAGGGCTTAATCCCAATTATGCATGCCATCATTTAGTTCACCTTCCAGAGCATGCTCGGCTAGGCATGATAATTATGTCTGTGTTCTAAAAATGGAATATGAGAAAGTCTTAAAAGATCCATATTTCATACTAATACTACATTACATTTTAGGTGGTGTTTTTTCCCCTTGGTTTAAAAAGAACTGGTGATGAAGGTTAATGATTTAATTAAGCTCATGTCCACCCCCGCACCCACACTGTCACTGCTGGAGAACATGGAGGCTGACACAGTTAACAGCTGACACTGGAAGGAAGGTATTCACAGAATAGCAGCTTGGATTTTTCAGTTGATGACAGTTTTATGATTGCATCTTGCACTAATGTAATTAGTTCATGGAGTTGCAGGGGAGAAGTTCCTCTGATTGATAAGGTACAAGTATAGTCCATGCTGGTAAAGAACAGGATTGCAAGCAATCCACAGGGAATCAGACTGTTCTCTTTGACAAGAACAAAGGTCTCATTCTTTAAATTTCTTCACTTTTAACCTAATAGTCCAGTGTTCAAGGCTATTTTGCAGCCAGTGATGTAGTCAAGGGCAGAAGTGGTTCAGGCACTGGCTCTTTTTCCCTCCCCAAAGCCCAGTAGCTCAGCTGGGGCCACATGTGATGAGTGAATGGTGGAAAGCACCTTGAATGCAAATCCTCTCTCTACCACTCACCTACTGTGTGAGCATCAGACCGTTCATTCATTCACATGTTCCATATATGTATCCAACTTGTACCATGTTCCTTTGTTACTAAGCACCAGGTACTTGAAATACATTATTGAATAAAACAAGCGGAGATTTCTATCTTCATGGAGCTTACATTTTAGGGGAGCAGAAAGGAACAAGAAACACAGTATGTGGATTACATGGTTTGAAAGAAGATGGCAGGAGCTAGGAAATAAAAGAAAAACCAGAGTAGGTAGTAGGTAACAGAAGCAAGGGGAAAAGGGCCTACAGGTGGTAATTTCAAAACATTAGGTTAGACATGATTAAGAAGGTACCCACTGGGCAGAGACACAGAAGGTTGACAGAAGTAGCCAACGGGCATCTGGAAGAACAGTCTGGTCAGAGAAAAAAGACCTTGAGAAAGTTCTGCATGGGTAATCTATGGCAACAGCAAGAGCGGCAGAAGCAGATTGAGTTGAACAGGAGGACACAACAGCCAGGCCATGGAGGCCTTAGAGCCACTGTGAGGACTTTGATGTTCACTCTGAGTGAAAGGGAGTCATTGTAGGTTTTGGGCAGAGGATTGACCAGACCTGACTTAGGTTGTGAAAGAATCTCTCTTGCTGCAGTGACTAGATTGGAGAGTACAGGCAAGAGGAGAGGTATTTAAGCTCTTCAAGACAAACTCCGTATTTAGCCTGGGACATGGCAGGTGGTCACTGAGTATGTTTTTGTTTCTCCCCCAGGGTAGGGATCCTGTAGCTTTCAACAGCTTCCACTGCAGGAATCATTCTTTGAGGATGGCGTTATGAATTGGTGTGGTTCTCAGGCTCTCTTTTCTTGAATACCCCCAAATTTCTGTTTGGTCTGGTGGATGACACCAGCACGACTGCATGCCACCACCTTCTCTGAGAGAGCCCACAAACTAGATTCCTGCTCCTTGACTGATAGTCAGGGTCATAGACAAGCTCTGTCTGTTAGGATCCACCCCCTGCCACCATAGACCACACTGGACAGATTAGATGAGTTTTCTCTCCCCCCAAGAAACCCAGTTTTGCAGTTCCTTCACCCAGGCAACCTGATCCAGCTGTCTTTACCATGTCCATGGTTGCACTGCTTTCCATCTGCTCACACGTTATTAGCTAGCAATGATTCATTTTTCTCTTCTCAGTTCAGTCTCCAAACCCAGAGTGAATGGTGATTGCTAACGTCTTGATAGATCATATGACCATATAGAATCTCCTAGTCTTAACTCTTAATTATGAATTGTATCAGCACTGTGAAATGATCCTTTTGACATTAAACATGATCTATATTCTTTTCTCCATAAATGAGAAGAGTCCAAAAGATTAAAATTCTAACAAAAGTGTTTCATCTTTGCCTGATCTCATAGAATTCCCAGGGTCTGCTTCACTTGCCATTGATTCAGTGTAGTATTAGTATATAGAAATTTGGGGGATAAGATATTTAAGATCTGGGAGGTTGTCATACAAGGACCTTTATGAGTTTCAGACATTTGTTAAGAAATCAAATCCAGAGGCATGATTTGTAGCTCCAGATGTCTCAGAAGACAGAAACTTGTGAATTCCTTGATCATGACAGCATTGAAATTCTGGGGCAAAATTTCCATAAAGAACACATTATGTCTCATCTTTCCTAAATAACACTGACTCTAGTTTCTGAGTTATACACAAGATACACTAATAAAACTCCATAAACACACATCAGCATTTTGTCCCACCTAAACTGAAACCATTGTTTACATACTTTGAAAATAAGATTTCTTCTAGTGAAATAATTTAAGCTATAAATTTCCTTAAGAACTGTGAATTAGGATCTCATAAGAAGAATTTAGTAACTATAACACTAAATTCTAACCATGTTAAGAATTATTATATGGTTAATGTGTTATAGTTTATAACAAGTTTCTTTAATCTCACTTGAGCCCCACCAATGGTCAGAATCAGCATTTGTGGATACAGAGCTTTAATGGCATTATGAGGCTGATTCTTGTGATTAGATTTCAAATTCCTAACTACATGATGAAATCCATAAAGCCTAGAAGTGTGTCTTCTTCTTCTTGATTTGGTTTTTCTTTCTAGAGCACAGAAACCAGCCACACAGGGGAGATATGGTAACAATTTTATCTTCTCTTATTTGGGGCTCAACTCAACTGGGGGCATCCGGGGGTGATAAGGGGTTCTCAACTCCTGTATGTGAACAGTTTGTCTTCTGAGTTCTCCAGAGGGCTGCCATTTGGCCAAGAGAAGACACTATTTAAGCTTCAATCTCTGGCACCTGGGTGACTCAGTCAGTTAAGCATCTGCCTTTGGTTTAGGTCATGATCCCAGAGTCCTAGGATCTAGCCCTGCATTGGGCTCCCTGCTGAGCAGGGAGTCTGCTTCTCCCTCTGACTCTCCCCCCTCTCATGCTCTCCCTCTCAAATAAATAAACAAAATCTAAAAAAAAAAAAAAAGAAAAGCTTCATTCTCAGACATTGGGTTAATTCACATTGTCTTTGAGCCTCTTTCCTCCCCAGCCATGGATGGTATTTCTGAGAGACTCAAGTTCATTCAAGTTCATGTGAATTTTATCAGTGATTTGAAAAAATTAATCCATGTGTATTAATATTTCTAATACACTATTAATAAAATTATACTCCCTCTAAAAGAATTTCCTTATGGCATCAAATAAATCCACATGGTAGTTTCTTTCAGGGTTAAGCTTCTGCCTTATGTCTTATGTCTTGATTGATATTCCTTTAGCACAGACTAAGGTTTGGGAGAGAAAATGCAATCCATTCCCAAACTAGAATCCAGGCAGGTAAAATCGATTTCCCATGTCACAGTTTGGACACTATATCCACATGAACAGTAAAATGAAGAGAGGGAAAAAAATAAAGTCTGTGGTCTTCTGGTTCACAGTAATATTTGGAGAAAAACATGCATATTGGATGAATGTAAGAAAAATGTTAGGTGGTGTCTGCATAATTGATAGAACAGAGCTGCATAAGATTCTGAACAGTTATTAAATGGAAATATGTATTTTGGCCCATCCAGGAGAAAGGCTTCCAGTAGAACATGCTTGATATAGAAAAAGAAGAGCTATGGCATTCATATGACTATGATGTGACGTTTATTGAGAGGATAAAAGGCACCAAATGGTGATTACAGATGAATTATTCCGTAGCTTGGGATTTTCAAAAGGAATCTTGTTTCTGGATCTTGAGACAGTGGAACCAAACAGACATATCTGTTACTATTATTAGGAAGAAAGTGAATCTGAGGATGAAAAACAATCTGTGACTTCAAAGAGAAAGAGCTGACAGCAAAATATTTGAATTAATTAAAGAAATACAGAGTTGTTCATTGGTGGGCACTTTTTGTAGACATATTTCATAACATCTGTGCTTGTTTCCACGGCAACGGTGGCTGGTTTATTTTGTTGTTATTATACCATATGGGCATGAAAGATATTAGAGGAAGCTACCTGATGGAAAGCTAAATATAGACATTTTCAGACAGTCTAAGAGAAGTGAAAACCTCCAGATCTAGGCAGACAATAGTTTTATTCTTTCACAAACTACGCCAAGTTAAATGAACATGGGCTATTTTCTCAATACTTAACAGGTCTTCTTAGAAATGATACCAAAAGATAGGGCTCTCAATGCCCATTGGGTAAAGCATTCAGGTTTTAAGAGTTCCAGAAAAATAAGTTCATTCATTTCAATTTTTTAAAAAAAATCATGAATAATAAAACAAGCCCAGAATTCTATATACCTTCTGTGAAAGGCTAACACCCCCAAGGTTTTGTTTTCTTGTACGAGCCCTCCACTGTTTGTTTCAAGGCCAGGTTTTTCCACTGTTGATTTCCCTGTAAAACAGAGAGGTCCCCGTGTACCCTGCATGCTGATTTTCCCACCTACATTTCTATCATAGTGGAAAAGTGGATGAGAGAAAAGAAGTTGTAGTTCCCCAAACTGCTTCTTTTATTTGCTTTCCATATTCTTTCCTTCTCCTACACTCTCTCCTTTCATTAACTCTACAACCTCAAATGTTGTCCCTTTGTATGACTAGACTATATCAAGACCTTGTACTTGTATAGACAAGACCTTGTACTCGTATAGACAAGACCTTGCACTTCAGAGCTTGCAAACTCGAAGGGGATGGAGTAGTAAGTTCCGTGGTATGTGCATCCCATGTCCCAGTTTTGACATATTCATTCAAATTTCAATTTATTTTAGGGGCACCTGAGTGGCTCAGTCTGTTAGGCATCCAACTCTTGGTTTCAACTCAGGTTATGATCTCAGGATCATGAGATCGAGCCTCATGTCTGACTCCTCTATCAAGGTGGAATCTACTTGACATTCTCTCCCTTTCCTCTCTCTACATTGGCACGTGCTCTCTCTCTCAAATAAATAAACAAATAAATAAAATCTTTTAAAAATTCAATTTCTTTAGGAACCTCAGTCTCACTGCTGAGCTAACAAGTTTATATCCCCATAACATCATGTATTTTTACCATTAGCCTATGTGTAAATAATTATGAGTTCTAGAATTTCCCATGAGATGGGCAGATACCTGCAGATGCCAAACACTTTGGTGTTGTTTCATATCTGATTAGCAACATAATGATGGCACCAAATTAATTTCAAGAACTGCTCTTGAAATGCAGTAGTCATAAATATTTATTAATTTAGAGGAACAGAGGGAAGTTTCTCAATGTTAAAATTGATCTCGGAGTGTCATTTAACAAAATGCATTATTTGAGCTATGCGTGGCTTTTAAGTTATTTTTGAATTATTTTATTTTCAAACACCCACCATGTAGTTGAAGGTAGTTAATGATCCCATTAACTTTGTTGTCTAAAAGTTTACCTCCCATATTTGAAAGACACTAGGGATCAGTTCAGTGTGTGACATGAGGAAGAATATATAAAATAAAATATCAAATACAAGGGTAAACTGCCCCAAATGCTGCACCAATTTCCCATTAAATTTCCAACCATGCAGGTGGATGGAAAAAATATAATTGACCAAAGGAAGTATTTATGGAACCGATGGATTTTTAACCTCTCAACCATGCTTAACTGCTATACACCAATAAAGAGTGGAGAAATTTTTCTTGAAAGGTCATGATGACATGGTTCAATAAATAAAGCAGGAGACTGAGTGCCAGGAAATTTTTTTATGTCCTGGTTTTGCCGTTCACTGGCTTAAAAATGTTTACTTTTTATGAACAATTATATATATATATATATTTGTATAATTTAAGTATGTAAATTATATATATAATTTGCTAAATATGAATATGCTAAAGCATATTAGCTAAACTAGAAGTAAAAAAGATAAAATGGCACATGCACATGACATATTTAGCATGTACAATATGCCAGACACTATGATACCACTTTTCATCTTTTGAAGAATCCTGTGAAGTAAATGTTATCTTTATTCTCACTCTTCCAAGGAAGAAATGGAAACATAGCAAAGTAAAGCAGCTTGTGTACAATAATGTAATTGGTAGGTGAGTTCATGATTTGAAACCTGTCTCCAGAGGCTGTGCCATTGACCACTACACTCCACAGCCTCTTGTCTAAGGGTAGAAAGACTGGTCAGAAAATCAGATCAAACTATCTCTGCTATTTTTACTTTTCTGAGTTTACTTGTAATTGTGCTTTAATTTTTTAAAGATTTTATTTATTACTTGAGAGAGACAGAGAGAGAGTGTGCACACATGCATGAGTAGTGGGGGGGGGGCAGAGAGAGAGGGACAAGCAGGCTCCTCACTGAGCAGGAAGCCAAGACACAGGGTTCAATTCCAGGATCCCAGGACCCTGGGACCCCAGGCAGTCACACAGGCATCCCAATTTGCTTGAATTTAACAGAAGCAAATGTATGGCAGTAAAACTGGAAGAATGGTTAAAATGCAGTACATCTTTCTCCATCAGAATAGAAAAGGGCTCCTGAAAGTGTACCTGAAATTTAAGTAAAAAGGAGTTCATATGATATTAAAAGATTGGCATATATTTATTATTTTAGTATGTATCAATTGACTCCCTGTAATGAAGGAAGAAGCAATAGACATACTTGTCTTCTCTCCCTTCTCATCCTTATTTTTAGGCTTATATTATTATTACTTCTACTATTATTACTATTAATAACATTTAAATTCTGTTTTGCAATCGTAATTCCCAAAGTGATTTGAATGCTGTGTTGATGGAGCAGTGAATGCTCATACTCACTGTTTACTTTCTCTTTACCGTTCCTGAATAACTTACTTGGATGTACCTCTTCCAACTGGACTGCATCAGGTAGAACTCCTTTTTAAGAGATCTTTGTTCTAGTCCTGAACCCTGAACTCTTCTGTGCTTGAGACCTGGTTCTTTGCATTTATACTTGAAGAAGGAAAGTTTTGCTGGATATAAAATTCTAGGTTATACTTTCCTGGCTACCCTGCTCCCCGCCAACTGTCAGAGTTTGTTTTTTTGTTTGTTTGGTGGGTGGGTTTTTTGTTTATTTTAATAAATGTCAACTAGTGGCTTTCCAGCAGGGAGTGTAGTTGTGAAGAATTCTGAAATCAATCCAATATTTTTCATTTTTAAAAAATTTTGTAGGTGATATTTTTTCAACCTCCATACCTGTCTAATTCTTTCCTTTATTCTTGAATTTCAGAATATGCCTCATTGTTGATTGTTTCATTTCATTTATTTTTCTCCCAGCCACTGTTCACTTTCTTTTTTTTTTATAATTTTTTAAAAAATTTATTTATTTGACAGAGAGATGGAGATCACAAGTAGGGTGAGAGGCAGGCAGAGAGAGAGGAGGAAGCAGGCTCCCTGTTGAGCAGAGAGCCTGATGCGGGCCTCGACCCCAGGACCCTGAGATCATGACCTGATCTGAAGGCAGAGGCTTTAACCCACTGAGCCACCCAGGTGCCCTCACTGTTCACTTTCAATTTGCATTTTAGCAAATTTATTTAGGGAAAGTTTTCTCTTATTACATTCATTGCCATGTTTATATGTTGGCTCCCTGGGTCATATGCCTGTATATTCTCCATAATGATTGGGAATTTTCATTGAGAGGCCCAGAGGAGAGGTTTTAGTTATACTTGTTCTATTTCTGTTGCTTCTAGTGAGCTCTTTCATCTCCCTAATATTTTTTTGCTTTGTGCTTCTTGGCTTTCCTGTGCACAGCCAGTTTGCTTTTTGTCTCCTGGTGTTGTCCTGTAATCTCTGAATCCTTGAGCCTCTTTGTTGAGCTTTCCTTAAAAAAGAAAACAGAATAATAAATCACATTGTCTGTGATTATTTTGAGACTATAAAATGCCATTTGAAAAGTATTCCTTGGACTTTTTAAATGAGCAAGTCTCCTTTTTAATGCATATTCCAGCTTTTATTCTACTTTCTTATGTTTATTTCCTTTGTATTTTTATTCCCAGTATCTGTGCATGCATCCTGTACTAATTACTTCCACGTCATGGAGAGGGGGATTAAACTGGAAGACTGTACTCTTACTGGGCTTGGTTGTCCCAAACACCTCAAATCAGACGTGGTTAGCACACATTTCCTCACTTTTCTTCCTTTGCTCTAGGAGCACATGTTCCTGCAATTTGTGGCTTCTAAGAGCCAAGAAGATCTTTGAAGTGACAGGTTCTACCTGTTCCCTGCTCTTCCCACCTCCCCCATCATTCTCCCTACGCTGGGTGGTTGGGTCATAATCAAGTAGAAATGGCATTATTGATGCTGTACTTTCCTGTAATTCTGTGGTTTCTAGAAGGATACTTCTGAATTCTTCCAAAGGGTGATGATACTTTAGAGTTCAAAGGTCTAAACCAAGGTTCTGAGATGGGGCAATCATGACCGCTGAGTTTAAATCTGGTTCCTGCTCAAGATCTGAGGATATTATGTGTAGCCCTGAGTTTCTTTATCTGTTTTAGGATAGAATGCCCATTTCTTAGAAGACAGCCTTCAAAGAGGGTGTGACATTGGGTTATGGCTATTTCCTTATTTCATTGAGGATGGTATTTTTCTACTTTCCATTATTTGTTATTTGGGGTTAGGTTAAGAAGGATTGAATATGCATGCACTTACTCCACCAACTTTAATTAAATGTTGCTTTGAATTCTTGAGCAAGTTGATCAACAAGGCCTAAGTATATTTGTGCAGAAAACTTAATGCTAATTACCAATTTTCTTTTGTGTTTCTCTCTAATTGTATTTTTCCTGCTGTGTTTCCTATTCATCTACCTCAGGGACTACAACCCTACCCACTCCTAATACACTCCTGATCCAAATAAACCAAGAAACAAACAAGCAAATACTATTCTCACAAAATCTTCCATTGGCATGTTCTGCTTTAATGTGATTAATTCATTGGGATCCTGTCCCTGAGATATTTATATTTGATAGTTTAGTTCTAGTTCTAGATGAAAGACAAACCTTAGACATCAGACAGAGATGGAGGATAATGGTGAAGGCAAGGGGAATTTTCTGGATACTTAAAAATTACCCCCTGGTGTATACATAGAAGAAGTGTGACCTTTTACTCTTCAATTACAAATGTGCAGAATCGGCAAATAATCTGTCACATTTCTTTAGACACAAGCACTTTATTGGAAAAATGAAATTTGGGTTAGTGTTTTGACATAGTCTTCAGTCTGTAAAATAAATGTATGTAAAATAATTGTATGCAAATGAGGATTATTTCAACAAAGGATTTCAACAAGCCCAATATGCTCCCCAAGAGCATCTTATGAGTATGTTAATGTACTCTGATAAGCTTGGGAATCCTATCAGATTGCTTAGAAAATCCTTCTTTTATTAAAAATAAGGCAAAGATAATCTTCTTGCTAACATGAAACTTATTGGACTCAGAATTAATAAGGTTGTATTGTATCATCATAATAATAATTATTGTATCAGTAATATAACTTCCTATGATTAAGCTAATAATTTCACAGTATATCTCATTGCAAATATACTAAATGGTAAATGTTTAATTGAACAAATTTCATTTGTGATTTTCTTTATGATTTATGGAACTACCACCATTTTTCCAATTGTTAAAATAATGGGTATTCAGGGTGAAAAAATATTAAGGTGACATTAAGAAAAGAGATACATAAAAAATAAAATTAAAATAGTTCTTAACCATGTGACCTACATGCAATCACCATCAAGGTGTTGAAGTACACAACCTTTGAGAATTTTCTCTATATTTATACTTTACTGCTATTAAGAATATGAAAAAATACGGAAAATATAAGGCCCGTTTTCAAAGAGCTGAATTACCACCACGCCATGAATTTTTGCTGATATTGACAACCAAATTCAGATTTTCTGAACCTGTGTTCTTTCAGCCACAAGAAATGTAGTGAAAACCAATTTCCAAAAGTTTGGAAAGAAATCCAATGCATGACAATATGAAAATTAAGATGTCCCTGGCAAATTTTTAAAAATGTTTAAATATCAAATAAAAATGTAATCTTTGACTTGTTTTCAGGATTCACATTATTAATTTATACCTACAGTTAATTTTGCATTTTGATGTCAAAAACGGGTAACTTTCTTGTCTTGTATTTTACATAGAGCTCTCGATCACTGACCAGTAGCATATGTACCTATGCATCTGTCACAGATTTGTGGCTCACATGTGTTCCAGAGAGTCACACAAAACCTTTTCTCACATTATATTACCTCACTGGACTACCTCACTTATGATGATTCCACCTAGATAGCTCTTTGTTCAATTCCCCAATTATACATGTAAAAATTATAAATTGTAATGTTTGCTAAAATTGGAAACATAAGCTGATTCTAAGAAATGATAAAGCAGTTGTACTAAGAACACTAATAAGGAACACTGGGAGGTAATTTTGAGACTTTCACATCAGACATATAGAATACATTAAAATTAATGTGAGAAAATATACTCACTGATATCTGTCACCTGTTAACTCATTCAGAACACACAGAATCAGACTCCACTGGGTCCTTCAGCCCTTGCTTTGGGAAGGGTAGGCATGTCGGAGGGAGCTAGCAGGGTGCTCTAGAGGCTTAAAGTCACAGTCTGGCCATCAGACACCATCTGCTCATTCCAACTGCCTTTGGCTTCCCGCCTCCAATCCAAAGTGAGCACGTGCTAGAGGCAAGTAGGTTCATCACAGGACAGCATGGTTTCTCCCATTTTATAGAAGGTAATCATCATTAAATTGGTTATGAAACATTCACCAAGCATGTCTTTCTGTTTCTCAGCAAAAATGACTTAATCAAGAGAGTTTTCCGGTAATTTAATATGAGTAAGTATATGGTAAAGCTTACTTTTACTTTTTCTTAAATAAGCTTTTTATTTTAGAATAGTTTTAGATCCACAGAAAAAAATACTGTAAAGATGGTACAGAAAGTTCCTACATATCACATACTCAGGTATCCCTTTAAACATCGTGCATTTGCAATAGTTAATGAACAATACTGATATATTATTATTAACTTTTTCAGATTTCCTTAGTTTTTACCTTATGTTCTTTTTATGTTTCTGGATTCCATCCAGAATATCACATCACATTTGGTTGTCATGTCTCCTTAGATTCATCTTGACTGTGATAGTTTCTCACAGTCCTTACATTTGATGACAACGTCCTTATTTTGACAGTTTTGAGGAGTACTCTTAGGTGTCTTGTAGAATGTCCTTCAACTGGGGTTTCTCAGATATTTGTTTCATGGCCAGTGCAAGGTTGTAGCTTTTGGGAAGGAAAACCAGAGAGATAAAGTGCCATTCTTCAGGCATCATATCAAGAGTGTGTGCTGTCAACATGACTTATCACTGTTGATGTTGGCCTTGATCACTTGGCTGAGGTGGTGTGTGTCAGGTTTCTCCACTGTAAAGTTACTCTATTTTCCTGCAGTTTCCATACTGTCCTCTTTGGGAAGAAGTCACTACGTGCAGCCATACTTGTGTGGGGAGTTTGGGTTCACTTTCCTAAAGATGGGGTATCTACATAGGTTATTTCGGATTCATCTCCCCTGGGGAGATTGACTTTTGTTTTAATCTGCATCTCTCACTTAATATTTAAAATGGAAGTTGGTAATGACTTCAAAATGGAGTCATTATACATCTTCAACTGACATCTATTACCATTTTGGGTCTGAAATTATTTAATTCCTTATGTTCCAGGAAGATTGAGGCCACAGCAGTGTTCCTATGGGTCTGAGTTGACTTTGACTTCCTTGAACACCTTGGAGGAATGTGTTCTATTTTATTCTCTTTCCATTTGCTCTTCTTTCAGTGGTGAGTCAGTGAGGAGATTGTCTTGGACTATTGTAGTTTAATTTCTGTTTACAGGGATTTTAATTTTCTATTGTTGAGTACAAAACTTTTTATTAGCCCACAGTCTGAATCAGATTGAAAAACACACTTTTCACAGTTAGGCTATGTAATTACTAAACAAAATCTATTAAGAAATTTTTTTTTTCTGGGCACCTGGGTGGCTCAGTGGGTTAAAGCCTCTGCCTTTGGCTCAGGTCGTGATCTCAGGGTCCTGGGATCGAGGCCCACATTGGGCTCCCTGCTCAGCGGGGAGCCTGCTTCCTCCTCTCTCTCTCTGCCTGCCTCTCTGCCTACTTGTAACCTCTCTGTCAAATGAATAAATAAAATCTTAAAAAAAAAAAAAGAAAGAAATTTTTTTTCTAATCTAGATGGATCCAGAAAAGATTCTTGACCTCTCCTGGCCTCAGTTTCTTCATCTATGAAATAGAGTTAATACTAATAAATCATTATAGTATATAATATATATATCTATATATATTGTGTTAGAGAGAGAGAGTAGTACAAGTGATTTATTTAAAGTGCTGGATTCATAACAGTAAGTAGTACATATTACTATAAAACAGTGTTTCCTTATTGCAATACAGTTGACATATGATCTTATATTTGTTTTAGGAGTACAATATAGTGATTTGATAAGTCTCTGCATTATACATTGTCCACTATCATAAGTGCAGTTACCATCTGTCACCATACAAAATTATTGCAGAACTACTAACTATATTCCCAATGCTATACTTTTCATCCCTGTGACTTATTTATTTTATGACTACAAATTTGAACCTCTTAATCCCCTTTACCTACTGCATCCATCCCTTCCTCCCCCTTCCCTCTGGCAACCACAAGTTCTCTGTATTAATGAGTCCATTTCTGTGTTTTGTTTCTTTGTTTTTCATTTATTTTTTTAGACTCCACATGTAAAAGAAATTGTATGGGATTTGTGTTTGCCTGACTTTTTTCATTCATCTCATAATAACTTCATTTCATTTAGCATAATAACTTCTAAATCTATCCGTGTTGTCATGAAGTTAAGATTTCATTTTTTATGGCTAATATTCCATTGTGTGGAGATATATACATATATACATATGTATATATATCCTATTTTCTCTCTCTCTCTCTGTCTATATATATATATACATATTATATTCTCTATTCTTCTATCAATGGACACTTAGGTTGCTTCCACATCTTGGCTATTGTAAATAATGCTGCAATAAACAGGACTGCATATATCTTTCCAAATTTAGTGTTTTCATTTTCTTTGGATAAGTTCTCAGAAGTAGAACTTAAAACTTTTTTTAATGTATATTTTGGGGACATTTAGAAAAAAAAAGTTTAAATATCATGCTTTCAGTAAATTCTTATGGAGGGGTTTTATGTGCCAAGTCTTGTGTTATAGTGGAGCCATAGGAGGAATAAACAAAGGTTCCCAAGGAATATTGACCTTGTGGGAGCTCTGCTCAGGTAACAGATTCTTCTTCAACATCAATCCAGGTCAACGATCTAGAAATAATAACTAACGACATTAGCTTAAGTCCAGCAGTTCCGCACAAGGTTTCCAATCATTTCTATAAAAATGAAAGACAAAGAATGTAAAACTGGAAATGTGTGTGTGTATAAAATTTCCTTTAAAAAAAACAACAAAAATTTCAACTCAACAGTAAACTATAAGTTAATTTGGAGATGAAGAAAATACTTGTTTTGTTTTGTTTTTCTCCCTGCAAAGGAACCTTCCAGAGAATTTATGATGATCTATACATGCTTTGAAATGTGAGCCGAAGGATAAGTACTGAAGGTGGCGAGATTTCTGTGGCCTTTTCAGTACGATTTCAAACCAGCATTTCCTCAGGCCTTTCATCAGAGCTTCAAAGTCTCCTAAGTCCCCTTTACATCTTAATAATTCTTTATAGAAGTTTAAATGTTCAGCCTCAGATGCAGAAGGAGAAGCCCTATAGCCCCATAAAATAAACCCAGGCAGCCCATGAAGGAGAGTCTTTTAAATCCCTCCTGTCCACCCGCCCTTCCTCCCCTTGGACCTGACCTGGACCTGGCGACATTTCAGCCCAGCTCCCTTCCCTCTTTCAGAAACACAGGATTGCTGACTTCCTGTTTATACACATCAGGATCCAGGGATGCCATGCTGGCAAAGCCAGCTATATTGTTTTCCAAGCACAATGAAAAATGAATATGCCGGACATTTTCTTCACCACTTTTAAGAATTTCAAGATGGCGACAACAGAGTCTTAAACCAGTTGCCGGGCCCTTCTGAGTGCCTGGCCCTGTGCACTTGTGTACTTACACACTGGCACCTTCCTAAAGCCCCCCAGAAGTGCAAAACATTACACAGGGAAATGTTATTCCAGAATTCCAGACTGGGTTTCTTTTCTGAAACATCATGGGAACCAGGGGCAAACTACAATTTCCAGATGGCTGCGCCCAGGGGAAAATATTGTAAGCTCCATATTGAGAGGGAGAAGAGGGAGCAGTGTGATGGGAAGGAGTCATCATGGGAAAGAGAGGGAAGGAGTCTCATGGCTGGGAGGCAGAGATTTGGGGAAGCCAAGAGAAGACGACAGTGGAATGAGGTGGTTGTTGCTCTTGTGGGTTCCTCCAAGAGACTGGGCAAATGGGGAAAGAAAAGAGATAGGAAGAAAGTCTACTATGCACAAAAAATGAACTTCCCTTTTAGCATTTTTCACCTGAAAACTTAAAGATTTGCATTGCTACAACTATAGGTATTGTACCACATTACAGTTCCAGTAAATAAAATTCCATAACAGGACAGGAAAATGCAGTGTCCTGGGTTTTATGAGTTACATAATAAAAATGTTATTGGTTAAATTCCTATTTCATTGACATAAGTTTATTTGCCTTCAGTTTTATTTGAGGGACTTAAAAATTCAAGTCACAAATTAAGTCTCATTAAGTCAAAGATTTGCTCAAAAGGAGAGAATCCTGAGAACATATTGGATTGCTGAGTTCCCAGGATGCCATTCCGAACTTTATTCTTGGTGCTGATACAACTCATGGGATCAATAGACGCCTTCTGCTCTTTCTGATACACTATCCCAAATTAGATGACAATAATACCCGGTAAGTGACAAGTGGTGTTGTGTTAAAATAGTTCTATCAGCATCTTGATCTAATAATAACAGCTCTCGGTTGGTGTAACTGAATCAAAGATTGATTTTCAAGAGTCAAGAGAAGAAGACAAAAGCATATTCTTCAGAAAGTCTCTTCAAATAAGATTCCCAGAACTGAGCTTTGAGAATCAGGTCTTTGGGATCTTCAGCTAGGAGAAACTTTCGGAAAATCACAGGGCTAAGTCTTTGTTCGACATCCTCTTTTAAAAGCTGAGAATAGGGGTGCCTGGGTGGCTCAGTGGGTTACAACCTCTGCCTTCGGCTCAGGTCATGATCTCAGGGTCCTGGGATCGAGCCCCACATCGGGCTCCCTACTCAGCAGGGAGCCTGCTTCTCCCTCTCCTTCTGCCTGCCTCTCTGCCTACTTGTGATCTCTCTCTCTCTGTCATATAAATAAATCAAATCTTTAAAAAAAATTTTTTTTAAAAAAAGCTGAAAATATACATACCTGAATAGGAGGCCGTCTGACCTCTGCACAAAGCAGCCTGACTTCATAGATGCCAAGAAAAAAACTGAGGGCTATCCCACCTGTGGTTTCATTTTTGTTGCTGGAATGAACCTTTCACAAAGAAGATGGAAACAGACAGAAGAATAGTAATCTTAGAAATTCTCTATTTAATTCTTTCCTCTGAAGAACTGCTTTCACTAAATTCTACTTTGGCCTTATGGTGCTGGTGTACACTGAGAACCAGTAAAAATGACCCTTTGTACACTCAAAGAAAATTGTTGAAAACAGCACTGTTGAGAAAAGTCATAGCTCTGACCGAGGGCCTCACGAAAAATGTCCCTTTGTACGTATTTCTGAGCAATTGATAAGTAAGAGGTTTCTTGTTCTGCCTGTGAGGAGATTCTCGAGAGAAGGGCATCTCTTTTCTTATCGGAATTCTCGCTTTGATGGAGAGTATGTTTCCTGGAGGTCCCGGCAGAGAGGCGACATTCAGAACTCAGAGAACAGATTCTTCTTTTCAGCTTCCTCTCGCTTGGAGAGGGATCAAGGCAGCCATCCCTGGACAGTGTTAAGTGTCCCAAAAGAGAGAGTCCAGCCAGAAAAATCATTTCTGTGATCAACTTTATATTTCAGAAATATTTTTAAGGGTGAATAACCAAGGCAACCTTGAAGAGGAAATGAAGAAGCAAATGAGCATTCCGAGACGTACGAGAAGAAAAAGAGAAAATGTCCATCCCCTCAAAGATGCATGTGTGTGAAGGTGTACTGATGGGTTGAGTGTGTGTGTGTGCTGGGTACATGTATACACACATAGAATTGTATATTTTGTGCATATACACAGTTATATGTATGTGTACACACGCACACACCACACATACAAAATCAACCCATTAGTATACTTTCATGCACACACACATATAATTGTATCTGCATATATGTAGGATTGTGTATGTATATATGTATATATAATTACATATGATTACATGATCTTATATGTATATGCTTTTTATATGTGATTGTATATGCATACATATAATGACATGTGTTTGTGTATTCATACATGATTATATATGTATGTGCATATATACTTTATGTATGTTTGCATACATTTATATATACAATACAAAATTTTCTTTTTTAATGCATATAGCAGGAGTCTACCACCCTATTCCTGTACTTAGCTATGGCCTTGACTTACCAACCAATGAAGCAAAAATGTAACCTTGATTCCCAATATGAGCTCAGAGGGCCCCATGATTCACTGTGAGTTCGGGACTTATCTGACCCAGGTTATGGGGAACTCCATATGTGCTAACACTGCTGGCTCCTGCCTCCCACTGTCCAGAATGTTACGGAAAGAACAGTGCAACTGTACTGGTTCAGGTGCCAGGGCATACTACTTGGAACAGCTCTCACCCACCCTCAGGATAAGGGTTCATTTGTCTTCCATCACTGCAGGTCCAAGATAGAAAGAGTTTCGTGTCCTCCATGGCTGGAGCTCATGGACAGTTCATATCAGCATCAGTGAGGATCTGTTGGGAATTCAAAGTCTCCGACCTCATGCCAGTCCTACTAAAGCAGAATTTGGGGTGGGGGGGCAGAACCTAGGAAACATGGTCTCCAGGTGATACACACCAGCACTTGGGAAGCGCAGAGAACTTAGAGGTATGAAACTGTTGTGTTATTCTCCTGAGACTCTTCTGTCTTCCAAATTAGAGCAGGCTGTCAGAAAAATAATGCCGTCTCCAAGGGAATAAAGTTCAGGGGGGCTGATTTACCTTTGTTCTGGGAATTTGGGAATTAATAAATATGTATAGCCGAGGAATACTTTGCATAAGGAAATCTGGTATTAAGATTCAGTAATTGCCAGAACATCTCGGGAAGTGATATCCTGCCAGAGGCAGGGATTTTCGAGTGAAGTGTTCTTAATACAGTTATAATTCCTGCTAGATGCATTTTTAAAACAGGTCTGGGTTGGCTAGTCTTTAAAACAAGGCTGATAAGAATTTGGCACTTGCGAGTCCAAAGAAGCCAAGCCTGAAGTTATTAATTTAAGAAATGTCCAAGAGCCTCAACTCCTCCATTTTGAGGTCATATTTTACCTGGGTTGCATTTTCCCCAAGTGGAACAGCCTTGTATCATCAACAGCTGAGCTCTAATCCTGAAATTGTAAGGAACAACTGCCAAAAAAAGAGCATCCCACTGTGTTTTTTTTATTATTGTTGTTATTGATCACTTATGAATAATCGCAAAAATACTGAGCATTATTCTGAACGTGGGTTTGGAAATCCATCTGGTCCTGGTGCTCAAATACAAATGAGACAGATGAGAGACACACTTGAAGAGGGATGGTGTGGGGGAGAAAGTCATTCCCATGAGGTGACCAGCTTTGCTCTACAGATCACGTAAAACATTTGAACCATCACCTGTGTTTTCTTGACTCAAGTTTGCGGCCACCTTTGCTCCCAGTCCTCATCCTATTAGCATTGACATGACACTTTGAAGCCATTAGTCCTTCCTGTTTAGTGTGATGATAAAAAGAATTACGCATCCTATTTTCCTGGTGCTGAATCCCCGTCAAGTGATGTGTTTCTGAAGGTGCTGACAGTGCTGGGCGGTGTTGATTTGGGAGCTCTTAACTTCTTTGTTTACCATCTCCACTCCTGAACCACAACACACTTTGCACATCAAATACTTGATTGATTCAATCATGAAAAGAAAAAGTTTAAGCATTTTATTTTTATTTTTTTTAAGATTATTTTTTTATTTATTTGACAGAGAGAGAGAGAGAGATCACAAGTAGGCAGAGAGGCAGGCAGAGAGAGACGAGGAAGCAGACTCCCTGCTGAGCAGAGAGCCCTATGCTGGCCTTGATCCCAGGACCCTGAGATCATGACCTGAGCCGAAGGCAGAGGCTTTAACCCACTGAGCCACCCAGGTGCCCCTAAACATTTTATTTTTACTAAACACATTTAAGGGGCGCCTGGGTGGCTCAGTCAGTTAAGCATCTTCCTTCGGCTCAGGTCATGATTGATCCCAGGGTCAATCATGGGAATCCAGTGACTGGCTTCCTGTACAGCTAGGATTCTGCTTCTCCCTCTCCCTCTGTCCCACCATCTTGCTTGCGCTCTTTCTCTATCTCTCTCCTTCTCAAATAAATAAATGAACTCTTAAAAAAATAAACACATTAAAAAAAAAAAACAACCTAACTGCTGCTCATCTGCTTAGATCACATGGGAAGGCTTAAGATCAGAAAGCCAATTCTAGGTTGAACAATGGAAACCAAAGGGACATAGCTCTCTATTGCTATTCTCCCTTGCCAGTGGATCCCAATTTTCTGTCAGTAGGAATATTCACCATATTTGCATGTAGCCAAGCTGTGGAAAATACATGGACACATGAAAAGCAAAGAAACAGGAGGAGATGTGCTATAGATTATAAATGTGGTCTCATTAGGTGCCAGATTCATAGTAAGAATGTTCAAGAGCAAGAAAAAGTATCTTTTCCTCTGACGTTAAAATGGCAACAGCTAAGACAGAAATTTCTTTTTCCATTTCTGAGGTAAATCATGACTAATAATATTTTTAATGCAAAATGCACTAATACAATGCATTGTATTTGTGTTATTTATCCAGAGAAATAGGAAATTAGGAAGTATAACAAAGCATCAACACATCAAACCTTTCAGAAGTATGTGCTGCCCGTAGGGATTCAGAGGTGAACAGTATAATATTATAGGAGGTGTTTTGCTGCGATTGTCACAAAATGACAGCTACAGGAGGCCTGGAGAGAGAGGGAAATAGTTCTTTGCAGAGACACAAGACCCAGTTGGTTTGTGCCCACATAAGGGGTCAAGATGGTGTCGTATAGAAGGTAGTGAGCAGTGATCAGTGAGCAAATGCAGAACATCCTGGAGAGGAGATGTGTCTGAGGAGTCAAGGATAAATGTGTATGTGTTTAGCTCAGCTGAATAACCTATCAGGTTTACAGGTTTTTGTTATAGGAATAATCATTCAACTCTTTGAACTTTTATATCACGTGGGGACACAAGAGCTTGGATTCAAGACAACACTAGCTTGCGGGTGGGGAAACCAAGGCTCAGTCACGAGGCTGGCCAAATGACTTTGAGAAAGGCATTTAACTTCCCAAGCCTCAGTCTCTTTGCTTGTAAAATAAGATGCTCAGAACCAAGGGAATGTGATGATTCTAGATCTGCCAAATCTAATAGATGAAATAAGCAATGAAGGAAGTATGGGATCTCAGAATTGGAAGTGGTTCTAGGGACCAGCTTCCCAAAGTTGCTGGTTTCACAGAGGAAGAGGGGAGGCTCAGACAGTTGAACCCCTGTGTGCAAGGATTCACGACCAGCAAGTGGACACATGGGATGATGGCCCAGTTAGGATGGCCAGCCCTCCCAGTTTCCCAGGGTCTGAGGGATTTCCCAGGACATGGGATTTTCAGTGGTAATACTAAGAAAGTTCCAGGCAAACCAGGATGTGCTGGATACCTGAGGACTAGGTCATCTCATTTCCTCATGCATTAGATACTAAGGACTAGCAGTCTTTGAACTGCTTCAGGGCACCACAAAAAGATTCTTCCAGAGTCACAACACTCTGGTGGCATATGGACAGTCCATAAATGACTGACTGGGTCCCATTCCACGGTTGGTGACATTTAGCATTAGATCTTGCCCTTGAGTTCACCTTCATGTCTTTGAAGCTCAGTTCACTCAGCAGGAACATAGATTTCATGGCAGAGACTCCTTCAAAGCAAAGGTGTGGGGGGATGTGACTCTGTGTCTCCTCGGAGCTGGTAGCTGCCTGTCTGAAGGGCACCAAGGAACTCAACCATACCTCAAGGCTTCAACCCTCTTAATCTCCCCTCAACCTTCAACTGTCTGGAACAGCAATAAAAAAAAAAAAAACCTCACAGTATAAAAATGAAATCTGATTTCGTCTCTAAAAATAGGGGTAAAATTAAATAAATACAGCTTAATGTTGCCCAAAGTAAAGTACAATCAACTTCTCCATAATTTGCTGTTAGAATTGTGAATACTGTCAAATTTGCAATTTGGCAAAATATATCAAGAATTTTAAAAATGTTTGTAGTTTTTGACTCAGTAATTGCAGTTCTGGGAATCTATCCTAAGGAAAGAAGTCCAACTTTAAAAAGCCATATGTCTAGCTATAACTAGTACACTGTTTTTCATAATAGCCAAAAAGTATAAACAACAAAAATGTTCAGCCATAAACAAATTGGTTAAATAAAGTATTGATAAAATATATCAACTCAAATAAATATTTTGTAGTCCTTTAAATTATAGTTATAAATACTAGTAAGCATATTAATATTTACCTTATCATAGGAAATGCAGAATATTAGATCAAACTTAAATAGAATATAATTACAGCCATAAAATGTGTACAGATATAAATTTGCAAGACAAAAGACTAAAAAGAAATACAAGATTTCTTCTCCATTTTTACAATTTTTCAAATTTTCTGAAATATGGAGATGCTACTTTTATAACATAATTCTTTTCCCTACAGTTAAATATTTTCATCATGAAATGATATGTGCTTATTATGAGAAAAATATAAAATTACAACATGTGTACCAATTGGCTTGGGCTGCCATAACAAAATACCACAGCCTGGGTGGCTTAAACGATAGGAACTTTATTTTCTCCCAGCTCTGTGGAATAGATGTCTCACATCAAGGTCCAGCAGGGTCAGTTTCTGGGGAGAGCTCTGTCCCTGGTTTGTAGACAGCCACCTTCTCCCTGTGCCCTGACAGGGTGGGGAGAAACTCTGGTGTCTCTTCCTCTCCTTATAAGGACATCAACTCTATTGGATTAGGACCTCATCCTTATGATCTCATACAACCATTGTCACCTCCTCACAGGACCTGTCTGTAGTCACACACCGGGGTTTAGGACTCCAATGCACAAATTTGGGGGAAAACTCAATTCAGTCCCCACCACCACACATATAGCAGGGTCGAAGTATGGGGTCCCTCAACCTCTCTCCCTACAGAACATCACGTGGGGTGCATCCCTGAAGATGAGTTTTCCTTGTTTTTGAAAACATTTGAAAAATAATTTAGCTAATATATGCAAATACCAGTAGTAATGTCAATGCATTGTAAGATTTCCATTGCAAAAGAGTAAAACTTTGCCTCAAATTTCCCTAAGCAACAGGAAGATCTTTAAAGTTTTAGTTATGGGGCACCTGGGTGGCTCAGTCAGTTAAATGTCTGCATTTGGCTCAGGTCATGATCCCAGGGTCCTGGGACCGAGTCCTGCATCAGGCTCCCTGCTCAGTGAGAGGCCTGCTTCTCCTCCCTCTGCTGCTCCCCCTGCTTGTGCTCAGTTGCTCTCTTTCCCTCTCTCTAACAAATAAATAAATAAAATCTCCCAAAAAAATTTTTAAATAAACATTTCCTGCCATTTAACTCTACTTTTCTAAACCATACACTTATACAGCTGTTTTTTATTTATTCATCTTAGGTATTACTACCAACTTCCATTATTAGAGATGAACACTTACCTCCTTCATACAATTCCCTTCCCAAACTTTTTCTTCACCCCTTCCCCCATACTTAGGTAAGTAACCAATTTATTTGGAAACGATTTTTAAAAGTTTTCCTCTGAAATTCTTTCTCCCTTGCAGACTGCCATCATATTGAAGAGAGATCCAATAATGCTGAGTTGTGTAATATTAATTTACATAACCATAGGAAAATGCGATTGCTTCAAAATACGTCGGGATTTTTGTAGTATTCTTGTCTGCTCAAGCAAGGAAACCCTTGACCCACTGAGCCACCCAGGGGTCCCTATTTTGTAAAGGAGCAAACATTTTAACACCAAAAATGTAAGAAAGATATAATTTGAAAATAAAGGACAGATCTTTAAGTTGATTATATTTACTACTTTGGAAAACAAAACAAACCGCATTGTTTTTAACCCTTTTCTCTACAAAACAGTGAATGTGTCATTAGCAGAGAAGTAGGATATGAGCACATTTGGAAACCAGTGTCTTGAAGGATGATACCACCTCCTGACAGAGGACAAAGATTCTTTTATTTCAGATTGCTTGTTAACCTGTTTTATCACATTGTTAACACCCTATCACAAGTTTTCTCTCATAAAAAATATGACTATGGAAAATCAAATTCATTAAATAAAATTCATTAAAAATAGACTATGGGATGAATCTCTGCCTGATTTGTAACTGGTTGGTTATTGGAATCATTTGGTTAATCTAGTCGGTGCTATTTTAGTGGAGGAAAGATCCTAAATTTTATAATCCTTTTCTTAGAATGAAGAACAATTCATTCAAACTGTTATTCAAGGAAAAAAAACCACAGATGTCAGACATTGTTGTAACTTGCTACAAACTGGTGAATGCAATATACCCATCAAAAAAATATAATATGCTTACGGATAGATTTCTTATTTCTTTTTTTGAAGATTTATTTATTTATTTTAGCAGGGAGGGGCAGAGGGAAAGAAAATCTCCAGCAGACTCCCTGCTGAGCATGGAGCTAACGTGGGACTCAATTTCACAACCCTGAGATCATGATCTGAGCAGAAACCAAGAGTTGGACGCTCAACTGACTGAGCCACCCAGGTGCCCTGATACATCTCTTATTTCTTATCACGTAATTCAGGAAATCATCTTTTCTTTTTCTTTCCTTTTATGTCAACAGACAATTTCCTTCAGAGTCTCCTTGCTTTGTATGACAAAAAAAAATTGTGTCACTGGTGATGCATGTGGACCCTGGATAGAAAGGGGAGATAAGCTAGTGCTATCTGGCAGGTTAGTCCCAGCCCACCGTTCCTCTACCTCGTGGCTCTTAGGTGGCAGAATTAGATCTGATCACAGAAGTTTGGTTTGTTAGTCTGCCTCTTTAACTTCTCCCTTTTGAAATATTTTGAGCGGTGGATATTGCAAGGGCAGCACTGTGATGGATACAAAAAATACACAGAAAACTGAGAAGCATGGTTTTGTTCCAGACCATCATCAAGGTCAACAGGTTCTTGGAGGTAATATTCTTCTGTTTTTCCTTATAATAATACATAGGCAACCCATTATTAAGTTAAATAGGTACATCCTTACACTTGAATCAATATATAATATTAATATCAAAATGTTAATCATTCCCTTTAATTAAAAATTGAACATCTAAAAAAATTAAACATCTGACAAATTACATTTAAATAATGACGTTTCACAAAAATGGAGCAGGAGAGGGATTGTTAGTGAGGGATGCATTTTTTCTAACAAAGAGAACAATGATTAAGCATCAGCACTGACAGCATCGATGAGCTCTGACTCCATAAACATTTCTATTCCTACGCAACTCCTATATTTCTCTGTTTTAAAATGCTTCAGAAATACGATATGATCCTAAAGCATAATACCACTTTGTACAAAGATTACCTTTTGCGTTGTATCTCTCCTTCGCCTCAGAGGGTCTCCCACTTCCTTCCCACTTGGCATCTTACCAGGATCTAGGCCCTAATTTGCTGTCTAATCTCCTCACCTGGTGTTCTTCCCTCCTTGTTCTCTCCCTCCACCCAGCCACATTGGCCTCCACACTGGTCTTTGAATGTACCAGGTACACTCCTTCAGGTTCAAGGCCTTTGAGCCTGTCTCTCTTCTTGGGATGCTCTTCCTCTAGATAACCATGTGGCTCACTACCTATTCTTTCAGCCTTCTGATGAAAAACCACTTTATCTGAAAGCCATCCTTAAAGTGCATGTGTGTTTGTGTAAATGCTAGAGACTATTTGTGTGAACCCAGAACTTGTATGTTGAAGATCCATCTCCCAATGTGATGGTATTTGGAGATGGGGCTTTTGGGGTGTTAGCTGAGGTTAGAGGAAGTCATGAAGATGGGGATTTAATCTGATGGGATTCATGCTCATCTAAGAAGAGACACCAGAGAGCCCACTTTCTTTCCATTCACCATGAGAGGACAGAGAAAGAAAGCATCCATCTGCAAGCCAGGAACAGAGCTCTGAACAGGACCCAATGTACACTCACACACACACACACACACACACACACACACACACACACGCAGGCATACACTCATTCACATGCAGATGTGAAAGTTTTAGGTTATGGCTGCAAACTAGCCCAAAATGACTATCATAAACCTACAATATGGATATGGTGGAAAATTGACTGCAAACAAGGAAAAGTTATAGTCAGCCAGATAAGCATGCTTAGAATCCAGCTAAGAATAGTGACCACGATGAGCAAATTTTAAGAAAAATAAATGGAGATGAAAACCCCCTTAACAAATTCTTATGTCTGAGACCATAATCAGTCGGACTCAACTAAAATGTAGATAAAAATGACAATATTCTAGGAAAATAGAGTTTATCAAAATTGACCTTAGAGAAATATGGAAAATCTACAGACACTAATTACTATGGATAAACTTGTCAAAAAATGCCTCCAGTTCCTCTCCCAAAGAAAATATCAAGATGAGTCAGTTTTACAGGTGAATTCATCAAAACATCAATGATGTCAACGCAATGCTGTTTAAGGCTTTCGAGTTTTTGTAAGAAACAGTTAAAATATTCACATCAATACTTCATGACACTGTCAAAAAAGAAGGCAAAAGTTATAGACCTTTTAAATAAATGAGATAGATTGGTAGTGTGAAGTAAATAGTAAAGTAAATGACACTTCATTTTTTCTCTCCACTTTCTGTTCAAAACCAGCTCCTGATAAAGCTCATAGCTTTTTTCTTTTTTTTTTTTAAGACTTTATTTATTTATTTGACAGAGAGAGAGAGATTACAAGTAGGCAGAGAGGCAGGCAGAGAGAGGAGGAATCCGGATCTCCACCGAGCAGGGAACCCGATGAGGGGCTCGATCCCAGGACCCTGAGATCATGACCCGAGCTGAAGGCAGAGGCTTTAACCCACTGAGCCACCCAGGCGCCCCCATACCTTTTTTCTTGATAGCTACAGTTTATGGCTTCGGTTTACGAACAAGGTGGTGAAGAATACGGTAAAACCGAAAGACTACACTTGGAATTTGGCACTGGTGCCTTAAGACTTCAAAGACAGAGAAAGAGAAAGAAAGGTTTCTTTCTCACGGTGTTTACTGAAGCTTCTTTGATATTCTGCCTTGGGTGATCTAATAATGTCTCTCCTTACTCTAGTCATCTCCCTCAACCTCTGTGTAATGTCAATCCCCTCTGAACTGGGTCACTTTACATCTCTAGGCCTCTCTCTCCAGTGGAATCTCTTCTGGGCTGGCCTATTCACCTCCTCCGATTGAAGAGATCCCACATGTTTGACTTGCTGCCAGTGTGCATGCAGTCTGCAAGAGTCTAAATGTAGTTCGTTTCTATGTCAGCAGCTAATGTGGGCTGTTGGCTGGGGTCTCAGTTCCTCTTCAGACAGCCTATCTATGTTGGCTAAGTAGGGCTTCCTCACAGCTGGGGGGCCACCTTTGTCCAGAATGGGCAACCCAAGGAAATGGAGTCAGGCAGAAGTTATATGGTTTTATGATCTAGCCTTGGAAGTCAAACAGCATCATTCTGTGCTCTCGATCAAGTAGTCCCTTCCCACCCAGGTTCAATGGGAGGCAAAGAGACTCCTCCTTTTCCTGCAACTGGTCATGCTCTGGAAGATCATATTACTCTGGCTTTTTTTTTGGAAAATACAATATGCCAAATTTCTTTTATCTCCCTAATCTGCTAGAGACACATGTCACATACCCAAGTCCTTACTTAGCTTGAGGTAAAGAAAAACACTTCCAATCTTCTCTTCAATGTGGGGAGTACAGAGAGAGAGAAAAAAAAAAGAATAAAAGAAAGACAAAAAGCAATGGTACAAATGCCAGCAACACTATCCAAAGAAATTCCCTCTTCCCTTTCACGTCCAATACATCTCTTTTCCACCTTCAAGATGGGAACTGGGTGAGGAGGCAGAACAGGTCTTTATTTGCAAATGCTATAGAAAGGGCCTGGCACCTGGAGGTTTGAGGATGCATAATTTTTTCACCGTTTTCCAGGGGGCAGATTGCTGGAATGGGGACAGCTTCATATAAACATCTCATTATTTAGAAAGTAGAGACCGACATCACAAGAGAACACAGCCAAATTTAGTGGAGTTAATTTTAGAAATGCAAGGATGGATATTTAGAAATCTATTAACATAATATTTGTGACTCATAAAATAGAGAGTGCTTTTACACAACAGAAATAAAGCATAGAATCTCACGAGGAACTGGCTAAGGACATAAAGTGACAAGTCACACAGACTCACAAATACAAATAAGCAATGAATAAAGGTATAACCTTATTTGATAAACAAAGATTATATGACTTAAAACAAGTACTATTTTTAACTTTGTTCACCCTTGCTATCTGCAGGTAGGTCTTCCCTTTATTAATACTGTCCTTTCTTGAAAGCCAAGGACCATGTTATATTCATCTTTTGTATCCTTAATGGCACCTAGCTCAATACTTTGTGGAGCATTTATTGAGTAACAAAGACAAAAATAATGTTAGCAATAAGCCTGATATTAATTGAATTTACAATGCAGCCCGCATTGTGGAAAGCACTTGATACTAATCATGTAAGCTTCACAACCCCTTGAGACAGAGACTATTATTAGTCTAATTACAGACTAGGAATCAAAGCATAAAGAGGAGAAGTAATTTGCCTATGCAAAAACAAATCTCTGCATTTGAACCACGTTCTTTTCTCTAATGGACATATCGATGAATCCTGGAGGTCTCACAGAATTCTCTTGGCACATAATGATAGAGAAAGGGGGAAATGAGAACAATCTCCAAAGAATAAAAATAGAGGCAAATAAATTGCATATGCATTCAGAGGAGGAATCAAGGATTGCATTCCAAAGTGACCTGATAGTAAGAATTAGAGAAACGGAAGAATGTAAAAGTCTTAACGTAAATGCCTAGTTGCTATTTAAGGATTGTCATCTTAAGAAAGAAAACAATTGTTTATATGACTTTTAAAAATATCCATTAAAATAATGGAAAAAAGGAAAAACACTAATTTACACATAGATCAAATGAGTGCTGGAATCCATTTTGTCTTCTAATTCTGCTTGACTGAGTATTTCAATGGAATTTATGGTTATTGATTACAGCTTTCTGCACCCCCACACATCCTCTTTTAAAAGCCGTGTTAGTCTGATAAGAACTAGAATGTGGCGTACTTTCCTAATTCACTTGGCATTTATTCAAACCCCACAGCCCTAGGACTTTGAGGATATGCAATTGGAGTCATTCAAAGGGCAAAAGGACATGTTTAAAGAGGTTAGTTGTGGCCTCATATACTTACTGGATACAGTGCTTCTGTACCAGAACAATGGAAAAACTTGACTGTTTCTGCTTGGAAGTTCATGGACTCGGAAGACTCCAGACAATGTTAAGTATTCACCAGGCTCAGATTGTGCTGGTTAAAATCGAAACATTGGGTCACAATTGAATGCAAACCTAACCCTCTCTGAATATAAGCATCTAGGAGTCTGTAATTCATGGCAGAAACTTGAATTTGCAGAAGAGGAATGTTAGAAGTAATAAAACCAAGAAGAAATGCAGTGAGAACCCCAGAGCCTTCCTTGCACGCCAGAATAAAGTAGACGTGCGTTACATTCTTCCCTTCTGTGGGTCCCTTCCACACCTGTTGTTGCTCTCCTGGGGAAGTAGCCAAAAGTGATCCAATTTCTAAGCCTTAGTGGGGAAAAATTATTCTGTCCCAGGAACAGGAAGCCAAGGTTCACATTTTCCATCATTCTTCTTTCTTTAAAATATCTTTGATATGGGAATATTGATTTAGTATAGTGGCTCAGGGAAAGCAAAAAGCTACTATTCTATGCAGGCACCACAGGAAAGTCGGTCAATATGTTCACTGATTGAATTACTAATGCATCACTTGTGACTCAGAGCTTGTTTTGTTGCTTTGTTGTTGTTGTTGTTGTTTGGCTGGTTGGTTAATTGGTTTGTTGGACATGTTGTATGTTGTGTTGGAGAAATGACCCTTGAGAGGTGAGTTGACTGTCTCTTTTGGTGATTTCCTACATAGCTGAAAATGGCTGCTCTGCTGCACATAGTCCCCAGATAAAGTTCAGGCTCTGATTTTAATTAAAACCAAAAATTCTGCTGCAAAAATCATAGTTTATGTGTTAGGGTTTATTGGAAGAATATTTGATGCATCTACCCATTCATCAGTTCTGCTTTGAGCACTTATGTGGCCAGCACTGACCTTTACTAAAAGATTGGAAAGACAATAACTATCCATAGAAAATCTGAAGGCCGGCATGGAAGATGAGACAAGGGTCGTAGCTATAGATGGCCTCCTAGAGATCACTGTTATACATTCCTGAAAAAATAATGTTATCACCCATGAAATCAATATCACTTATATAAGTGTTTGTATTCAAGCAGAGTAGATGGATGATTTTTTTTCTTTCCTTCTGTCCCAGTGATATCGGAAAGCACAACCATTCATTCATTCCCACTTTACAACTCAATACTGCCACCTTCACAGGGTCACGTAGACTCACTAAGTCTCAGTTTTGTATCTGTCTAATAATAATATCTACTTCCTGGAGTTGGTGTGAGAAGCAAATGGGATAAAACACATCTTTCCAGGAATCATAATAGCATACAGAATTCCTTTCAACTATGCAAGCATATCTCTTTTACTAAATCATAGACGTTGGCACGGTATAGAATGTAATTCTAGTAGTCAGAGGTTTCCGAGGTAGAATGAGTGACACTGGGCAGTTGTGGTTGCTGCCACTGCAGGCTTTAAAGCTTATGATCGTTTGGATGGAATGTTGCAGAAAAGATCCAAACATCAGATGGGTGGTTGGACCAATTGACTTTCAAGATCTCTTTTTTAATTCTACAATGTTGGCCTGTTATTCATGTCTCATACCGTCTTCCTGGATGAAGATTTTATTTCATCTTCTTCCCTAGAATGAATAAAACATGAAAACAACAGCATCGTGTACTCTGTGCCCAAATGCCCTATAAAGGTTAGGGGTCAACCCTCCTGATAGGTACAGCTTATGAATTTGGATGATCCAAAAGAATGCAACTCTGGTCTCCTGCCAGACTAAATAAGTTCATCAGAGATGGTCAGTATTATGTGGTTGTCTTAGTTTTGACAAGAAGATCCAAGTGCCAAACCCAAGTCTCTCTGACTTTGCCACATTTTCCAGATGTATTTGTCCACTGCCATGTAAGACTGGCTAAGGTTCAGCAATGGAAATAAGATTTCTCAGCCTGTCAACTAAACTCTGAAAATAGGTACTAACCAATATTTACCACAAACTTTGAGATCTCTACCTTTAAAAGGGAGCCAAGAAATGAAGCTAGAGGGGTTAGGAAGGAGGGGAAACCGACACCATGGGAAGTTCAATTCAGCTTGAAGAAATTTAATTCAGCTGGAGAAATACCCTTCTTGAATTTGATTCAGCTGGAGAAATTCCCTGGTCTAGAACTAGACATTTGCTGTAATTTATTTTTCTCCAGCAGTGCTTACAGTGGGCATTTCTAGGCTTCCCTGATGCCTGGTCCATTTCTATCTCCAGTTAAACGAAATACTATTCTCCACAACTATTTCTGCCCCTTGCTCTCAGTAGTTAGGCAAGGCCAGGAAGCTAGCTTTGACCAATGAAATATGAGCAGAAGCTATATGTCTCTTTCAAGAATGCTTTGTATAATTGATAGAACTTGACTTTCCAACCCGTCTCCCCCATCACAAAGAATCCTTAAGATGCATATGAGACTGTGGTGTCACAAATTGGTGTCTAATAAATAAATAGAGCAGAGCCTCCCACCAACATGCGATGGACAGACACATAGCATAAGGGGAAAATAAACATTTGTTGTCTTCAGCCATTGAAATTTGGAGGTTGTTGCTGCAGCCAACCTGATCTATCCTGATACAATGTTCATATCCATCAGTATGAGTACAACAGACCCGGTTAAAGCATTACAACAAACAGACTGCAAGAAACTTGTAATTTTATGTTCAATTATTCTTCCAAAGCTATAGCACAGGATTTTATTTTTCTATAAGTATTTCTTAAGTTGCAAAATACTACTAGAGAAATCAAGGACCAATCTATAATGTGCTTGATTCATTCATTTCACAATGTAGCTATCTCTATTAAAGACTTTGTAACTAGGGGCTCCTGGATGGCTCAGTCAGTTGAACCCCTGATTCTTGGTTTCAGCTCAGGTCATGATAGGCCCAGAGTGGAGCCCCACATGGAGCCCTGTGTTGGGTTCCATGCTCCCAGGGACTCTAATTGAGGATTCTCTCCCACTGCCCCTCCCCCTGTATGCACATGCACACTCTCTCTCTTTTTCAAATAAATAAATCTATTTTGAATGCATTTCGATATATGCATTAAACTATGAGTTTCTGCAGGAAGGAGAATGAGACTTCTTCCTTATAGATATCCAGTGCCTATCAAAGAACTTTCAAAAAACCCAAATTTTACTGAATAATTACTACAAAAATTCTTGTCCTAGGCTACTCCTTCAGGGGCAAAATTCCTTTTATTGATATTTTCCTTATCTTAACTTTCTAATTTGATTTGATTTCATTCTTGGGTTCCTCAGTGTAGAATGTTTTACTGATGCTGTCCTCTCCATTTTGAATGTACTCTTTATTTCCTCTGACAAATTTAACACCATTTCCTCCAGAATCACTTCTAGCCATAATCTAGCCCAAGCAGCTCTCAAATCTTGTGATCTCAGGTCTACTTTACACTCTTAAAAATTATTGGTAATCCAAAGAAGTTTCATTTACATAAGTTATAGCTATTTACATTTATTGTTTATAAAAATAAAAACTGGGAAAATTTTTAAATATATATTTATGTATTCCTTTAAAATAACAATAATAAATTCATTACATGTGAACGTAAACATATTTTTTATTCAAGAAGACCTATATTTTTCAAATCAAAACCATTTTTACTGAGAATGGCATTGTTTTACATTTTCACAAATCTCTTTAATGTCTGGCCTAATAGAAGACAGCTGGATTTTCTTATCTGATTCTGCATTCAATTTGTTGCAATATCCCACATCATATATTTTCCAAAGATCTCCACTGTATACTTGTGAGGATATAAGAGTAAAAAGAGAAAATGCCATGTTAGTGTTATTATGGAAATTGTTTTGAATTTGTGCACCCCTGAAAGGATCATGGGGAATCTCAAGGCCCCCTTTGTTTTCTCTGAAATGTTTTGGCATAGGGAAATTCTGTGGCAGAGTTTACCATTTGATTATTCTCCAATTGTTTTATGCATATTAGGTGCGGTTTCCAACCTAAGTTTTAAGTACTATGAGGGCAGGAACAATGAATGCTTATAAAATACGGAAGAGTATAAAGCCTGCTATAAATATGACCACAGAACTATGACACTGAATTATCAAGTATTAAAGTTCTATTATTTTTTAAATCAATACAACTTTCCAAAATAATCTAATCTTTTAAATTTTATCTCATTCAACTTCTTCCCATCCTCAAAGACAACCAGAATAGTGAATGTAGACATTTTTAGAGTAAGTTTTTATACTTTTACACAAATATATATTCAACGTTGATTGAGTTTTCTTTACATAAATATTGTTTTATACATCTTACTCCTTTTTAACTCAGGTTCCTGTTTTTGAGATCTATCCACTCTGCTTTTTATAAGCAGAAAAAGAGTGTCTCTTTTTCATTTTCTAGTTGTGATGTTTAAATTGTTCCCAAATAAACACACATTTCCAATAATGCTAATATAAGTATCTGTGTTCATGTTTCCTCAGTTATTTGTGCAAGAAGTGTTCTAGATTAAACTCTTAAAAATGGGATAGCTGGCCCTTTTTAGTTGTGCCAGTTGTAGTCACTCTACACAGTGTGGACCCATGCATGTTTCCACCCCCAGCGTATGAGAGTGCCTTTTGCTTCATACTTGATATTGTCAAGTTCTATCTATGCTTTATCGCACCCTTCTGAGCCTAGCACTGTGTTAGAGTCGAGCAAAACAAAACAGCAAATTCTTGTGACCTGAAGCAGTGCTAACCCAAGGCTTGGGCCGGTGGATGTGAAAGTGGTTTACAAGCATAGCACACTGCCTCCTTCCTTGTCCTCCACGATCCACGTAATGGACTAGCAGGCTATTTCTCCAGTAGACCCGGCAGGTTATAAAACAAACCCAGAAGCTTCTTTTGTTTTCTTCCATTCCAAGAAGGACTTTGTATTTCACATTCTTTCAGGACAGTAGCTCTGTCCTCTTTGCCCACATTCTTAGCCAGAGCAGCCGTCCTGTCTTTGAGGTCCCCATTACCAAAGCACTGAGACAAGTGGAGCTGAAATGCTTCAGCCTGGACAAACACTGCCAGAATCCTCTTCTGCAAAGAAAACTTTGCAGTAGGATGCATGGTGATGCAGTGAGAGGCCACTGTCTGTATTCAATTATACTGCTGCAGGCCTAATGTGATTGTTTCAAGATCCTACAAATTACCAGATGTCGACGACCAACTCCAATGCGTTTCTCTGTCCCCATGAGCTGAGGGAAAATGTAAAAATTGGTTATCTCCTTGACTGTGGTTACTTCAACTCTGGATCTTCTCATGTGAGGGAAGAAGTTGTGGATATGTGTATGAGAAAACGTGATGAGAGCATTCTTGTAACCCAGCTTGGCTTAAATACTGACAGACTAAGTTTGCAACCATGTGCACATTTTATGTCAAGAAGTACATAATAGATGGTGTCTGAGTGGCTCAGTCGGTTAAGCATCCACCTTCAGCTTAGGTCACGATCTCAGGGTCCTGGGATCGAGCCCCAGGTTGGGTTCCCTGATCAGCAGGGAGTCTGCTCCTCCCTCTTCTCCCCACTCATGTTCTCTCTCACTATCCCTATTTCTCTCCCTCAAACAAATAAAAAAAATCTTTAAAAAAAAGATATACATACTAGAGATAGCAACGGCCCTGTGGGATGACACATACTAGCTATTCCTATGAATGCGGTAGAACTCTTGAGTCACATACCTCTGTGATTTTCTTGTAAAACAAAACTCAAATCTCCCAAGAAAAAATAAACTTCATAGCCTGCAGGATGCTTGAAAACACCATTACAATCATTTAAAACATCGTCAATGGTCATGTTTGACAAGAGAGCTGAGGTATGAAGTGTGAAAGTCACGTAGTAAAACAGTTCACAATGAAGATCAGAAATGGTTGGGTGCCCCTGGCCGAGCATAATCCTTGACGACTCTCCCACTTTCACGTTTGTGGACAGAAAGTTCTGGTGCTCATTGTCACTGAGCTTCCAGTCCCTTGATCATTTCCAGGGAAAATTCAAAGTTCACAGAATTTGCGATCTGACCTAATGACTTGCATAGTGTGAGTAGTTTCTGCTATTATTAAATATTCATAGCGATTTCGCCAAGATATTTAGTGAATGAAACAATTTCTGAACTTGTGGAATTTCTAAATTAGGTTATGGTTTTTGTTTCTTTCAAATTGCATACTCTCTCTCTCCCTGTGTTAGAAGCGAATATGTTTATTCAGATCCCCTTTTCTCCAAACCTAGAGTAATGTCTACTGGTTTTAAATACCAAGAATGTCAATTTTAGCCCTGTCTACAATGGCTTCAAAAACTGAGGGCTAATAATATTTGGTTTCATTATTATCTTAGAATATTTACACATTATTTACCATTCTTTCCCAAGAGAAAATAGCATTTGTCAGGAATGAGCAAACCTGGGGTAACTCCACATTTAAATTTCTTACTATTATTACACGAAAGCATTTTTGTTTTCCAAATACAAAATTAATAAAGTATTTAAAATATTTTAAAATATAAACACATTATTCCTTTTGTAGCAGGAATTAGAGAAAGTGTGAAGCTTTCGTTTGTAAAACTCATGTTTTTTTGAATTTTGCATTGGTAAGGACACACCTTTTCTCAGACACTTATCTCACACTCAGATAATCTGGTCTATAATATTAAAAAAATGCTAAAAATGGTAAACTTGTTAGAATATAATAAATAAATTTCACTTGACAGAAGCAAGCAAGAAACGAAAAAGAACAAATATATCCTCAAGCTGGGAAAAATCATTTTAAACTCTCAAATATTTATTTGATATTATCTTTCCAAGAACAATGGAGCAAAAATAATCACATTCCTTTTCCTTTACATACTTTTGTTCAGAGAAACCAGATGCAGAACGAAGCTTTGCTTCCCCGCCAAACTGTCAAGTTTGTTTAATATTTAAGTTCCATACAACATCAACAAAAGAAGCAAAATCATTGCTGGTGCTAGAAGTTCTGAATTTGAATCATTTTAAGCTGATTATTATATGTTCTGAAAATAGACATAAATCTCCATATTTCTCAGATCTTTTGAGTGTTCCTCACTGTCATTCCAAGGGTGATGAAAAGTGGAGTGGTTTTATAAGTATGGGTATGTATACATGCCTTATATATATTTCAAGTGGAATAGCTTTCCACTACTGAAATGTATTCATGTTCTTTTGGCAGAACATCTCTTACAAAGAAATATTTAAAGGTCCCCAAAAGACTTTCCTGTTCATGACAATCATGGTCACAGTTTAAATCACAGTTTAAATTAACACTTATTAATTGCTTACTGTGTGCGCAGCCCCGAACCGAGCACTTTACCTACATTACCCATTTGAGCTTCATAACCACTCTTTAATATAAATGATATTTTCATCCTCATTCTACATATGAAGCAACTGAGGCATAGAGAGATTAAATAACTTGACTAATTTCATATGAATCATGGGTTCAGAACTCTATCTCCCTCCACTAACACAATGGTAAAAAGCTGTATTTTATATGTTCACAGTTATTTATCCCTGCCCCACTGTGCCCATGCTTCCCTCTAGATGGTGTCATATTTAACTGCCCTCATGACTTTCAGCTTCGCCATGTGATTGCCTTTAGCCAATGGTACATGAGTCAAAGTTTTAATGCCAGATTCCAAGCAGAGACTTTCAGTGGACGTCTATGGTTTGACAATGTCTCTCTTGTGTTCCTGTTCTCTATAAGAAAAATAAAGCCTACGTGCAAGCTCCTCCTTCACCCTGGGTGCCACAATGAGAAGACATGGGGGCCTAACCAAATCAGCATTGTCAAGCAGAACAGTGGCCGACTCAGAGCATTCAGACAAACTAACTGGAAAATAAATCTGTGTTGCGAGCCACTGCGTTAATGTGGTTGGTGGTTACAGCAACAAAAACTGACTGAAAAATAACAGTGGAGGAGGAAAAAAAGCTGTAATAATTCCATAACAATAAAAAGCACCAGAGAGAGGCCATCTGCAGATAAAAAGACTCAAAACTTTCTGGAAGGTGGAAAGTTGCTGAAAGAGTGTTGACTTGCACAGTGTAGGTGGAATCATAGCTTACAAAATATGCAGAGATGCTCTAACAAGGTTGGTAAGCAACCTGCTTTACAGAACTTGGCAGAAAACTTGGACCCTAGATATGAAAGATTCTCGAAGTCTATGAGGTACTAATTTCCCCTTCCAGTGCTCACACTAAATTTAACCTCACGTGGTTAAGAAGCCTCTTTTAGTATACAATGCTCAAGCTTACCTATTGGCCCGTTCTTGACTACCAAGAAATACTAGAGTAAAACCTGCAAGAGGAGCAAGGAAAAGACTAATGTTATCATGGATAAGGCATACCCTTGGAGAAGGAGATTATTCATGTAGAGAAATGTAATATAACTCTAATTAGTATTCACAGAGATATTGGAGGAACGTCTACATTTATAAAAATTAGAAAAAAAACAGTGTCAAGGAAAATGAAAAATCAGACAACAATACAAAGTCTCGGAAATCCAAAATATGGTTCCCAATATTGGCGATGCTGAGTCTGATTATTTGATGAAGCTGATGAACACTGGATATATCTATTGGGAAGATACATATTCCCTGATATAATTATGGATGGGATAGCATTTTGAGACTATGAATATCCTGTTTCGCAATCACCTTGCATCCAGTGAGTGGTTTTAGCATCCATTGACAATGCTTGCCTGAATCAATCAACATATGGAGAGCAGCAAAATGTTTTTAAATCCTATCATTCTTTTTACATTTATTGTCTGACATTCTTTCTCTCTCTCTCTTTAGGTATCATTAAGGACTCATGGATCTTTAATAATCTTTGGTCACATTTTATCCATTATTATTTTTTAAAGATTTATTTATTTTAGAGAAAGAGAGAGAGAGAAAGCAGCACAAGTGGGAGAAGGGACAGAGGGTGAGGGTGGGGAATAAGCAGACTCCACACGGAGCCCAGTGCCCCACGTGGGGCTCGAGTTCACAACCCCGAGATCATGACGTGAGCCAAAATCGAGAGTCGGACGCTTAACCAACGAAGACACCCAGGTGCCCCTCCGTTATTGTTATCTTTAATTTATACACTCATTTTTTCCTAAATCTGACCTCTAGGAGCCCCTACAAGCTGACTCCTATGGATGATATGCCATTAGGTTAATAGAACATATTAAATGGCTAGAAAACTAAATGAAAAATACAGAAATTTAGGTACATTATTGTGAGAAAAGAACGCAGAAAAGAGAGTCTAAAGAGTTTCCAGAGTAAGAAACAAAAACAAATCAATGAACAAGAAACCAAATTTCCCATCAAATAATGGGAAATAGACATTTTATCGATAATATTTGAGGAAATTTTCTGAGGGAAAATTGATTTTCAATCAAATTCTTTATCTATCCAACTGTGAATAAAGTATAAAGGAAAAAAATAGATATTTAGCCTCAAGATTCAGAAAATTTGTCCTGAAAACACTCTTTTTCAAGAAGCTCTATGGGGTCACATGCCAGCAAAGTTATAGAGGAAGCCAACAAGAAGGGAGATGGTTTCCGGGAAACAATGGCTCCAATGCAGCAAAGACATGAAATATCACCATGTCATTTGTATCACCAGCAGGGAGGACAATGTTGTCCAGCATGGAGCTGGAAGCTAGAGGCTTCCCATGGGCAGAAATTTAGGGAAAGGGAATGTATCAGTCAGCTGGGGCTGTCCTAACAAAATGCCACAGACTTTGTTCCTTAACATACATTTCTTTTCTCATGCTCTAGAATCTAGATATACTTGATCAAGATGCCAGCAAATTTGGTTTCTGGTGAGGGCACTCTTTCTGACTTGCAGATAACTGCCTTCTTACTGTATATCTCATATGGCTTCTTCTCTGTGGGTGTGTGGAGAGAGAGAAATCTCTGGTATCTCTTCCTCTTCTTATAAGGAATGATGAATCCCACCCTTATGATCTAATTTAACCTTGATTACCTCCTTATAGGCCCTATCTCAAAATACAGTCACATTGGAGGTTAGGGCTTCAATATATGAATTTTGGAGGACACAATTCAGCCCAGAATAGAGAGATTTTTTTTATTTTATTTTTTATTTTTTTATTTTTTTGAATAGAGAGATTTTTAAGATTTGATAGTCTCTGAGCAAGGTTTTAATAATAATACAAGCTAAAACATATTAAGAGCGTCATGCATTCCAGATACTGCACTAACAGCTATATAAGCATTAACACATTCAATCCTATGAAGTCAGTGACTACAGTCACTGTTGTATTCATTTTATAAATAATTGAGAAATAAAAAGTTAAACAAATAGCCCAAAGTTACACAGCTAGTATCTGGTAAAGCTGAGAGTTTAAGGCGGGCAGCTTGATCCCTATGTGCTCTTAATGAGATCAGACTGAAAGACTTCTCGAACACATCAGAATGTAGTAAAGGCAGATAATACAAAATCTATTACACATTCCTCCCCAAAAAAGCCCAAAAAAGAAATGTAATCATAGTACATTATCTAGTTATGCAGTGAATAACATGCATATGATCTTCATAATAAAAATACTCTTTATGGAATATCAAATTTTGAAGTGAAGTTATAGACATAACATGGAAGGCTTAAATATGTTTATAGAACAGGGCATAAATTTGATCACCCTTGGCAATTTAAAAGAAGAATAAAGAGCACAGATGGGGAGATATGGAAGGTTTAGATCAGTTTAAGAGAAGGGCAGGGATGTTAATAGTGTCATCTTGGACTGGAATGTCCAGAGAGAATTTCTAATCTTGATGGAATGGGAAATAAAGATATAATCATTGTTAAGAGTTGAGTCATGTCTCCCCCACCACCCTCAGGACCCTAAAATGTGACCTTACTTGGAGGTAGGGTTTTTACAGAAATAATTAAATTAAAATGGGTCCATTGGGGTGGGCCTAATCCAATATGGCCAGTGTCCTTACTAAAGGGTGTTATTTCAACACAAAGACAGGTATGCATAGAGGGAAGATAATGTGAAAAAACACAGGGAGAAGAGGGCCATCTCTGAGGCGAAGAGTCATGCCGACCCTTTCCTCACAGGCCTCAGAAGGAACCAGCCCTGCTGACATCTTGGTTTTGGACTTCTAGTCTCTAGAACTCCAGACAGTATATTGCTGTTGCTTAAGTCATACAATTTGTAGTCCTTTGTTATGGCAGTCTTAGCAAACTAATGCAACTATATACTGCTCAAAGGTATACAATCATCCAACAGAAACTGGAAATAGTTCTATCCCTACACTGGGTAAAGGAAGGAGGAGGAGAGTGTTTCACATGCCCTCGACCCTTTTTCTCAAAACAAAAAACAAAGAGCAAACTTCTAAAATTGTTAAAGAAGCAGCATTAAACACATATATAGAGATGGGAGTAACTTTCTCAATTATTAGAAACAGACTCTACTAATTTGCTTTAGAGACAGAACTGGGGATGGAAAAGAATGGGATAAGGTATGGTTGCTTTTCATCAAAAGTCTTCTACATGAAAATCATGGCATGCATTCTTTAATTTCTAAAATGAATCGAAAACAATAGTCATTTCAGGGTTTGGGGGAGAAAACTTTTTAAGTCATTTTAAGCTCTTTAAAATGGACCATTAGTATTCTGCTTGAATGTTTTAGATATAGTGAATCATAGTAAAACAAACTAAACCCAAGCCCATAGAAGGGTGGAGCTCTTGGGGCAGAATAGAATCAAATAATCTTGAGAGACGTGCATAGGTATTAGATGTAGTATTATATAAGGTAAGGTGACATGAGGAGCCAATTTCATTTTATCCCATTCTACAATTTAATCATACATAATTCAACTTCCCGCCCATACTGAGATTGCAGCCTGAAGGATTAATGGGGTCAACGTTCAGAGATTAATGGAACCATGTCAAAAGGACATAGGAACTGGCTGGCAGGGGCTCTTACTGGCCAAATGAAGGAATAGATGAGCATCAAAAAGAATGACAGTGATGGATTACAACACACAAAATTTTTAAAAATCCATGAGTCCATTGTTATAATCAGAAAGGGAGGGTAGAGGAGGGTAGACAGAGATGGGGAGAAGATTGTTTTTCTTTAGGGAAGAACATGAAAAGTCTTATCTTGCTCTTAAATAGGAAGACTCAGCACTTATAAAGATGTCAATTCTGCAAATCTTCATTATTTTAATCTATGAAAAGAATGTGATTCAATACAAATAGCTACATGAATTCATAAAGGATTTAGGAACACAATATTGAGGTTTATTGAGAAAACTAAGCTGATAAGAAAAATTTGAAGAAATCCAAAAAGTGAGTGAGTGAGGGGGTACCTGGTACTAATCTCCACTAAAATGAATTAGAAAGCTATAGAAATAAAAATTTAGATATTTTTACGAGAATACACAGAGCAATCAGCAAAACAGAACTGAATATAGAAGCACATCTGGGATTTTATATGTTTAAATTTGTATTTAAAATCAGTGGAAGAAATAGAATGTTTGGTAAGGGGAGCTGGGACAATGTCTAGCTATTTAGGATTTAAAAAAGGAGAAAAAGAAGCTGGATTCCATACCTTATTTGTCATTTCCAAATAAAATCCAAATCAGTCTAAGATTTAAAAGTTTAAAAAGTAAGAAAATAAATCATAAAAATTATGGAATAAAATATCAGNTAAAAAGGAGAAAAAATCTGGATTCCATACCTTATTTGTCATTTCCAAATAAAATCCAAATCAGTCTAAGATTTAAAAGNAAAAAAGGAGAAAAAGAAGCTGGATTCCATACCTTATTTGTCATTTCCAAATAAAATCCAAATCAGTCTAAGATTTAAAAGTTTAAAAAGTAAGAAAATAAATCATAAAAATTATGGAATAAAATATCAGTACAAATCTCAAAAGAATGAGTGCAGAACTTTACTGACCATTTTTTGCAAGTAACGGGAAATAACTGGTCAACTGAAGCAATAAGACAGTGTGAAAACCTAGAATCACTGAGTGTGAACTAAAGAAATGGGTTTGGAAAACGAGCAAGAGCAAAAAAAGAGCAGGCGGGTAAAGCACAGCCTCAGTCACTCTATGCAACCAGCTACTTGGTCACCATGGCCACCACCCTGAGCCTCACCATGCTGCAGGCACTGAGCATGGCTTCCCCATGGGCACCACTGCCACAATGGCTCCAGGCTACAAACGTTACTACAGCTGCTGCTTCTCCAGATTTATGTGTTTTCTTCACTGGATTCTGATGCAAAATCCTGGGCCAAAGCCTCAAATTGACTGAACCTACATTAAGGTGATGCCTTGAGGATAGCGACATAGGTCATTTCCAGCTTCAGTCCCCCTCCTAAACCCAACTTGCCGCTTTCCATAAGGGAGACACCCTTGTGAAAAGCCAAAACCCCGGGGCGATGGGGGGAGGCTGAGCGCCCCACTCCCATTACTGAGATGGAGAAGGACTGCATTAGAAGGGTAAGAGGAGGGCGCCTGGGTGGCTCAGTGGGTTAAAGCCTCTGCCTTCGGCTCAGGTCATGATCTCAGGGTCCTGGGATCGAGCCCCACATCGGGCTCTCTGCTCAGCAGGGAGCCTGCTTCCTCCTCTCTCTCTGCCTACTTGTGATCTCTCTCTCTCTCTGTGTCAAATAAATAAATAAAATCTTTAAAAAAAAAAAAAAGAAGGGTAAGAGGACCCATTTCACGTCGACTCTGCTGGGGATGAGAAATGGAAGCAATTCATCCTCTGAGGCAGCACTCACCCAGGAGGCTGATAGGAGCCTGGCTCAGTGCCAGAAGGTCAATAACATGCCCCATGCCAAAGGTGAAAGCCAAGTGCCTTCTTCGGCATGCAAGAGGGACTGCATGCAGGCACCTGCGAAACACAGCACAGGTCTGAGAGAGCTGGGAAGCCAAGAGTGAGTGGACTGATTCCAGACTGGGAAAAACCGGATCTTGACATTGAACTTTGACATGAGATTATGTCCCATAAGAGTTTTACTGCTGAGTTAGAATAGGTGTTTGTAAACCAGCAGAGATCCGTGTGCTAATTGAAAAACATATGGCTTGACATTTCTGACTTACAATGGCTGTGGTCCTGAGACTTCACCACCATTCCATTTGGCCCTTTTCCTTCTTGCTTCCCACTGGAGTCATGGTCATCTTACCTCCCAGAAATAAGGCATGATCTTGTTTCACCTCATGTCTCTACTGCCATGTCTGACCTAGAGTTTGTTCCTAGGATGTATCCACTGAATGCATGAGATAAAGACAACATAACAAGACCAAAGTCCTTCTCCATGTACACATGTTTGTACAAGAGTTGACTCAAAGGCAAGGAATCAAGTCTTCATTCACTGCCAGGACTGATTTGGCTAGTTGAGCTGACCTGAGGGGATTTTGTCTCTCTTCCTCACTATATATTTATATACCAGAAAGCTGCTCTTCATTAAAGAAAAAAAAAAAAAAGACTCCTCAGTTGAAGAACTGTTTCTCAGTTGAGTATGTGAGTGAATTCATTCCCCTGCTAGAATCTCTAAAACCATTAGATTTTTAAAGCAAGTATAACTTGGAATTAGAGTAAGTCTTTTACATAAAGTTTGGTTAAATCAACACCTCATTAGTTTTTGCAAATCTTAACTTATCAATGCAATTATGAAATACCTAAAGTGTTAGTTATGATGACCATAATTGAATATCTTCTCTGTAATCTGTTGAATCAAAATCATGTCCTCATGATTCACCATCCAGATGACGATTGCTGCAAGCCAAATTTTGCCTTGGCCTTAATAAGAGATAATTATAATTTAGTAAAAACATCTGATAACTTAAACAAGCTGAACACCACCGGCAAACACACGAGACCCTAGTGCACAGTCTTTTTTCCAAAACATCAGATTGAGAGGATGATAAATATGGAGCATACAATACAAAATACTTCATCATGTCGCTTACAGATGTGTATCACATAATCCACATTTCCAAACAGCTGACAGAAAACCTTTCCTCTGTCCTGCATTATTAAGAGAGCTTTCAAAAAATACTTTTAGAATACATTAGAAAAAAGGAATTCCAAACAGAGTCCAAATATCAATAGATTCCAGCTGCTTTATTTTGATGGCTAATATATCAGTGGTAGTAAGTTCCAGCGGTTACAGCAGGATTCTGAATTCCGACTTGGGTTGTATGCCAAGTCATTCCTTTGATTTGGAGTGTCATCTGAGACGAGTCACTCACCTCTTATGGGTTTCATTATTATATAAGGATTTCTGATGTTTATTAGCATCTTGACGATGTTAGAACTACAAGGAAGTTGGGCGCCTGGGTGGCTCAGTGGGTTAAAGCCGCTGCCTTCGGCTCAGGTCATGATCCCAGGGTCCTGGGATCGAGGCCCGCATCGGGCTCTCTGCTCCGCAGGGAGCCTGCCTCCTCCTCTCTCTCTGCCTGCCTCTCCGNCTCTCATAGCCCTGGAGATGAGCCTTTCCCTGCTTTGTATATTGGCTCTTTCACATACAACTTTTATTGGACATCATGTTTAATTAATGTTTGGATTGTTAGAACAGGAAGAGGCTTTGGAGATAAGAAAGTCCAGGACAGTCATGTCACAGACTACAGAATTCTCCTACTAAAAGGAAGAAGTAAAGTGAAAAGATTAACTGTTCTAGAGTCGGGGAGTCTAAAGAGGAAACCAGGTTCCCTAACTCTTTCCAATACATCCTTGTGCATCTCTGAATTGGCAGAGAGTATATCCAAATTAAGACTGGAATAGGAATATAAGTCACTCACTCCCTTCATATGCCTGGTAGAGCAGTTGACTTAGAGTCAACTTGCAACTCAGTCAGATGAAATAAAATCTGTTATCTACTACGTGGTAATCCTGGAATCTTAGCCAATCATTTAAGCTCATGGAACCTAAGTGTCTTCCTTTATAAAGTAGTTATGACAGTGCTTAATTCACACAATAAGTTAATGTGAAATAAGTTAACGCATATCAAAAGATTCACTAAAATATGGCAGGAGGGGAGAAATAATTCATGCCATTATTTTTTCTCTCTCTCTCTTTGTAACTCACCATTTCTTCCTGCCTGTAAACACTTTTCTCTGTTTCTCCCAAAATCCTCTTGTCAATAATGTTCCAAAAGGCTGCACTGATGTAAAACTGTCTTTCACGACTACCTCCACTCTCTCCTCATTAGTTCAATGGAGGTGTTCATTTAAAGTTGGCAGTTAAGCGCAGGGGCAGTGAGGTCAATATTTGAGATAAATAGGCCAAAAAGATCATGAAACAGGTGTGAATCAGGAGCCAGAGTATGCCCCAAAGATTCCTAGACAGATGGAATGATGAACTCAAGGAGCAGCAGGACAGGAGAGTTAATGGCAAGGTCATTTGCTTGAAACCCAGAGAAAGAGAGCTCACTGCAAGTGCAGATGACCTCCATTTAAAGGGGCAAGATCAGAACAGAGCAAACTGAAAGACCTTTGAAGGTCAGAACTCTGTGTACATTATTAACCTTGCCCACTGTATGTATTCATGAAGGTGAGCTGCACAGAATATAAAGACTACATAATATACTGGATTCACGAGAACTCTGTTTCCTTTTTCTCTACCCCTTCATCCACTCCTTCAGTAAACCTTCCTTATGATGTGCCAGCCTATGATTTGAAGGACTAAAAGTGATGCAGAAAAAGCAGACAACAGAGATCTCTTTCTTCCTAACCTTATTTTTAATGTATTGATTCCATTTTTGTTCCTAATCTTTTTAGGAACAAAAATCTCTTTAGACTCCCCGACTCTAGAACAGTTAATCTTATCACTTTACTTCTTCCTTTTAGTAGGAGAATTCTGTAGTCTGTGACATGCCTTGAATTGTCAGAAAAGGTGATCCTGTGGTTGCCTGTGGACATGCCCTGTTGGCATACGCATGAAGACAGGATTCCAGGTTGGGGGGTGCGGTGAAAACCACAAAATCTAGGGATGGGGAAACTGGCTGTTACCACAAGGCCTAGGACGACATCGGACAAATCCAGCCTGACTCTGGCCATTCAGAGGTATAGTTTCCCAGCCCCTCTGTTGATTGGGTGGAATATCACCGGAATTAACTTTGGGAGCCTCTAGGAACAAGTGGGCAGGAAAAATAAAACAAAACAAAACAGGACATTCTTCCAGAGGCAAATGTGTACCCAAGTAGCTGATGACCTAGACAACTATGGCANTTTTTTTTTTTTTTTTTTTTTTTTTTTTACTGTAGCTCATGTCTTAGCTCTCAACTGAGTGGAAAGACCTCCTCTCCTGTTCACTCTACTGCATGGATCTTCTCTTCTATAAAGTGTAACTTCAGCCCCAATTCCTGAGGAAGTCTTCCTCCTAGATCGTTCTGCTCTATAGTAATCCCATGCTCACCTAAACTCCTAGAGCACTTGTTTTGTTTATGTGTCTAAGGGACAATCGCTACTATTTTTTGAGTGTTTATTATGAGCTGCTGCATTTTGTATTCCATATACCTTACCTTCCCTAATTTTCAAAACAACACTACCATCAAGCAGACACCATTTTCGCCCTCACTTTACAGATTAGGAAGCTCCAGAGCCCATATGGTGTCACTGACTACATGCTGCACTGCCTCTCACTAGGAGAAAATTTAAGAAAAACCCTACTGACCTGCCGGCCAAATACTCATAGTCTTAATAATACAGACAATTGCTTTCCAGTTTAGGTATGTTTTTTGTTTTCTCTTTATATACAGGCAGGCCATTAAATTCCCTCATGCTACACTTGGCTGTCCAGAGAAAGTGTAGTTTTGTTTATTTCATAGAACTGTCCTGATCTCTTTCAGTAGTCCCCAGCCCACTGAACAATAAAAAAGTTAGACTTGCCAGGGTGTAATATTTCAGTGTCTTCTGGATAATCTGCGTCTCTCTTTCAGTCTTTTCCCACATCCTCTCCAGATGATGTCTGGCTGTGTGGGTAAGCTTACCTGTGCCAGGGAATGAAAGGTAAAACTAGACCTTGCTCCCATTGGCCTCCTCTAGATCCTCTCTGAAGGGTACTCTGCAGCTGCTGGTCTAGCTTGCTCTCTGGAATGGTGAGCACTGGGAGGTAACTGGTCAGGACTGGCCTTAGAGGTGTTTTTTGGTGGCCACTGATGGATTCTGTGGTCCTGTCCAATTGACTGTCCGCTTGCAAATTCTTACAAGTGGAAACTTCTTTGTCCTTAACCTAGGCTCTTATTGGTCTGCAGTCTATAGTTCTCTGTACCTTCTCACCAAGGAGTCAGTAAATTCTAAGTTCTGTGACTTCTCTGCATAGGCCATGAAGAAATCAGCAGCCCTATCTCAGGCGTGGAGGCAACCACCTCCTGCCACCAGCTCTGAATTAGTTCCTGTTCCATATTGCACGTGGCCATTAAGGACTTCTCCTGGAGGCATTATTTTATTATGAGACTTTTCTGCCCTTCCTCTGTAGCTCTTCTTACATGATATCCAAGAAAAAGGTTGAATTTTCCCCACCTTGCCTCTTGTCTGACAGAGACTTCTCCTAGTCTTAATTATAGACAAGTTACTGACAGAGAACTTGAGAAAAGTGCTCAGGAACACAAACTGGGAGGCATTTTAAATTCAAAACTGAAATCATACTACTGCATATCCCATCTCTAACACTCATTTGGCATCTATTATAATGGATTATACTTCTTGGAATTCACTGAGCCCATAATCTGGACATGAATTTATTACATGGGATTTGTCAAATGATTTTATTATTCAGAATCCAAGATAAGGAGTGTTTGAGGCTTTTCATTTAGTTATTTCTTTTAACTTGATCACTAGAATTCATATCAGCAATGTTAATTCTACACGAAAAAATGAAACACAGAGCTAATCATGATAGTTAGACATGATCCTTAATTTTTAAACATAGGCTTGAATAGCTTTTAAAAAGAAGAGCAACAGGGAAGGGATAGAGGAGCTGATTGCCTATAACCCAAGTAAATATTCCCTGACCAAAAAATATATATAATTTCCAAACAATGTCTTGAGATAATTATCTAGTCTAATGTGAAAGAATGGCCAATAGGAAGACATGAGTGGAAAGTAAGGGAATTCTGTTCCTCTCATACAAGATTTGTGATGGAAAAGACAAAGAACCCAATTGCTATGATTTAGAGATGTCGCTACAAACAGACTCAGGCCAGGCATAAGTGTCAGTGGTGATGTATAGCATATGACCACCACCAATGAGATATCTCAAATAATGGAAGGTTACCAAGGAAGTTTTCTGTCTCTGTAGGCCAATATAACATTTGAACTCTGTTAAACTCTTTTCTAAAAACAAAACATTTATAAAGGTCCTTTAGGACACTCCACAAGTTTTGGTTAGCTGTTAATATCGAATATAATTTTTGCTCAAAATAAATGTCTACCTCCCTGCTCTTACTCTTAAGTTTAATGGTTCCACCTGTGACCTGTCAGGCCCCTCTCAACCTTAAAACCACCTTCTCTTTCAGAAAGTCTTCATGTTCAGCCCCGCTGTTAGCTGAGAAGGTATGTGTAGCTATTTGTAAACCTCTAGTAAGCTAATTTGACCTTTGAGGGGATACTGAATAATAGCTCTTCTAAATACTGCTTTCAGTGGCAATTGGTTGCTACCAGCAAGTCGACTGTATGTGAAACTCATCTTAAGTTGAGTTTTCATCAGGAAAGTTCACAAAAGCCTTTTTTTGCTTTAGAAGCTGTCAGAGGAAGGGGATCAGAAAGTGAGAGAAATGTTACTCCTTTCCCTGGAAGTGAAAGAAGATTCAAAAGGTCAAGTCAGTGCAGAGAGAAAATAATCAAGAATATGTTTTAAATAAGGATTCCATTCAAAACCCGCCTCTTGGGCGCCTGGGTGGCTCAGTTGGTTAAGCGACTGCCTTCGGCTCAGGTCATGATCCCGGAGTCCTGGGATCGAGTCCCACATGGGGCTCCCAGTTCCATGGGGAGTCTGCTTCTCCCTCTGACCTTCTCCCTTCTCATGCTCTCTCTCACTCTCTCTCTCTCAAATAAATAAATAAAATCTTAAAAAAAAAACCCACAAAAATAAAAAAAACCTGCCTGCTGGTTAATGCCTTGTGGCTGGCTGTTCTTCATAATTTCCTTAGTTCATTTTAAATAATTGGATTAATCCAATACAGGAATAAAACCCACAAAAATAAAAAAACCTGCCTGCTGATTAATGCCTTGTGGCTGACTGTTCTTCATAATTTCCTTAGTTCATTTTAAATAATTGGATTAATCCAATACAGGAATAAAAAGATTGATCTCAGTTGGATTAGACTGAAAATTGATAGGTTCATCCCACAATATTCCTTCTTTTACTTTCTAGAAAATTCCCCCTCTAAGCAACCATTCTTCTTTCTTGCTTTTCTTCCCCCATTTTTAAATGGAATCATATAGTAAATTGGGTGGAACAAATCCAACTTTGTTCTTTAAGGTTTTCTGGTCTATCTAGATCCCTTGGAATTATATACAAGTTTTAAAAATCAATATGTCAATTTCTACAGGGACTGCTGGGATTTTTTTTTTTTTGGAATTATGTTGAATTAAACTGACACTATCACAATATTTAGCTCTTCATGAATTTGTATCAGTAATATTTTATAGTTTCCAGGGTAGAATTGTAACATCTCTCATTGTATTTCTCCTGGAATCTGATTATTTTTTTTTGGTTATGGTAAATGGTTTTGTATCCAAACTTTCATTTTCCAGTTGATTATTGATAATATATAGAAACACATGTTTTCTATTGAACTTGTAGCCTAGAACCTTACGAAGTTCGCTTATTATCGTGTTTTGTTAGAGGATTACTTTTGACAAGTTTATACATACACAACTATGTAGTCTGCAAATAAATACAATTCTATTTAATCCTCTTTGATTTCTGTGCCTAGTATGTCTTTTACTTTCTTTATTAAACTGGTTTATACCACTAACCCAATCTTAACACAACCAGTGAAAGTAGACACCTTTGACTTGTTCAAGATCTTAGGAAAAACATGTTCAGTATTTCCATACTAAGTGTGGTACTAGCTGTAGGTTTGTAAGTACACCTTATCAGACAGAGTGAGGGTATTCCCATGTATTTAGACTGTACTGAGAATTTTTCATCATAAATGGGTGTTAAAATTTGTCAGATATCTTTTGTATTTATTAAACTGAACATTTATCCTCATTTATTCCGGTGTATGTGGACGTATGTGTGCGTTGTGATTTGAACCAATTGATTTTGGAACGTTAAAAAGAAGTACCTTGTGGGTGCCTGGGTGGCTCAGTGGGTTAAGGCCTCTGCTTTCGGCTCAGGTCATGATCTCAGGGTCCTGGGATCGAGGCCCGCATCGGGCTCCCTGCTCAGCGGGGAGCCTGCTTCCCCCTCTCTCTCTCTGCCTGCCTCTCTGCCTCCTTGTGATCTCTCTCCCTCTGTGAAATAAATAAATAAATAAATCTTTAAAAAAAAAAAAAAAAGAAGTACCTTGCAAAAAAACAAAACACCAACAAAATCGTTCATGGATGGAATAAATTTCACTTGTTCATAAGGCAGTATCCTTATATATTGCTAGATTTTTAAGAGATTTCTGCATCTATGATCATATGGTTGTTGACCTGTAATGTTCTTTTCTTATATATTCTACTCAGGTTTTAGTGTCAGGGTTATTCTGGTCTCACAGATGGAAAGTATTTCCACTTCTATCTCTAAAAATGTTTATTGGTAATATCTTATTATTTTTTTCTTTCAGTGATTGGTAGAGACTTCACTAACAAGGTTACCTGGACCTGGAAAAGAGATTCAGTGAATGATTTGTCTTTCCAACATATAACTCTATTCAAAGTTTCCATTTATTTTAGTGTTAGGTTGATAAAATGTATCCAAAGAATTTTCTCATTTAATCTAATCATTGAGGTTCTTGTCATGAAGTTGTTCCTAATCATTCCTTATCATCCTTTAAAAATCTGGACCATCTATAATCATTCTTCCATTCTAGAAAATGGTATTTATATAAGTTCTCACTCTCTTCCCCTCTCTTTCTTGATAGCTTCTACTGGATGTTTATCAATACTATTCATCTTTTCAAAGACTCAGCTTTGTTTTTAATTTTTTCCATTTTTGTTTTTAATTTTCTCTACTGTTCATCTCTATTTTTATCTAAGCAAAATGTTTTTTGCTCTTATTATTTTCCTCTTTCTATTTATTTGCATTTAACTTGCTTTTTTTCTAGACCCTTGTAGTAGAAGCTCAGGGCACTGATTTTGGATTTATATTTTTTGCTAATATATGTATTTAAGGTCACAAACTTTTTAACAAGCACTGGTTTAACTATATGCAACAAATTATAAAATCTTGTGTTTTCATTACCATCTGTCTAATTATTTTTGTAATTCTTCTTAAGATTTCTTCTTTGACCCATGGATTATTTAGAAGTGTGGTTTTTAATTTCCAAGTATTTGAAACTTTCTATTTCTCTTCTTGTTACTGGTTTTTAATTTAATTTCATTGGTCCCAGAATACATATCTGCATGTTTCAATTCTTTGATATTTGAGATCTTCTTTTTGACCCAATATAAATTTACTTTGGTGCATGTTCCATGAGTGATTGAAAAGACTGTGGATTCTGGATGTCAAGTGTTCTACTAATCTCAATTAGGTTGACTTGGCTAAAAGTGCTATTTGACCAAGATTTTTTGCCTGCCTATTATTGAGTTATGAGTGTTTAAAGTAGGACTATGAATTTGCATATTTCTTCTTTAGTTCTATCACATATTGACTTATTTATTATAAAAATATGCTATTAGATTCATACGGTCTTAGAATTCTTGTATTTTCTTGAAGTATTTCTCTTTTATCATTATGGAAGTTACTTTTTATGATAATATTACTTATTCAAAGTCTATTTTGCCTAATATTAAAACAACTTTCTTAAGATTAGTGTTTCCATGGTTTATCTTTTTCCATAATTTACCTACAATGTGAATGTCTTTACATTTAAAATGTTCCTATTATAAAGAGCATATTTCTGGATATTTTAAAACCCACCCCCAAAATCTATGCCTTCTAGTTGGAGTGCTTGTTCATTTACATTTCATATGTTCTTCAACTTACAATTTATTTGTTCGTTATCATTCACACTATTCTTAGTTCCTTTCTTCTTCCAACCCCCTTTGATATAAAGATTAGTTATGTATTTGTTTGTATTATTGGTTTTTTAGCTTTATTGGTTGTGCTAACTTTAATGTTTTTTCTAGAGATTGCAGTATACATCTTCATTATCACATTCCACCTTAATCATAACACCTGTGTATTATTTAAGACCTTCGGAACAATATCTTTTCCTTGACTTCCTTCATTCTTTCTGACATCACTGTCCTATATTTTATTTCTACACCTTTTTAAAATTCCACAGCACTTTATTATTTTACCTTTAAACAATCAGTGGTCTATTTTAAAAGTTAACTATTTACCAACATATTCACTGTTTCTGGGGCTCTTCATTTCTTCCTAGAGATCTAGGTTTTCTTCTGGTGCTATATAGTTTTATTCTAGTTATCTTCTTTTAACATTTCTTGTAATCCACACCTCCTGGAAAGGAATTGCCTTTTTTTTTTTTTTTAGTGTGAAAATGTTTCTATTTTACCTACCTTCATTAGATGGAGAATTACGGGTTAACATTTTTTTTTCTATGTATTGTCTTCTGACTTCTTTTGTTTCCCGTCAGATCCCAATCAACATTCTTATTGCTGTTTATCTAGTATGATGTCAGTTCCTATTGTAAATAATTTTATAATTTTTCTCTTTCTCTTCAGTTTTCAGGAGTTTTGCTTCAATGTGGCTAGGTGTTGTCTTTCTATACTTACTCTGACTTTCTTTCTTTTTTAAATTTTTATTTATTTATTTGACAGAGAGATCACAAGTAGGCAGCTAGGCAGGCAGAGAAGCGGGGTGGGGGGGGAAGCAGGCTCCCTGCTGAGTGGAGAGCTTGATGCGGGGCTCAATCCCAGGACCCTGAGATCATGACCTGAGCTGAAGGCAGAGGCTTTAACCCACTGAGCCACCCAGGCGCCCCTTATTCTGACTTTCTATTGACCTGTCTCTAAGTTTCTGTTTTTTCCTTCTGGTGTCCAGAATCATACTAAATTCTACCCAATGAATTCTTCCTTTCATAGATTTTAATTTTCAGTTATCAACTTTTCACTTGGCTTAATATTAAAGTTTCCACTTCTCTGCTAAAATTATCTTTGTATTCATCCATGTTATCCACCTTTCCTGTGAATGTTTGAACTACTTCATAATAATTATTTTAAAATTCATTATCTGTTTGTTCCAAAATCAAGGTAATCCACAAGCTTGCCTCAGTTGATTGTCTTTTGTCTTGATTATGTGTGAATCTTATAATTTTTTAATTTATGTCAAATACTTTGTATAAAGTAACAGTCGAGACTAAAACAGATAATATATTTTTGTATTGTTTTGTTTTACCCAAAGAGAATTCGCACTTTCCTCTGCCAGACAGCAAGGTTGGAGGCTGATCATCTAGATGCCATCATGGGCTATAACTTTAATTCATTTTAGTTTATATCTGGCTTTAAATGAGATTACGTATACCTCTCTTTGCCTTATAGCCCAACTCCTGATTTCTCCACACTGCCTTCTGATGGATTCCTTTCTTCAATCCTATCAGAATTTGAGATAGGAGGAGATGGATTACTTTCAATCCACCTCTAGATTAAATGCCAGTCTTGTATGTGATGCAAGATCTCCTTTTTGGTGTTCCCCAAAATGCATAGTTGACATCTTAACCCCTGGTACCTCAAAATGTAACTGTCTTTGGAAGTTTTAAAGACACGGTTAAGTTAAAATGAGCTCTTCAGATGGGCCTTACTCCAATCTGACTGGTGTGGTTGTAAGAAAAGATTTGGACACACAGAGAGAAATACATCAGAACTGCATGCAGAAAAAGGAAAGCCCGTGAGAAGACAAAGCAAGAAGGTGGCATCTGAAAGCCAATGAGAAAAGCCCCAGAAGAAATTAGACCTGCAGATACCTTGATCTTGGACCTTGAACCTTCTGAACTATAAGAAACAAAACTTCTGTTGTTCAAGCCACTCAATCTGTGGTATTTGTAATGGCAGCCCTAGATAACCTAGATAGTACACAAACCAAAATTAAAACTACCTTACCTCATTTCAATCCCAAACCATAGGAATTCTCTAATAAAAAGTTCAAGAGTGTTTAAATAAAAAAACACTGAAATCCATAATTATCCTTTGACCTAGAAGGGAAACTAATGCCTATTTTTCTCCTGAGAAGATGAAGTCTGTTGGTGATGGTAACATGTTAATGAGAATGCGTATAAGCTTTTAGCCCAGACAAGGTGGCCCCAAGGCTGAGTGAAATAGCCAAAATCATCTTTTAATCACAGGGAGCATGATTTATGCTGGCTTCAGAGCCAAGAGCGTAAGAGCATAGTCCTCTTGGAAATGAAAATACTAGTTACAGGCCAACTGGGATTGAGAGTGGCTTTATACTTTCTACCATTGTTTACATGAATTAAGGACGAAATGTGTTTGTTCGGTATAAGTCAGGGTTGTCCTACAGTTATAATTCAGTCATTCAAATAAAATTATATGTTATCTAATGTGTGACCAGCCCTGTTTCATCATTTCTGCTACCACCATAACTTGTTTTAAAAGTTTTGACTTTACCTATCTTTATAATTATTTTCAAAGTTTGAAGGAAAGGAAAGCTATCTAGATTCTTCTGTAAGTGGTCAGGAGATAATAATTGGATACCTCAATTCAGTTACAGCAGTGTAAGAAAACACCATCCAAAAAATTGTATTATTTAGCTTAAGAAGGCCAAGGTTTAAAAAAAAAAAGATTTAAATTTTTGTGACCTAAATAGGACTTTGAAGTTTAATTCCGGTTTGCATATCAAGAACTTCCTTTCATACTACAGCTTACATCCCCTTTTAGTGTGAGAGTTTTTAGGATTCAAGTAATATATAATATCAATATAAAGTTTAAAATATATCTATCTTTAATGTTTGTATTCCTGCATTTTGAACACTTATCTTACTAAAAAGAAGAGAAAAAAAGGCTTCATTACATTGCTTGCCTTTTACCCATATCAAATAGCCAATGAAGACTCCCTAATTTATTCAGTTAAATGAATGCTTTTTTTTTAAGTGGCTTACTCTACTGTTTTCTCTCCAGTTTTAAGGGTATGGCTTCAATTACATATCAAGGGAGTTTTTCCACTGTTGCGGAACATATCCCCCTACCAGGTATTGTGTGGAACTTACACTGCACAGTAAAATTTCATTTCCTTCAGTCCAGGACCATTTCAAGGTATAGTGGAAATAACACAAACTGGAGACTCATAAACCTAAGTTTCAATTACCCCTTTATCCTGCACCAGCTAAAAAAGACCTCAAGTAAGTTACTTAACTTCTCTGAATTCGTTTCTCTACTTTTAAGATGGAGATGGTAATATTTACAAGGTTGTTTGACATTCTACACGATGATCAGCACATAGTTTTTACCCAATAAACATATTCTCTTCCTAATTCCTTATAACCTGGAGATCAGGCAGCTACATGTCCGTTTGGCCTTTTTTTATGGTCTTAATCCATTTTTAAATTATTTAGGTTGAAACAATTCTCATGGATCTTTGAGAACTAAGTCAACACATACATGCCAACTTAGACCTGCACCTCCAAGTATATGATACAATCTGCCCCCCAAAAAACATCATCATCAACAACAACAAAACCATCAATAACAACAACATTATCAACACCAACATATTTTTTCTTCCTGAAATAAACTCTCTTAATTTGGACCTCTGTTTGCTCTCTCTACTTAATGTATACAACATTGATTTTCACCATACAAAGGTGAAAATTTAGATCCTTGAAGAGATAAAGACATATAATAGTGTTTTAATAAGGCATCACCAAGAAACTGACCTCAAAGTAATATAAGACATGATGTTACTGCTCTGAAGATAGCACTTCTTATGGCAATTTGAAGCTAGGAAACTTAGCAGGATGAGGCTCCTCCGGAGAGAGAGAGAGAGAAATGTAGTGGAGTGATATTTAGCTCCAAGAGATGGAAGACAAGGAAAGCTTGACAATTACACTCCCTGCTAATAAATTACATCTAGAACAACTGCATATATCATTGTGTACAAAATCCAATAATGATGAAACCTTCTGCTTGGGTTTCCAGATTAAATAATAGGTTGGGGTGCCTGGGTGGCTCAGTGGGTTAAGCTTCTGCCTTCAGCTCAGGTCATGACCTCAGGGTCCTGGGATCGAGTCCCGCATTGGGCTCTCTGCTCAGCGGGGAGCCTGCTTCCTCCTCTCTCTGCCTGCCTCTCTGCCTACTTGTGATCTCTTTCTCTCTCACTGTCAAATAAATAAATAAAATCTTTTAAAAAAATAATAGGTTAAATATACATATATATGTATGTTTGTTATTTCTGTTATCAGTCAATATCGAGCCTATAGAAAAATTTAAGTATAATACAAAGATCTTTTTTCCTCTGAATTATTAAGAAACAAGTTGCTGACCTGATGTCAATCACTTTCAAATACTTAAGTGTGTATTTCCTACAAACTAGGACACTCTGTTGTATAATGACAATACCACCATCAAAATCAGGAAATTAACATCAGTAAAATGCTACTACCTAATCCTGATAGACTATTCAAGTTTGACCATTTATCCTGGTAAAGTCACTTATAGCAAATGGATCCAGTCCAGAATAATATTTTTACATTTAGTTGCCAGATATTTACAACAGTTTCTCAGTTTTACCTTTATTTTCATGTTCTTGGCACTCTTCAAGATTACAATATAGTTATTTTGTAGAACAGTGTTCAATTTCACTTTATTAGATACTTTACTGATATTACATTCAGGTTATACATCTTTAGCCATAGTATTAGAAAACTGATGTGGCTTTTTTTCATTGCATCCTGTTTCTGCTCGTCCCGTTACTGATGAAGGCCATGCATATATTTTTCCTCCTCAAATTCTCACTACAACTACAATGACCCAAATCTTAGGGGACAAGGGCAGGAGAACAGATGAGAGACAAAGGCAACAACTGGAAGCTTGGACCCAATCATGCATGTAGTATCTGATTTGACAGACCCAAGAAATGAGTAGTGGTGAGCTGAGATAGAATAATCCTTGAAAGTCACATGACCAGGAATCACTAGGGATTCCTGGGGCTGGGGTTGAAGAGTGAGGACTGAGATGAGGAGAATTAGTGAGAAGCAGTCAGACCCTGCCTCATCCCCCATGACTACACACATTTTCCCATCTTCTTTTTTACACTTTCAACAAAACCTGGGAGTTTGTTTTGGGGAGAAAGTAAAACTGAAAGAACTTTATGGGGGTTCCAAGTACAGTGTAGAGCACAGTTATCAGGAAGAAAAAAACGGAAGGATGAAGAAATGGCTTACATAATGAGTATCTAATGCTGAAATCCTTGGCCCTTCATCCTCACTGGGCTCTGTCTGGTGTCTTTGGCAGCCAAACCCTTATCTTTCATGCAGGAATCCTACCATCCCCACAGATGCTTTACTGGGATCCTCTTTCAGGGAAATCTGAAGTTGATAAATTCTATCACAGAGTCAACTTTTCAGTTTGCTATTTAATCATAAGCAGACAACAATTGCCACTGGACAAAGAGAAAACAAAACAGGACAAAAACCTGAAGGAAACTGAAACTACGCATGGTGAAGAAAACATAAAAAGTATTTATGAACATATGCAGAGCAGGAAGAGAAGATATTACATTTACATTCATGAAACAAGAATAGGATGCTATAAAATAGGACATCTAGAGAACTGTGAGTAGTCTTAGAAATTGAAAACATGATAGGAGAAATTTTTCAAGCCATCTATTTAAAAAGGGCTACAAAATATGTTGACGAAATCTCCCAGAGAGCAAAGCATGGAAGAAAAAAAAGGTGGACATAGGAGAGAGAGAAAATTAGAGGAGCAAACGAAGATAACAAATATCTGAGAAATGGGTGTTCTAGAAAGTAAGAACCCCAAAAATTAAAGGGCAGATATACCAATTAAATATTTAAGAACATTTATCATAATGGGACTTGAAAAGCCAGATGGAAATGAGACAGCATGATCGAATGAAATTTATCCACATAAAAGAACGCAGTTGTGAAATTTCAGATTGGCAGGGACAAAGACAATTCTAGGATCTTCTAGAGAAGAAAATAAAAATTCAAATTATACAAAGAATCAGGAATTCAAAAACCTTCCTCAATGGCAACAAAGGAGCAAAACAATGGAACGAGGCTTTTACAACGTCAGAGAAAAATTAATCCCAAATTAGTATTTTATTTTCAAACTATCTACCACCTGCCAGAGTAGATTAAAAGATACTTTCTTAATTCAAGTTCTCAAAAATATACCTCCAATGCAGACCAAGAAAAGGAGATGATGCGAGATTGAGAACAGAGGAGCGAAGGGATGAGCCCCTTCAAGGTAATGGTGGAGGGAGATCTCAAGGAAACAACTATGTCCCTGAAATCGACATCACTGGTGCAGTGTGAGGCAGGAAGCAGGTACAGCAGCTCTGTGCCCCTGCAGGGGTGCCACCCTTCCTGATGGAACCACTGGAGGCTGAGCTCTACCACAAGTTAGTGAACCAAGAAAAGGGAAGGCATGACATTTAGAAAACAGATGGTCCAATTCCAGATTAGTAAATTCCAAGGACTACAGCTCAGAGAAGTAACCTAACAGCAGTGTACAGCAGACCTGGGGCCAAATAGTCTGGAGAGGATACTGAGGTGCCCAGGTTCTCCTGGAGATCCTGGGATTCATGAAAAAAGAAAAGTCTGATAGATTAATTGATATTGTTGACCTTATGGAACATTGTCCTGTGAAGCTATCAGAAGGTTGGAAGAATTGTTTCTAGTACAGAGATAGCCTAGTAAATGATAAACAAAACAAAACCAAAGCAACAATTTTAATTTCAAGAGAAACAGAAAAAAGAAAACATCATAATTCACTACAATGCTCAACGGTGAATAATATTTGCGAAGACACAAAAGAAACACTGAATACTCATTTAACTAAAAATTATGATATAATTCCACTAGAGAAGCAGGGGAATGGCCGTGGAAAAGAGCTAACCACTCTAAGGAGAAATCAATATGAGACCTACATGTGCCTATGACCTAAAATATGCATATTTGTCCATTTCAGGAGCAGAAACCAGAAGAGAGGGACTTGAAGTGAGGAATAAGAAAAAGAATTGCTTCTGATATCCAGAAGTTGGCATGTGTGGTGTTCTCTGATTGAATGTAACTTCCCAGAACATCAACATCAGACAAGGTGTTGGTGCCCGCAGTGGATCAAGACAAAAAAAAAAAAAAGACTCCTCCATAATCATGCCTAAACATAGACAGAACTTGACTGCTGTTCAAGCCATGTACCAAATGTCCTCCCTCCTGGAGAATATGGGCGGCTGCTGCTTCTTTACAATTACAGCCTTAGCCTCACTGTAGGTGTCCCTCCTTGTAGATAAAATTCATTAAGATAAGAAATTATAAAATTGCCTCTGCTTGTAACAGCAGCCAATCCAGAACAAAGACCTAACTTCCTTAAACTTTTCCTCAAAGCACCTAAAACAACCTCAATTCCTGTAGGTTTTACTAATCCCCTTTCACAGAGACTTACCGCAGTTGCCCATGGTGTGTGGTCTCTCTCCATACAAGAAATAATAAGCCCCCTCTTTCAACCATAGGTGTGTTCCTGGTGGTCTTTGGCTGGAGGGAATTTATTTGTAGGAAGGAAACCAAAGGGAAACCATTGGGTTTTGTTAATATCGTTTTAGTTACTTTTGGGACATGTTGATATATATATACACATATCGTTATGATAAAATACAAATTAATTTTAAAATTAATTTTTAGAAAACATATTGTATATTACCTACCATGGTGGAAAAGCATATGCACACTCTGATTCATTTGGGGTTTTTGCCATCGTTGTTTTAAGAGGCATCATCTTAAGGAGCAAGTCCAATAACTTGCAGTGAATTCAGAAAATAAATGGAACAATAACATTCCCCCTCTGGTCTATGAAAGGTAATAGTTTCAGATGCTGGGTGTGGTCAGCAGCAACAGGAAGGGGTTAACTTGCAGAACTGAAACTAAATCCCTTTCACTTGTTTTACTTTGCAAAAGACCAAATATTAAGGGGAAAGAAAAAATGAGTAGAATTATTCCACAAAATTTGGATCGCTGCTCAAAATAAGCTTGCACATATTTATTCATTAACGATCCATGAAAATAAAGTACTTACTTTAAAAGACTAATTTAAAACGTCAAGCATTGGATGCACAAAAAATGGATACATTTTAAAAATCTAATATGTGGCAATTTGGTTGATGTCAAAATCAAACTTGTTTCTAAAAATCCATCTGCTTCTGTGGCTGATCCTAATGGTTTCTTTTAATTACAGATTCTGATTCCTGGATGTAATTAAAATAGCCAATAACATTTTAGCTGCCATTAAACCCTGTCTTAAATTACGGAGGGGAAATGGAGCCACCCATCAACATAATCACTATCCAAATAATCCCTTAAAAGGCTTTGCAGTACAGAGGCCCATGAGTCGAATAGAAAGTCACAATTTTAGGGTCTGCCAGGATGTCATAAACAGACTTTGGGGGAAGGGGAAATCTCAAACATCAATTTCAAGCATCCCATTTTAATAACTTTCAACATATTGTCAATCCTGTTTTATTTATACTCCCACCCTCTTCCCTACCTCCCCAGAGTATTTAGAAGCAATTTCTAGATACAGTATCATTTCATCTGTAAATACTTAAGAAACCACCTATGAAAAGATAAGAGCACTTTTTTTAAGCATAAATACAATATCATTTTTTTGTACCTGAAATTACTGCCAATAAACCCATAGCATCCTCAAATATCCAGTGAATGTTCAAATTTTCCCCAAATAGCTCATAAATATTGTCTCATAAATGTTTATACAGTTCACATTTTTCAACTGGGATCCAAAAATTCCGCATATGGCATGTAGTTGATATGTCTCAGAAGTCCCTTCAGTTCTCATCCGTTTTTTTTTCCTGCTTTCATTTATTATTTAAAAAAATAGTTTTTATGCCTTATAGAATTACTATATTCTGGATTTCTGGATTTTTGTGTTAGGATCCACGTGGTGTTTTATTTTACCCCCCATGTCTTCCCCTCAACCCACCTTCCCCCACCAGCCTCTCTTAAATGTTAAGATTAATCGGTGGGGACACCTGGGTGGCTCAGTCAGTTAATCATTGAACTCTTAATTTTGGCTCAGGTGACGATCCCAGGGTCCTGGGATTGAATCCTGCATCTGGCTCCTTGCTCAGCCGGGAGCCTGCTTCTCCCTCTCCCTCCACCTGCTGCTCTGCCTACTTGTGCTCTCTCTCTATCAAATAAATAAATAAAATCTTTAAAGAAAAATATCAGTCAGCTCGATTCATCCATTATAAAGATTTCCATCCACTTTTTACCTAATGATTTGGGCAGCCACTCATGATCATTATCTATAGCCATCCATTATTGCATGAGGGGGAGAAAAATGGTTATATATTAATTCCATTTTTCTGCAATTAACAGGTAGAGCAATTCTTATAACCAAGACTGTTTCTCTCACTAACTACCCTGAGGATAGAAAAGAGGATAAATGCTTGATTCCTTCTATTTATTTTCTAGTTTTCTAACAGAGTGTGATTACATACTCTCTCAAGAGGTTGTATAGGAAGTATTTTTTTATGTTACTATAAACTCATGCACATTTTAACATAAGTATTGTATTTCAAACTCTTGAGATGGTATTTATTTATTTACCTACTTATTTTTTTTGAAGTATAATGAGTATAACATATCAGCTTCAGTTGTACAAAATACTGATTCAATATTTGTAAATACTGCAAAATGATCACCACAATACATCTAGTTAACATCTGTTTCCAGGTATAGTTACAATTTTCCCCCTATACTGAGAAGTTTTAAGATTTTGTCTTTATTTGTGATGCCAAATATTCCTGTATTTTGCCAAGGGAAACTCTTTCAGGTTGGTTCCCAACTACTCCTGACAACTCAGAGTCTTCAGCAGTGTTCCTTTAATCTGGTATGAATATTCCTGGCTCATCCTGTCCATTTCATGTCTTAGACCTGGAATCCGCCATTCTCCAAGGTGCTCAGATTTCCTGTCGAGAGACAAATGATATTTAGAGATCATAACCTAGGTTCTAGAGGGTGTTCATTGCTACAGATTGACCATTGTTTCTATGCTTTTTCAGTGGACAGAGACAAAGAAAAAGATCATGAAAACACATAATAAATTCATACTGTTATTTATAATTCACATTTAGGATGAATTGGTTTTTACTTTATTTCTTTGATCTTGTAATATATTTCTTTTCTCTTATACTGAAGATCTTGGTTTCTAATAATACTAGCATATTTACTTACTTGTTTTGTCATGTGTCTGTGTTTCTGATTGTACTCGGGGTAATTTGTTTTAGAAATATTCATATTTACCTATTTAAATATGTTTGAAGATGTGACAAATCAGATAACTCAAATACATACATATTCAAAAAAGGTCTCATTTTATAGAGATTCCAGAAAAGAAGAAACCTCATTTCACAGAAAAGCCATTCAATGGATATTTTGTCATTTCTATGAAAAAATATGAAGAGAAAAATCTCAAACTAGGTGAAAAAGGCAGTTTTACGTCTCCAGATCTCAAGCTGGATGACCAAGACTGGTGATCCTTTTCCAGATTAAAGTGAGATAGACTAGAAGGCTAGGATAATTCACAATGGAGTTGTTTTGGGGGTTTTGTTTTTGTTTTTGTTTTTCACTGTCTTGAGAAAGAAGGTAAATGAGGTGGTGAGGAACTATGCTCAGTGATGTCTGAAAATTTCTGAATTAGGTGTAGTAGAATGAGTTCGCTAAATAGAGAGAAGTAGAAAGGAGCCATGTGACATTGAGATTGAGTGATGACAGTAGTATCTAGGAAGTAACAGTTTTAACACAGAGCCAAAGGGTGGTAAAAGGTGAAAGGAAAGTTACTGAGGCTAAAGAGGTCAAGGAAATGAGGATCAGGGTTTGGGTGGATCATCCGTGTTTACCTCTAAGGTGGGGCATGATCAATTTAGGAGCACCTTGATGAAGATATAGGAATGCATTACTAGAATTTCTGCTTCAGCAGTCAACATCCTGTAAACATTTGTTTCTAGTTCACATCATACCGCACAGTAGAGTGCATGATACTTGGGGGAGAGACTGATTCACAATAAAAAGCAGCCAATCAAAGACTAGAATTAACTTGATTCTCCACATCCTCTTTGTAGTGGCTAAGTAATACTCAGTGGTATGACTATGCTACCATATAGGTAACCCATTCCTTCTTAAGAGACTATTTAGTTTGCTTTTGATCTTCACTGTTACAACAATTCTGAAATAAACACTTCTACATAAGTTTTTGCATAGTTATTCAATTAGGATAATTCTTAGAAATAGAAGTGATGGGTCAAAAGTTACGGATCTTTACAATTATCATATGATCTCTCTGATATGAGGAACTTGAGGGGCAGGGTAGGGGGTAGTGAGGGGTAGGGAGGGAAAAATAATGAAACAAGATGGGATCGGGAAGGAGACAAACCATAAGAGATTCCTAATCTCACAAAACAAACTGAGGGTTACTGGGGGGTGGGAGGGTAGGGATAGGGTGGATGGGTTATGGACATTGGGAAGGGTTTGTGCTTTGGTGAATGCTGTGAAAGATGTAAGCCTGATGATTCACAGACCTGTACCCCTTGGGCAAAGAATAAAAAAAAAAAAAGTTACAGATCTTTAAAGGCATATTAACTTAGTTGGTACACATAATTGGAGAATGTAATATTTATTGCCAAAATATCATTGAAAATATACTTGAGTTTACATATCAAGTCATTGATAAAGATGATTAGTAGGAGAAGGGCAGAGAAACAAATTTTATCAGTATAAACACTGAGGAATCTGATTTTAGGAAACCAAGAAAAATAAATATTTTATATCATGGATTATATTTTTTCAGGGCTTTATGTGTGTGTGTTCTTAATAAGAACCCCACTTTTCTGATATTTTAAAATTTATTTTGCTACATAGACTAATTTGTGTGACTCTACTAAGTGGCCAGTTTACATCTCTGGAATCTTGGAAATTCACCGAGCAACACAGAAATCAGCTTTTGGCTGCCCTTTCTTTCTAGATAATGTGAAGCCAAGATAGGAAAAAGATAATACCAAGCATTCTGTGTCAAGCTCACAGTAGTTAACTGATTCCTAAAACAACAACAACAAAAACATCATGGAAAACCCTCTGCCTAGTTTTTATTGTTTTTCCTATTTTACCATTTGGTTTTGGTTTTGGTTTTTTACTATTTAATACTACTCGGTGTTCTTCAATTTCAATTCATTGTTCCAGTTTCCAAATCTGGAAAAAGCAAAACAAGATTTAACTGGAAAATCAATGACCTTCAACTGTAATATCACTTTGACCTCTAACAAAATTATCTGAATTGGTGTTTCCTACAGAGGAGCAATTCCACCCATCCGTGCAAAAGCATGAGAATTAACTTCTGTTTATATCTTCCATGAGGCATGTTCCCTTCTTCGAGAATGACAGTGCCCAAAGGGAAAGACAGAAATCCGATCATGCAGATGAGAACAGTGGAGTGCTTCTTCAAACATATTAACCAAGCCATGGAATTTCCGTGGTCAAAGTCAGAAATGGTCTCCAGAGGAACCACTGAGAGTTGCCACTTTGACTGAAGGGAGTTCTGGAGTCAGTGTCAATGCATGCCGTTTGAGTTTTCGGGTTTGGTTTGTTTGTTTTTTGTTTGTTTGTTTTTAAATTCCTTAACTGATTTGCTCTTTTTGCTGTTGTCCCAGGTGGTTTTGCCTTCTCCTGTGGAATTTTCTTGAGTAGAGTCTCATTAGATGACATTTTTTCTAATTAGATTTCTTGGCTGTTAGAGATTATTATGCTAGAAAACCCACATTCCTTCCTCCCTCTTTCCTCTTCCGTTACTTCTATCCTGCTCTTGTGTTTTTATTTATGCAAGATGCAAGCCAGATGTTATATTAATAAAAGAGCTGATTTTCCTCAAGGAGCCATTCATCAGCATAGAAGTATTCTGTAGACCATGTTGCAATTTCTGGAAATTCTTTAAATTCTTTCCTTACTTTTTTTTCATTTTAAGTAATAAATTTTAGAAGATACACTTAAAAGCAATATAACTAAGTTTAGAATTACTTCTGTTTACTGCGAATGCTATTGTAAATTAGGAATTTTCACAACTAAAATTTAAATTTAAAGAAGGAATTAAAAACAGGGACTATATCTAACTATAAATGTAGGTAGCATATCATAATTGATGTGTGTAAACTTTTTGAAAATTTTATTAAAATGGGGCAAGGATGCTTTATCAAAACAACGGAGTATCTCACACAATGAAGTTCAGATTCTGTGTGGTTTAAGGTGTATACTTTTAAACATACAGAATTAAATGATTTTTTTATTTCTGCCCCAAAGCTCTTTTATAGAATGAATGATATTAAAACCAAGAAATGAAGAACTTCTTATATTCTTCAAATTCATCTTCTAAAGCCCAAAAGATAAAACAAAGAAAAGAAAAACCACAGTTAAATTAATTATGATTCCAAAAATAATCTCTTAAAACAGACAGAAGATCCTTAAACTACCAAACATCCCAGGAACACTCAATAAAAGCTTCAGAAGTATTTTTTCAATCCTCAAAAAGCTTAGTTCTGAGTCTTCCCTTCCTGTTGGTTTTGGTTCTGTAGCTTAAATGAACTGACCAGACAAAGGAGGGACCCTGAAGTCCAAGACCACATGGGCAAGAACTGAACCTGGGGAGTAATGCAGTACTTCTCCCTTTCACCAGGTTGTCTAGGCACTCAGACCCTGCATGTATTATTTATAAGTTGAAGCATCCCCTTGATTTTTATTTACAGTGTATTTTACAATCCAAATGTATGGGTGCTCAACAACTGTTGAGCAGCACTGTAGGAGCACCTAGCACTGTAGGAACAGGTAAGACTCATTCTTCATTTCACTAAGTCAGTTCTAGTAGTAGCTACCTGCAATTAAAATCAAGTCCTCATGGTCTCAAGAGCTACCAGAATCTTGTTTTTTATGTCCGTCTGTACTGACAGCTATACCATTCTGCTTCGGTCATCCTTAAAAACTCCAGCTTTGACTTCATGTCATTCCTCTTTACACACTTTTACTTCCCAATACTCCACACTCTCTGGCATTCTTCCTAACTCACTGGCTGCTCTTCCTGGGTCTCCTTGGCTGATTTCTCTTCATCTGCCTGACCTCTTATTATTGGAGTCCTTCAGGGTTCAAGCCTTGGACATCTTCCCTAACTACATTTCTTTTACCTGGGCCCATATGCCATCTTTACATGCTGACCCCAGAGGGAACTGTGGACTCGTATCTCCAACTGGCCATTCCACGTCACCATGCCAATGTCTAGAGGCTTCTTAATAACATGTTCTAAATGCCACCTGATCACTCACACTTCTCACCTCTCTCCTGTTGCCACCCCAGTCCAATCTATGAATATCTCCCTTTCACTGTTACACTAGACTCCCAGCCAGTCTCCCTGAAGCCTCATTTCCCTCCCTTGACACTATAGTCAGAGTGATCCTGATCAAAAATAAAATCAATCATTTTATTCATTAATTTATTATCTTCCAATATCTTGCCAGTTCACTCAGAATGAAACCCAATGTATATACACTGACCAAGAAGACCTGACCCCATTCTCTGGCCTCAGCTCCTACCATCTTGCCCCTCACCTTACTTCAATCACCCTGGCCTCCCTGACGTTATCCAAGGTCCTCCCTGCTTAGAGACTCTCCCATCCCAAGTGCTGTACGCATGCTTCTTTCTGTCTGAAGTGCTCTTCCGCCAATGTCTATGTGGCTTGAGCCTCATCACCTTTCTTTCCTACTTTATTTTCTCCAACACATGTGTTGCCATGTGGTTTATGAGATATTTTAAGCATTTATTTTGTTTACTGCCTACTACCTTCCCCATGACTAAAATTTAAACTCCATAAGGGCACTTTGTTGGTCACTGATGTTTCTATGTTCCCTAAAACAGTACCTGCCAATGAAGGGCTTTCTCAATAAATATATGTTGACTCAATGAATTTTAATAGCCCTGAATATAACCATTCAGTCTGTTAGCAAACATGTAATGACAGACTACAGCATTCCTGGCCGCACATTCAGTGCTATAGTGGACAAAGAAAATGAATAAGAGCCTTCAAATAAGTTATAATTTTTTTGTGCAGTTTGAGATACGCCTGTGTGGAACCCAAGCAACCTGAAGTAACATCCTGAAGAAGGATGACAAATGAAAAAATACACAAAAATGCTTATGTCACTGTCATCTTTTGAGACAAGATATGTAAATATATCATTCTGAAATTTATTTTTTAAATGCAAATTTCAGGTCTATTCATTTGTCAGGAATAATTTCACATGTCAATATTCAAACATTCAAATATTCGTTTATCCAAACATTTATTCAAAAACCAGTTACTGTGAGCCTCTTTCATAAGAGACAGTTGCTACCTGAAAGACAGAGGCTCTAATTGTGAGTGAGAAGGGCCAGATCTCTTGCATTCACAGAGCTTATCAAGATTTACTTGAACTTTGACTTGACTAATGGTGGAAGACAGGAAAGTTTTCTCTATTCTTATGTATCACATAGGCATGCTTTCCCTTTTACCTGGAATTCCTTCCAAAATCTACTTGCCAAATATTATAAGTTATATGTGGAAGAGAAATAAGGACACAAGGAAATTGGGGTACAGAAAGACAGTTCGTCTAGTTCACAAAAATGTTAAATATGTACTTATCATATGGCCCAGGATTGTCCCTCCAGGATAAATGGCAACAGCCATGCGTAACAGCCAAATTAAAAATGTTCAAACACTAAAAGCAATCCACATCCATTAACAATTGGATGAATAAACAAACTGTGGAATACCCAAACAATTGAATACTAATAAATAATAAAAAGGACTCTTGATGAATGCAACAATTTGGATGGCTCTTGAGCTTGTTATACTAAGTGGAAAAAAATTAAAAAACAGGGGCACCTGTGTGGCTCAGCCAGTTTAGTGTCCAACTTTTGATTTTGGCTCAGGTCATGACCTCAGGGTCATGAGATGGAGCCCTGCATGGGGCTCCATGCTCAGTGGGGAGTCTGCTCGAGATTCACTTTCTCCCTCTCCCTCTCCCCGACCCCCTAGTCACATGTGCACTCTCCCTCAAATAATAATAATAATAATAATAATAATAGTAATAATAATAATGACTCAGTCGTTAAGCATCTGCCTTTGGCTCAGGTCATGATCCCAGGGTACTGGGATCAAGCCCTGCATTGGGCTTCCTGCTCTGCGGGAAAGCCTGCTTCTCCCTCTCCCACTCCCCCCGCTGGTGTCCCTCCCTCGCTGTATCTCTCTCTGTCAAATAAATAAATAAAATCTTAAAAAAAAAAAAATCTTATAAATAAATAAATAAATCTCTAAAAAAAATGGAAACCCCAAAGTGAGTGGTATAATTCCATTCATGTAAATTCTAGAAAAGTCAAACTAATCCTTAAGGACAGAAAGCAGATCAGTCATTACCTGAGACAGGAATGGAGGAAAGGACACATTGCAAAAGGGCTCAAGGGAACTTTTAAGAGTGATGGAAATATTTGTTGTCATCATTGTGGTGGTGTTCCATGGGAGTCTACATCTGCCAATATTCATCAGGTTGTACTCTTTAAATATGTGCAGTTTCCTTTACACCTCAAGAAAGTTGTAATAAAATAAAAAGATACATCATGAAATTTATCCAAAAAAAATTTTGGAACCTCACCTCATCCCCAGAAAAAGCACTGGCTACAGCACCTAGTACAGTGTTTGGTACACATTAGGCTGAAAGTATCATTATCAAAAAATACATATTTGTAAATAACACTTAGCTATTATATAACATAGAAGCATCATTTGTTAATTTAATTAAATTAACAGAAAATCTCTGTGAGGTAAATTTTTTTAGCAGCAGCCATAGAAAAAAATACGAAGGCACGTGCCCTGGGTATTCTAGGTTAGGACACTGAGAGAAGTCACCGACACCACCCGCTTGGTGACTTGCAGAACAGGCTTCAGTGCTTGCAGTCTGTCTCCCGGTGTTGTCCCCCACAGCTCACCATGGAGAAAAAAGGAAAGGAGGAATTCAGAGGAGACTTCACCATGTGCTTGGTAGTCAGAGAAGTCTTCTTAAAAAGACAGGATTTTTGCTGAGCTTTGAAAGGTAGGGAAGCTCTGGAAAAAAGAGGAGGGGAGAAGTGCGTCTCAGACAAGACTGACGCAGCCGGGCATTGTGGGGCCTGGAAAGGTATTTGTCTAGTCTTTAGTGACATTCTTTACAGGGTGAGTTAGATCAAAACCCACTGACATTTTATCTTATAAATATTGCATGCAGGATATAAATAGCTGGATGAATGGGGGGAAAGGACAAGGGGAAGTGGTTTCTCCCCTGGCAGAGGTCCTCTGACAGGAAAGGAGCAGAATATGGAACAAGAGCTGACTATTTAATGATTAATAAGGCAATCCTTTTATTTAATGTATTATATGACTGAGAAAAGGGGAGCTGATGAGGTTCTGCTGCTCACAGTGACAGGGGAAAGGAAATTCTGCTCTCACGGGGTCATTTGCCAACATTCAAAATCGGTTGCCAGAATTACTAATTAGTAACAACAAAAATATTCCTCTTGTGATTTGACCGCGGCGGTAAAAACAATGTTGGCCAGACATCCAGGAGAACAGAAAAACAGCACATAGATTCACAACTGAAGAAATGAAGAGATATCCGTCATACCAGAGAACAAGATATGAGGAAGGGAAAGCTGGATGAGGTGAAGGTCACGAAGGGTTTCTGGAAGAAGCCAAGAGGGGATCAAATGCAGATCTTGAGAAAGCTTACAGAGCAAAAGAAACCAGTCCGCTTGGAGGAATGATGGTAGAAGAGCAGGCTCATGGTGGAGGTTTTCTGAACCCAGACTGATACCCAGAGGATGAAAGAAGAGAGAGAGACATCACCCAGATACAGTCTGCTTGAGCAGTTGGCCAGTGGGGATGCAGCGGGAGAAGTCCTCGGCATTATCGACATCCCTGTTGCTGCCACCTTCATGGTTGGGCAAGTTCATGTTCACCTACAACAAAGCGTCACAGAGAATTTCTGCCAGCCGAAAACATGGCTCTTGCCCTTATTTCCATGAGCCTCCTGAAAACAGTACGTCTCAGAGGAATTTAACTAATTCAAATACGTGTAGTGATCAAAAATGACCCACCTAAACGATACCCAGGCTCTTTACTCAAGGGAAAAAGAATAGGAAATAAGTACCAAATTCTATGTTATGTGAGAATGGAACAACTTAAAATCATGATAATTATATCACTGGGAACTATCAAACCTAAAGTAACTGAATTTCATGAACCAAATGCTGCCCTAAAATCAGAGTTTCAAGAGGACGCAGAAGACACAGAAAGACACCTAGGAAACAAAGTTCGACAGAAGCAGCAGAGGAAAATAAACACCACTAAACACCTGGTGAAGAACTCGGTGACATAGATTATGAAAAGCAACCATCAAAAAGGAATGGAAGTGGACAAAGTCAAAAATAAAAGAGAAAGATGGTAGTTAGCAAAATAATGTAAAAATATGTCCACAAATGGTCATTTGGTGTCCTTAATGAAGACAACTATGATAATAAATTATGTTTAAAAGATATCTAAAGATAATATTCAGAAAACTGTAGAAGTGACCAAAATAATTGTGCATCTATAAGAATTCAAATATTTAGAACACATCTTGGGGTGCATCAAGGTTAAGTGATCAAGTTGCCACTTGATGAAAAGTGAGTGAAGAAAAATACCACCCTGACTTGAAACCTCCACAGCGACATGAAATCAGATGAAGCAGTGATCAGGATTCACAAAGTTTTCAAAGAATCTTATACCTGTTCAAACCACCATTCAGGCATAAAAGCAACAAACCACAGGGATACCTCAGAGTATATGATTTCCATTCCAGGCCACAACAATAAAGTGACTATCACAACAAAATGAGTCAAATGAGTTTTTTGGCTTTTCAGTGCACATGTAAGTTGTGTTTACAATATACTGGAGTCTATTAATAATGCAATGGCATTATGTCTAATAAAACCAATATACATACCTTAATTAAAAATACTTTATTGCTATAAAATATTAACCGTCCTCTGAGCTCTCAATGAGCCCTAATCTTTTCTGCTGGCAGAGGGGCTTGCGCCGTTGTTGATGGCTGATGTTGATGAGCATGATTGTTGCTGAAGGGTGGAGTGAGACTGGCCATTTCTTCGAATGAGGTGATATAGTTTGCCTCATCAATGGACTCTTCCTTTCATGAAAGCTTTTTCTGTAGCATGCAGCACTGTTTGATTGCATTTCACCCACAGAACTTCTTTCAAAACTGGAGTGAGCCCTCTCCAACCCCACCACTACTTTGTCCACTATGTTTTTGCCATATTCTCAATGCTCTGTTGTCATTTCAACAGACTTCACAATGTCTTCACCAGGAGTAGATTCTATCTCAGGAAATCACTTTAGCAACAATTAATCCATTGAAGTTTTATCATGAGATGTCAGCAATTCAAACATAATAATAATGGAAAAGTTTGAAATATTGCAAGATTTATCAAGATGTGAATAAAAGCCATAAAGGCAACAGCAAGGGCTGTTGAAAAAATGGTACCAATAGATTTGCTGGACACAGGGTTGCCACAAACCTTCCATTTGTAAAAAGCACAATAAAGCAAAGCACAATAAAACAAGTACCCCTGTGCTATGTTTCAGACATAAAACAAATCAAGAAATGTGATTTTTGAGTTTCCCAAAGAAACTGAAGGACCATCTTCAACCACCTAAAAGATAAACAGAAATGCTATTAAACCAAGTTAACTCTCTGAACAAGACTAAAGGAAAATAAATGGAAGTACTATGATTAATGATAAAATAATAATGAAAAAGCTAATATTTATTAAGTGTTTACTAAGTACCAGGAGGTGTTTAACAGTCTCATAAAATTTCTATGAGGTAGGAACTATTATTTATTATTTGCTATTATTGCCAATTATGTCACTTAACTTCTGTCTGTATATGTAAGTATGTATATATATATACACACATAGAGAGAGAGACACTCAGAGCTTATAGCTTATGCAACATTGTAGGACACAGTCTTCCTCTACTTGGATAGTGTAAAAATAACATTTAAAAGACTCAGAGAATACAGTGAAAGAAGTCGCTGATGTCCTTATCTATAACTATAGGGGAAAGTCATGATTTTAAATTGATAAATAAACTAGTATCATTATGATCACTAAGATAAAGAATATAATCTAATAGAATCAATCAGTTGAAGAAAAATGGAGAAAAATCAGAAATATAATTATTCCAGTGATTACATAAAATAAAATAATGTATGAAATATCATTAAGGAGAATAAATGAAACATTAATGATATTTTTAAGGCAAAGTAATATATTGATTATATCTATGCAGAATGCTTCTATATACATAGTAAAGATAGATTATTAAGAATAGTAAAAGTGGTTTAACAATAAAAAAGAAATAGTTATTCTTATGACTGATTATAATAGGTTACTTTTATTTTAATTATGAAAATTATTACAGAAGCAAAAACTCAAACTCTCTAAATTATCAGAAGAAATACATGTATATGAACCAAATCACAGATCATACACACCACATAGAGTGATATATAAGAACTAAAAATGCAATTGAAATGGAACACATAGAATAAAATGTACTTCTATGACAAAATAATTTGATAATATAAGTGTAAGATGGTTAAACTCACATATCTAAATAAATAAAACATCTGATTGAATCATAAAATTAAACTATTTTATCTACAAGAACAAAGAATCAGTGTTATATTCAATACTATGTTATACACAGCAAGTATACAAAATTACAAAACAAAACAAAATTACAAAATAATATTAAAAATAGTGTTTTCAAAGTAATTCCTGGAAATACAAGGCAAAGAAAACAAGAGTGATAATTGTCATATCAAACAAAGCTGAACTCAAGATAAAGGGAATTAATGAATTAAAGAATATTTCAGAGCCATAAAGGTTACATTCCATAACATACATCTAATAGTCATGATTATCTATTTACCAAAAAACATATACAGTTGACATTTGAACAACATGAGGACTGGGGTGCTCAAAAATCCACATACAACTTTTGACTCAAAAACTTAGCGACCAACATCCTATTACTGTTGATCAGAAGCCATGAAGAAAATCATAAGGAAGAAAAAATACATTTACAGTGTTGTTTTTTTTTAAAAAAAATCCATGTATAAGTGGATCCAACGCAGTTCAAACCTGATTTTGTAATCAAACTTCAGAAACAAAGAGGACAGAAAATGCAAAGAGTAAAGGGAAGTTTTAGTTATCCCTTCTGCTTAATGAGGGACTGATCAATAAAGAAAGATAAAGATATAGAAGATGTAAATAACAAGTTAATCCTGTACATCAAGCTAATAAGCATGTTAAGAATCTATATTTCACAAATAGAGACTACATGTATTTTTCAAGAACCTTTGGAACATTCAAACTGTCTTAGGGCGTAAAGAAAACATCAATGAATACTGATTATAAACATAATTATTTTTAAAAGTTGGCACATAAAATCATAAAATTATAACTTTATTTAGAAACTAGGGGGAAAATCTTAACTGCCTAAACTTTGAAAAAATACTTAATTCTTAGGTCAAAAACTCAAAACCAAATTTCAGAATACTTAGAAAATAAAAACAATAAAATTAACCACAGGAAAAGATAAAAGGAGCATCCAGACGAAAAGTGCTTCATAAAGCAGTAATTGCTTTGCTACTTAAATTATTTGAAAGAAGTGGTCTACAGAATTTTTCTGTAAAGGGCCAGAGTGCGTCTTTGGCTTTGTGGATTATATCCATTCTCTGTGGCATCTACGGACCTCTGTCCACAGAGTGAAAATAGCCATAGACAATATATGAATGAATGAGTGCTGTTGGCTGTGTTCCAAAAAAACTTTATAAAAACTTTATAAAGGGTGCCTGGGTGGCTCAGTGGATTAAAGCCTCTGCCTTCGGCTCAGGCCATGATCTCAGGGTCCTGGGATGGAGGCCCGCATCGGGCTCTCTGCTCCTCAGGGAGCCTGCTTCCTCCTCTCTCTCTGTCTGCCTCTCTGTCTACTTGTAATCTCTCTCTCTGTGTCAAATAAATAAATAAAATCTTTAAAAAAAAAACTTTATAAAAACAGTTGGTTGGCAGTGGTTAGTTAACCCCCCTCGGTAGAACACAGGACAAAAAATCTTTCAAATTATTTTTTTGAAAGTAATAGAACATTAACAACAAAATGCAATAAACCATAAAAATAATATTACCTCTTTCTTATGAAGGTCTGCAAAAATTCTCAACAGAATATTAGCAAATGAGTTTCAGCAGCACATTAAGAGTGTAATAGTATAAGATAAACTAGTGATCTTTATTCTACTAATGTATGACTTAGTATTAAGAATATATTAACATAATTCACTATACTAATAGTTCAAAAACTAAAATTTCAACATCCATTATTTATGAGAAAAAACTTTTTAAACGTGGTAATAGTTGGATAAGGCTTTATTTAATATGTCTTATACTATATGAGAAGCAGTGAAAAATTTCTTCCTAAAAACTAGGATGATCACTATCAATGGAAAAAGAGAAGGGTATAAAAATTGGAAAAGATGGAGATATAGATATCATTGTTTGCAGATGATATGATCATTTACTCAGAAAACTCAATTAGAAAACCATTGCAAATAATTTTTAAAAATCAGCAAAATGGCTAGGTTCTTTCTATACCTGTATTTATGTACTGTAGCTGTATCTATTACACATATATAAACAAGAACCAGTTGGTATAATGAAAGAAACAATAACAAAAGAGAAAGTAAATTACTAAAGGCCAAATGTTATAAGCAATGTGCAAAATCAGAGTGCCTGACTTACTCAGTTGGTAGACAATCCAACTCTTGATCTTGGGATCATTAGTTAGAGCCCCACATTGGGTGTAGAATTTACTTGAAAAAAAAATTGGTGCAAAATCCATATTAAGAAAACCTTAAAACATTATTGAGGTACCCAAAAGTCTTAAATGAATAAATTATTTACCATAACCTTGGATAAGAAAACTCAATGTCATTAAACTATCAACCCTTCCTAACTTAACGTATGAATTTATAACCTTCCTAAGAGAGTGACTAGGCCTTTAAAAAAGAATTGACAAGCTGATTCTACCGTTGTTTAAGAAAAATAAACAGGACATCCACATCCACATCATATCTGCATGAGGAGGTCATTGAGCTGAGACTAGTCTTATAAAACCAAGTGATTACTACACTGTCTTATTGTAGATGGATAGATAGATCAAAGAAGGAGTATGTAAATAGACCCAAATAGCATAAAATATTTTATTTTAGGTTATTTCTGTCAGTAGAAACAACAGAGATTATTCAATAAATGTTGATGGAACGTTAGAGGGTGGGCCATCTTACCAATATAGGATCACTCCAACACTTCAAAATAAAATTCAGATGGATCAAAAATATAAGTGTAAGAAGTTAAAACCATAAAATTACTAGTTTGTATACCAATCATAAAGGCATTTCTAAATCAGACACAGAATCCAGGAACCACAAATGGAAAGGCTAATTATTTGGAATACATAAATCTCAAAATGTCCACATTGCAAAAAATTATAATCAAAGACAATGATTAAAAAAACATAAAAAAGCAATAAGCTGTGGTCCCTAGTGTTTAAAAGACATTATGATAAGTGAAATAAGTCAGACAGAGGAGGATAAATATGGTATGATCTCACTTACATGTGAAATCCAAAAAACAAACAAGCAAATAAGCCAGCAAACAAACAAACAAACAAACTCATAGATACACAGAACAGACTGGTCATTGCCAGAGCTGAGAAGTGGGGGGTAAGCAGAATGGGTGAAGGAGGTCAAAAGGGACAAACTTCCTGTTATAAAATAAATAAGTCATGGAGCTGTACAACATGGTGACTATAGTTACCATATTTGAAAGTTGCGAAGAGTAATAAAGTCCTTATCATAAGAAAAAAAATTAACTATGATGGTGATGGATGTTAATTAGACTTACTGTTGTAATCTCTTCTCAATATATACAAAGATCAACTTGTTATGTTGTAAGCCAAAGCTAATACAGAGTGGTATGTCAATTATATCTCAATAAAAAAATTCTTTTGAAAATAGTAAGCTATGGTCCTTAATGTTTGAAGAGCATTAATACAAATCAATACAAAGATTTCAAAATGTCTAAGTAAATCAATAACTTACCATAAAGAAGTACAAATGACTCCTACACACATTGAAAAGAAGTTCAATCTAACTCTTCTATTTCATTGATTATTGTTATTCTTTTTATTTTTTTCCTTCTATTTTGAGATTAGTTTGCTCTCCTTTCTCTAGCTTCTTGAGTATAATTTTACATTAGTAATTTTAGGCTTTTCTCATTTTCTAAAGTAAACATTTCAAACTCTAAATTCCCCTCTAACTGCATCTATAAATCCCTTTTTATATTGTGCTTTTGTTATCATTCGGTTCAAAGTATTTTATTTTCTCATGTAATATCTTCTTCGACACATGATTTTTATAGATGTGTGCCACATAATTTTAAATACTGGGACTTTATAGATCTCTCTGTTAACTGGTTTTTACTCTGTAATCTGTCCATCTTTCAAACTTTGGGGAGACTTGTTTTATAACTCTGGATATGGTCCATCTTGATAAATGTACTGTGTGTCTTTGAAAAGAATGTTTTGGGTATTCTGTTAGATAAATATCAGCTAGATTGTTTTGATTATTAGAATTGTTAAGATTGTTTATGCTCTTACTGCTGTTTTGTCTAGCTGTTCTACCAATTACAATTACTGACAGAGAGGCATTAAAATCTCCAACTATAATGGTAGATTTGTACATAAATACACAAAAAGTTGATTTTGTTTATTTTAATTCTCTCGGTATTTACTTCATAAATGTGGAAACTCTACTATCAGGCACATACACATTCATGATGATCATGGATTACTGATGACTTACCATTTTCAGTATAAAATATTCCATTTGTTTTGAAATTTAAAAAAAGATTTGCAAATAAGTCTGCTTTATCCAGTATTAATAGAGACATTACAGATTCCTATTATTAGCATTTGCAGGCTTATCTTTTTCTGCCTATTTACAGTCTGTTTCTTGGTAAAGCAGGTTTCTTGTGGACCACATACAGTTGCTGCATGATTTAAAAAAAATTCAGGGGCACCTGGGTGGCTCAGTGGGTTAAAGCCTCTGCCTTTGGCTCAGGTCATGATCTCAGGGTCCTGGGATCGAGCCCCACATCGGGGTCTCTGCTCAGTGGGGAGCCTGCTTCCTCCTCTCTCTCTGCCTGCCTCTCTGCCTACTTGTGATCTTTCTCTCGGTCTGTCAAATAAATAAATAAAATCTTTAAAAAAAAATTCAGTTTGACAATCTCTGTTTTCTAACTGAAGTGTTTAGTTCGTTTGCATCTAATGTTATTGTTGAGATAATTGAATAAAGGTGTACTATTTCATTCTGTCTCTTTTTGTTCTGTCTCCTCTTATGTCTTCCTTTTCGTTCTGTCTCCTCTTATGTCTTCTTTTGGTTTAACTGAATCTCAGAATTCTGTTTGAACGTGTTTATTAAATTTTGTGCTTAATTTTAGTGGTTAATTAAGGAATTATAATATTTTTCTTAAATTTTTACAATCTACAGTTACTATCACAACACTACAAGTAAAATGTATGTATCCTGTGACTATACAGTTCCATATATATCCTGATCCTTTATGCTATATGTAGTTGTCAGATATATTACATTTATGTATGCTAAATATTCCAAATACAGTCCAAAATTTTTTCTTTTAAAGAGCCATTGGATTTTAAAGAATTTTTGTTTTAAAGATTTTATTTATTTATCTATTTGACAGAGATAGACAGCAAGAGAAGGAACACAAGCAGGGGGAACAGGAGAGGGAGAAACAGGCTTCCTGCTGAGCAGGGAGCCCGATATGGGGCTAGATCCCAGGACCTTGGGATCATGACCTGAGCCGAAGGCAGATGCTTAATGACTGAGCCACCAAGGCACCTTGGATTTTAAAAAATTAAGAGAAAAATAGTTTTAAATATATGTATGCATATATTTATCATTTCTGGTGCTTTTCACTCGTTCCTGAAGATATATGGTATCATTTCTTTCTAGCTGAAAGAACTTCCGTTAAAATTCCTTATAAAGCAGGCAATAAATTCTACCTGAAAAATGTCCTTATTATGCCTTAATTCATGAAGGACATTTTTTGCTATGTATCTTGTTCAGATTGATAGTTTTATTTTTTCCTTTTAGCATTTAAGAGATGTCTTCCCACTGACTTCTACTCCCATTATTGCTATAGGAACAGTAATTCTTACCATTTTGTATCATTGTTTCCTTATATGGAATGTGTGGTTTTTCCCTGGTTGCTTTTCACATTGATTTTCTCTTTATCTCTGCATTTCAGAATTTGGAATAAAATGTGTCTAGATGTGGTTTTCTTTGTATTGATTCTGCCACATTTCGGATGCAACTCATGTAACTTTGCTCTTCAGCAAATTTTGGAAAATTTCAGGCATTTTTTCTTCAATTTATTTTTGCCCCATTCTTCCTCCCTTTCCTCTCCTTTTTGATGTAGTTTCACATTGGTGTTACTTTGATTCCTCCCCAGAGCAGATCACATTACGGAATTAGATAGTCAAAGAGGTTTACTGGGGAAAATGTCTGTGAATGATGAAGGGGAGAAGGACATCTACTCAAAAGCATACTTGCAAGTCTGCTAAAAACAACAAAACAAGATGGGTGCTTGGGCAAATAACTGGGTTTCTAGGAGGCACAGGAGGAAGGGAGACCTTTCACGGTGTACAGCTTTATGTCTTTAGAATGTCATGCCAGCTCGTGTATTATGCCACCTGTTACTTATTGAAAAAATTAACTAAATCCTCTTTATACAATGATGTGTATTTAGTGTTTCGTGCAGGACATGGTTTATCACAATCCCTCTGTTTGTAGTGGAAGTGTTCATGAAAACTGAAAATGGCCAGTTGTTTGCACATAGGCAAAGAGGGAAGGGTTGGGACAAATGACTGTTAGCAGCATTCTAGCTTCCCCGCCCCTCCATCCCAACCTCTTACCATGCAGCCGACACAGAGCCCAGGTTAGAGTAGACAGTAAGTAAATACTACAGGTGCTAGAAAGTTCTGTGAAGTTGGGCACACAAACTCTCTTAACCCTTAGGTTGACACCTTGGGTTTTCCCTTTTCCCTTTGTTCTCATCTTCTGCCTTTTTTTGTGTCTATAATACTCATTTAAATGTTATTTCCTATGTTGTAAACTTCAAATCCTTTCTGAGTAAAAGATACAATACTCAAAGTTAGCATATGCAAACACGCATTTCTAAATGCTTGTTTACCAGACTATTTCCATAAAATGGAGCAAGAGAATGTGTTGCTCTCACCAGGCATCAGCATTCAGGCTGTCCATTCAACTTGATGAAATCGTTCACCTATTAATAGTCTGTAATTTGCTATTTTTACCAGAGGGTTTTGTTTGTTTCCGGTGTTTGTGAAATAGTAAATCTCTTCGTTTCGTTTCCCTGAACGTGAACTAAGCTAAATGATCCACCAGTGTGCTCCTTAAAGCTGAATTTGGAAATGATAATCGCCTTCTAAAACCATCACAAAATAACAAGATCCTGCCTTAATGCAAAGGCTGAAATGTAACGAAAGATTTGTGGTACCATTTGTGAATTGCTTGAGCATCTGCCGCCAGCCTGAGTTTCACGCATTCGCAGGCTGCTGAATTATGTCTTCGTAGGCATCGAGAAAGCACGCCGGACATTTTTTACATGGGGAGATTAAACCTTGTTTGTGAGCTCTGCTGTGAGTGAGACTGAGCTCAAGACTTGTTTATGGCCCCCGAGATTGTTCACCGAGCTTGCAATGTATCAAATAATTATATGGTAGAAGTGGAAGGTGGAACTGCATTGTGCGGGCCGTGGGCTCAAGTCAATTACAACTTCTTTAAAACTGCCCCATCAACATCTGCTAATTGTGGTATATATCTCCATGACAGAAAGGAAGCTCATCTTTCATTTATATTGCACTTTTTTCCAAAGCCTAAAGATAGAAATTCTGCCCTGACTCATAATAAATACGCACCCCCTTGGGATAATGACTGAGAAACCCATGGATCTCCACTTTTTTCTCTCTTCATTAAAAGGGAGTCTTGTCATTCAACTAAATTGAATTTGCCTTTCATTTTCCAGGGATGAGTTTATTTTATATCTCTGCAGGCACATAAACACATCTGAGTTGTTGCCTATTTGGCTACTCAAGGCAGCACTGTAGTTTTGTCAACCAAGAGGAAGCTTTGGGATCAGTCTGGAACAGACTTAATATATGCGGAGATTTGTAATTTTCACATTGTTTTTATCCTGCTTCCTGCCCACCAGGACAGTTATTCCCGGACCCATTCAGACTGTGGATCATCAATATACATCGTTCCCTATGTTAAAATTTGTCTTGTTTCTCATTCTCTCAGGTTTGCTAGATACCAACAACTCATTCCAAACTAGCCAAGGCTAGAGAAGTGAACAGCTTCCAGACTATAGCAACAACTACAGAAAGGGCTAGGACTTTCTTTTTAGCATCATGAGTATGGAAACCAGTTAAGCATTAGAATCACTTTATTCTGAAGATGGAAAAGACCTGAGACATTGTGAAAACTTCATAGTTTAGGGAATGGGTGCTCAAAGAGGCAACTTCATGTTACAGAGCTAGTTCATTAATGGGCTAGAACCATGGGGTGTGTGGGTTGTGTAGTCAGTTAAGCGACTAACTTGATTTCGGGTCAGGTCATAATCTCAGGGTCATGAGATCAAGTTCACGTCAGGCTCTTGTTCAATATGGAGTCAGCTTGAGAGTCTCTGCTTCTCCTTCTGCCCCTCCTTCTCATTCACATTCTCTGTCTCTAAAATAAATAAATAAAATCTTCAGAAAGAAAGAAAGAAAGAAAGAGAGAGAGAGAGAGAGAGAGAGAGAGAGAGAAAGAAAGAAAGAAAGAAAGAAAGAAAGAAAGAAAGAAAGAAAGAAAGAAAGAATGAACTGGAACCAGAACTCAGGTCTCCCTTTTTTCTAAACTAATATGCTGACCTCAAATCTTCAACAGTTTTGAAGATTTGAAACGCAAGATAACCCAGAAGAGAATCATAGCTATCGAAGTCTCTGGCATATATTTATCAGATAAAAACACAGGAGACTAAGAGAAAATATATCTATACTAATATCTATAATCTATATATATTTTTACAACAGAATAATAGAAGGTATCTCTCAGATAATGAAGAACACTGGCCATGGAGCATAAGGTAAAAATTGCCATGTGTCTTCTTGTGGGAGAAGAGACCTGGTGGGAAGTAAGGCCCTTCTCCAGGCTGGTGAGTTCCATAAAATATTTACATTGCAAATCATCCTCTTACATTTTAATCAGGTAAAATTGGGTAAAAACACAAACATGTTTGTTATTGGCAAGAGAGAATTGTTGCTTTCTTTGAGTAACAACACTCAGGTATTCATTCAACTCCATGAAATCTTTTACCTATGATAGTCTGAGATGTGCATTTTTGCAAGGGTATACTAGAAGAGGAAATGTCACAGAAGGTCTAGCTGCTTTGTAAGGAGGGCAAAGAGTGTCAATTGGAGAACACAGACTTTAACATTGAATAGACCTCATTTGGCAGAGAAAGACAATTATCATATGATCTCTCTGATACGAGGAACTTGAGGGGCAGAGAGGGGGGTCGTGGGGGGTAGGGAGGGAAAAATAATGAAACAAGATGGGATCAGGAAGGAGACAAACCATAAGAGACTCCTAATCTCACAAAACAAACTGAGGGTTACTGGGGGGTGGGAGAGTAGGGATAGGGTGGATGGATTATGGACATTGGGGAGGGTTTGTGCTATGGTGAGTGCTGTGAAAGGTGTAAGCCTGATGATTCACAGACCTGTACCCCTGGGGCAAATAATAAAGAAAATTTTTTAAAAAAATGAGTAGATAGTAAGATCTTACACAGTGATAAAAATGCACGGGCCATCGAGCCACAAAAATATATGAGTGGATTTTAAATATGTATTGCTAAATAAAAGAATTTCGAAAGGCTCGTACTCCAAAAAAAAAAAAAGATTTAATTAATTTATTTCACAGAGAGAGAGACAGCAAGAGCAGGAACACAAGCAGGGGAGTGGCAGAGGGAGAAGCAGTCTTCCCACCTGGCAGGGAGCCTGATGGGGGGGCTCAATCCCAGGACTATGGGATCATGACCTGAGCCAAAGGCAGACTCTTATTGAGTGAGTCACCCAGGTACATCTATTCCTATATTTTCAATGAGCTTTTATCATGAATAGGTGTTAAATTGTGTCAAATTATTTTTCCTGCCTCAATTATTAAATAATGTAATTGTCCTTTTTTATACTGTTAATATGGTAGATTGGATTTTGAATATTGAATCAACCTTGCATCTATGGAATAAGCTCAATTGACCATTGTGAAAAAAAATAAAATAAAATAATAAATAAACAAACAAACAAACAAACAAACAGACTGACCTGATTTGGATTCCCAGTTGCAACAGTTACTAAGTCATCTTTGGATTTACCCTTCTTAGGTGTCAGTTCCATCATGAGTGAAAGGGTCATCATAGTAAAAACCACCTGACAGAGGTTTTCTAAAGATAAAAGGGATAATAGATGAAAGCACTTAGCTGAGTCAGACTCACAGTAAACCCTTAATGAATGCAGTGTGTTACAACCAAAGGGAAGGTAGGGATGGAGACAGGCTGTTCCAGGTTTGTTTTGGTGATAACCACTGTTGGAGAAAAGAAGTCATTTTTTTTTTTTGCCCCAGGGGTACAAGTCTGTGAATCATCAGGCTTACACCTTTCACAGCACTCACCATAGCACAAACCCTCCCCAATGTCCATAATCCATCCACCCTATTCCTACCCTCCCACCCCCCAGTAACCCTCAGTTTGTTTTGTGAGATTAGGAGTCTCTTATGGTTGTCTCCTTCCTGATCTCATCTTGTTTCATTATTTTTCCCTCCCTACCCCCCACGACCCCCCACCCTGACCCTCAAGTTCCTCATATCAGAGAAATCATATGATAATTGTCTTTCTCTGATTGACTTATTTTGCTTAGCATGATACCCTCTAGTTCCATCCACATCGTTGCAAACGGCAAGATTTCGTTTCTTTTGATAGCTGCATAGTATTCCATTGTATATATATACCGCATCTTCTTTATCCATTCATCTGTTGATGGACATCTAGGTTCCTTCCATAGTTTGGCTATTGTGGACATTGCTGCTATAAACATTCGGGTGCATGTGCCCCTGAGGATCAAACCTTTGCATCTTAAGAGTAAATACCCAGTAGTGCAATTGCTGGGTCTTAGGGTAGCTCTATTTTCGACTTTTTGAGGAGCCTCCATACTGTTTTCCAGAGTAGCTGCACCAGCTTGCATTCTCACCAACAGTGTAGGAGGGTTCCCCTTTCTCCACATCCTCGCCAGCATCTGTCATTTCCTGACTTGTTGATTTTAGCCATTCTGACAGGTGTGAGGTGGTATCTCACTGTGGTTTGGTTTGTATTTCCCTGATGCCGAGTGATGTCGAGCACTTTCTCATGT
>LNAC01000115.1:512179-580119 GCA_002007465.1 Ailurus styani
ATTTGGATGCCTTTTATTTCTTTTTGTTGTCTGATTGCTGAGGCTAGGACTTCTAGTACTATGTTGAATAGCAGTGGTGATAGTGGACAGCCTTACTGTGTTCCTGACTTTAGGGGATAAGCTCTCAGTTTTTCTCCATTGAGAATGATATTCGCTGTGGGTTTTTCATAGATGGCTTTGATGATATTGAGGTATGTACCCTCTATGCCTACACTATGAAGAGTTTTGATTAAGAAAGGGTACTGTACTTTGTCAAATGCTTTTTCAGCATCTATTGAGAGGATTATATGGTTCTTGTTCTTTCTTTTATTAATGTCTTGTATCACATTGATCGATTTGTGAATGTTAAACCAAACTTGCAGCCCAGGAATAAATCCCACTTGGTTGTGGTGAATAATCCTTTTAATGTGCTGTTGGATCCTATTGGCTAGTATTTTGTTGAGGATTTTTGCATCCGTGTTCATCAAGGATATTGGTCTGTAATTCTTCTTTTTGATGGGGTCTTTGCCTGGTTTTGGGATCAAGGTAACGCTGGCCTCATAAAATGAGTTTGGAAGTTTTCCTTCCAATTCTGTTTTTTGGAACAGTTTCAGGAGAATAGGTATTAATTCTTCTTTAAATGTTTGGTAGAATTCCCCTGGGAAGCTGTCTGGCCCTGGGCTCTTGTTTGTTGGGAGATTTTTGATGACTGCTTCGAAAAGAAGTCTTGAATAGAGTTTTTCTATGAGAGGACAAAGCAGAGGGGCTCTAGAAAGCCATGTTTAATGTCAGCAATGAATGAGTCACTTTCAAAGTCACACCGAGTCCTCTCTCACTAAGCTCCAGTCATTTGACATGGTTTCTCATCAGGGTCATCCCCCTACTGTCCTGACTCCTTGAAATGGCTTCCATCCTGACTCTTTTGGTAAGGTTAGATGCCCACTCTCCATTCATTCTCCCATACATCTCCGTGGCAACACTTACCAATTTATGGTGTTATTTTCTGATTCCCAGTCCATCTTGTCAGTGAACTGAGCTCTTTAAGAGAACAGACTATAACAATTATAGATATTTTAATGTTATTCATTTTTTCATTCCTAGGACCTAGAAGAATGCCCAACACATAAAAGCTGTCCAAACAACATTTGATGAGTAAATGAGGGTCTGAATCATTCATTTCTCAGACTACCTGGATTAGGGCCCTGAAACCATTCTTCTGATGTCTTACTCTGTCAAGGCAAAGAGTTATTCTGTTTGCTTTTGAATGGGTGACCAAACATTGGGTAGTCTTAGCCTCCGTTTTGTGTGTTTGGTTTTTGTTGTGGTGGTTGTTTTCCCCAACAAGCTCGCCTCCTCTCCTCCGAAAAATAAAAGAAAAAAACTGGATGGTCACTTCTTTTCATTTAGTTGTGAGCAAGTGCATTCTTAAAAAAACCCCTTTCTAATATATAAAATCAAAGCAAAAAAAGAAATTTGGTGCCTAAACATTTTCAAGGACTAATTTTATCCAGTCTCCAGAATTCACTTGCTTGTCTAGGTAAACTGTACATTGCATAATAATACTGTAGCAATGTCACATTTCTTGGATATAATAATGTCCTTCATCTTCCAATACACACAGCCACAAGAGTCTCTTCCTAGAAACGTTTTTACAACCTTTGAGTAAGTTCCTCGTCTGCCCTATGACTCAAGGTTTTCAGCTATAAAATGGAGATCATAGTTGGACATCCTTCATAGGAAGGCTTTGAGGATAAATGAGTGATAGAAGTAAGACGTTTAAAGCAGCACCGGTTAACAACGAACAATTAATAGAAGTCAAATATTATACTTACATTAAAATATTTTACAATAATTTAGGGGATTTTAGGGTTATAGGGACATAGATACAAGTTTGTAAGTAAATAACTCTTCTACGTATTGGAAAATTCCTCTAAGAACTGAAGAAATTTGCCTTAAAAATAAACATTGTATACCATGTATTGACTATGTTTCCTCATGCTCTTTGAGCGATGGATCAGCAAGTTGCACTCTCTGAATTAAGACTGTGACTATCTCCGTCAACCAATGGCTGCCCAATACCTTACTCTTTCTGTCCTTCTCCTATTCTTTCATTTTCTCTCTTCTTAAATTCCTGCCACACATGCTCGTTCAGAATTGAAATCCCATTTGATCAAGAACATAAGAAAATGCTTCAGATTGAGACTCTTCCATGCTGTACTTGATAAAACATCCTTCTCCCCTCTGCTCTCCCTCTGCTTTCTCCACCTCTCCCACCCCTGAGCGGAATTGTTTCCTGATCCCCAGCTGCCACCTTGACAAACACTGAAAGTCAGCGCCTAGCATGTAGACCTATAATCTGCTGTTTAGTCTTCCCTCTCAGCAGGGTGCTTCCTGTTGCCAAGGATTTCCTACTTTGAAATGTAAGATGAAATAGACACCTGCAGGATTCTCTCCCCACTGGCCCCTCATCCTGGTGAAGAGCCTGAATAGGGCAGCGGAAAAGGCTTATAGGATGATAGGGGGAAATATTCAGCTCTAGAAACAACTCCTGAGGTGAATGCCAAGATGATTGTTTTGCTCAGAAGGCAGTCTTGTCTGCAGGGGAAAGCAAGGAGACGGAGTTCCTCTAAGGAAAACAAAACAAAACAGATTTTACTTTGGGATCCTTTTTTTCAGTTTATTTGGCCAGGTCACATTCTTCCCTTTTTTTTTTTTTTTTTTTTTTTCCTGAGAGATCCTGTTGATTTAAGATGACAAGACATTACAGTTTGAGGTTCAAGTTAGTACAGAAATGAAACTCAGGTTTTCATGGGACCCAACCTCAGAATCAAATGACTTTTCACCTGAAGTTTTCGGAGACAGTAACCATCTGCTTCACCACTCTTAAAGCTTCAACCTCTTTCTTTATTTCTTTTCCTTCTTCTTCTTTTTAAACTGACTGAGCCATTCAGGTGCCCCTTGTATATCTTTTATTTTTAAATTATTATTATTTTTTATTATTTTATTTATGTTAGTCGCCATACAGTACATCATTAGTTTTTGATGTGGTGTTCCAGATTCATTGTTTACGTATAACACCCAGTGCTCCATGCAATATGTGCCCTCCTTAATACCCATCACTGGCCCAACCCATCCCCCCACCCCCTCCCCTCTAAAACCCTCAGTTTGTTTCTCAGAGTCCACAGTCTCTGACTGTGGACTTCAATCCCTTTCAAACCCAGTCACAACTGGTCTTGATTTGTGCTGGGAAATTTGCAATCAGAGGACCAGAGTACATTCTTCCTTTGTCTTTAGCACTGGGAAATTTTCCTCCAGGCTCAGCAACAGGTAGAAAATGCACCAAATAACATCGAAACATAGTATATTATGCCACAAGCGTTATTGAGGCAGACCACCTATCCACCAAGAAAGTTGTTATACCATAGTTTTGCCTAAGGAACTGAAAAATATTTCCCAAGGGAATGTGTTTTGTCATGTATAACACCAGAGTTTCGCCTCAAGGACGTTATGCACTTGTTAACCTCATTTCCTTCCATCCCTGTATTTTTCCATGCCTTCTCTTCTGGCTGTTTTTTCACACCTGTTACGGAACGCAAAAACAGAAATATTCTGTGCCCACTCAGTTCAGAAGGCAGTCGAGGAAGAAAGGACACCAACATGAGACGCATACAATTTTATTCATATTTTTTTTTCATTCAGCAAATGTTTATGGAGGGTCTACTATGCCAAGTGTGGTAATAGGAACTGGTTTATACGAGAGGGAAAAAAACCAGACAAGATTCCTGCTTGATGAAATATCTATTCATCCGCAGAGGGAAACACACACTAAACAAATGAATACACATAAATACCAGATTTTAGATTATAGATTATCACTGACAATAACAAGCCCTCTGAAGAAAATAAAACAGGGTTATGGAAGGAGAGAAGTTTCACTCGGGATAATTTCCCACTGAGATGATGTTTAGCTGAGACATGAAGGTCAAGAAGAAGCCAAATGTGCAAGATCTGGGAACAAAGTGTTCCTTCCCAGTGGAAAGGACAGGGAGTGAAAAGGTCTGAGGAAAGAAATTCTTGGCCACCGTATCTGGAACAGAGCCAGCAAGGGGGAGTGGTGTGGGACGAATTGTGAGAGGTAGCCAGGGGCAAAATTGCATAGCCCAAAGGAAGAATATAACTATAACTTTCTCTGTTTGTGAAAAGGTAAAAGGACAGAAAATCTGGGGTGGAGGGAAGGGGACAAGGTGAGACAGTCTAAAGGCACGTAAGAACTGTGCAACTCAAAGGGAAAATGAAGTCATCAGATACGACTTCCACTTTGAATCTATCTTTAAAAATAGGACATTGCCGCATTGAGCAAAGTCACTTTGCAAACTCTCCCTCTGAGACACAAAATGCCAACCTCTCTAGGCATTAGTGTACTAGAAAGACAATATCCTAAAATACTGTTTGAAAATAATATGTTCACTGTGGTTATAATGAGCACAAATACACATGTACCGAGCAAAGAGTGGAAGAGAATGTGCAAAATAAAACATTTCATTTAGATGGTAAGATAAGGAAACATTTGGTTTTCTTCACTATTGTTGACTTTCAGTGTATGAAAACACACATTTGTGGCTAGGAAGAAAAGCTTTCAACACTTAAACAATAGAAAGTAAATTTGATTTTTATTTAAAGTATTTCATTTGATCCAGGTAATAGCTAGCACTGTGAGAGATGATGCTTGTAATTTGAATTAATAGATTATAGTGTTATAGAAGTCTAAGAGATTTCATAAAAGGGGGCAGGATTAAATGAACATCCAGATATCCTTCAGTCAACTGAGTTCTTGAAATTTTCAGTGTTAGATTCTATTATAAAGATTCTCAGTATAAACATAATAGCACATGAGATCCCTGCTTTATGAATTTGGAGCTCAGCATGTTTTTTAGCTGACTTATATTCCATAGGAGATAAGTTGTTCCCTAAATAATTAAGCACTTACATCTTTAACGTGGTTTTGCAATAATGATGTGACAGAGAGAATGGGCAAAGTGTCATATGGCCTATGGATATGAAAATTCCCCCAGTGATCGTCTCTCCTTCTGTCAAAACTGCTCCAAATTTTTTATCAAGTTGTGTGTTTGGAACTCTGATTATGTTTAGATATTTTCGGAAATGTTCTTATCAAGAGTAAGAGTTCTTCGGGGGCGTAAATCTTTGTACAGTGATTTCTTAGATATGACATCAAAAAGATAAGCAACAAAAGGAACAGTAGATAAATTGGACTTCACTGAAATTATATTTGTTTGTGCTTCAAAGGACATAATTTCCAAAGTAACAAGACCGGGAGAAAAGATTTGCAAGTCATGCAACCGATAGAGGACTTAATCTGGAATGTATGAAGTACTCTTACAACTCAATAACTACAAGAAAAATGACCCTATTTGAAAGCAAAGAATCTAGATAGACACTTCTCTGAAGGAGATATACAGATGGCTAACAGTCACATGAAAATATTCTTGACATTACTGACCAACCAGGAAATTCAAATCAAAACGACATGATACCACTTTACACTCATTAGGTGGCCACAATAAAAAAGACAAACAATAACAAATGTTGTCAAGGATGTGGAGAATTTGGAACCCTCATACATTGCTGGTGAGAATGGGAAACGAAGCGGACTCTTTGGAAATAGTCTGGTAGCTCCTTTAAAAAGTTAAGCATAGAGTTATGGTCTAGCAATTTTAATCCTAGATATCTATGAGGAAAAAAAAACCACATCCACACAAAAGCACATACATGTATGCTCATAACAATATTGTTCATAATAACCAAACATAAAAACGATTCCAATGTCCATCAATGGATGAATTCATAAATACTATGTGGTACATCCATATAATTGAATATATTATTTGGCAATAAAAAGGAATGAAATGCTGATTCATGTTACAATATGCATGAACCTTGAAAGCATCATGCTAAGTGAAAGAAGCCAGTTATAAGAGACCTCATATTGTATGATGCCATTTATATAAAATGTCTAGAACAGACAAATCCATAGACACCAAAACCAGATTATTCGTTGCCTAGGAGTGGGATGGGGGGATGTGAAAGGAAAGGGAAATGACTGCTAATGGGTATAAAGTTTCTTTGTGGGATGATGAAATATTCTAAAATTGAGTGTGTCGATGGTTACACAACTCTGTGAATATATTTAAAACCAATGAAGCGTACGTTTTCCAAGGGTGAGTTATATGATTATGCGGTATATGAATTACATCTCAGTAAAACTGTTTTTTTAAAGTAAATGTTCTTAACAGAGATTACTGCAGTATATGATTTCTACCTCTGCACATTTCCTCCCCAAATGGAAGAATTCCACATACTAAGAAAGAAAAGTTCAAGTAATAAGATTAGAATTAACTGATCTCGCAATGAACTCATACACTGCTAAGTACATGGACACTAAAAGAGGCAGAAAATAAGTAATTTTCTGAAACATACAATGGTGTACAAAGTGAAATTTACTCTTGTTGTATATTAACTCAATTACTGTATTTATGAGGACTCTAGAATTATAGCTTCAGAAGGCACCCAGGTAATCACCCAGTCCAACCTCCACATTTTAAAACAGAGAAACAGAGGCACAGAAAAGTTAAATATTGTGTCCCCAGGTCACAGAAGAAATGATAGACTGAGCAAGGAACAAAAGCTAGATCTCCTGAATTCCACTCCAGTAGAAATACAATTAGATAAACTATTTCTTTAACATATAAGGATCTTAAATAAGAGGTTCAACCGTTACTTTAAAAGAAAAAAAAAAGAAAGCATTCTTTAAAGTAGTGATTTATCTTACTGAAAAACACTAGATTTAGTGCATAGAAACTGTTAAATTTAGTATGCAATATTAAAAGAAGAGCACGAATTTCTTTCTATGGGGAGTGGTCAAGAGTGTTGTCCTGGTGAATTCTGGCATATGGGATTAAAGCCAAGGACAAAAACTTATGTCCCCACATATGTAGAAAACACATATTTTGTCATCTGTTTTCTAAGGGAAAAGACATGGGTTATGAGAATTCCTAGGGAGGGTTCTTTTATGTCTTGAGCCAATCAACATTTGTGATACTTTCATGCTCTGCTGTACCTTCCATCCCCAGGTTCACAGGGAACCTCAGGACAGCATTAATATCAAATGAAGCCAGGAGCAGGAAAGGAACAAAGAGCGTAAGAAGTTGATGAAGGAGAAAAATGCTCTCTTGCCTATTTTGTGATTGGGCTAAGGGCTGAGAAAGAGTGGTCAGAGATGAGCTTCCAAGGTGTCCTGTTTCCATGGGTCTAAATCATTAATCAAAATAGGGACCAGCATCACTTTGTAGATATCAACCCACCTCATTCCAGACCATTCAAAAATCTACATTTTCCCAAGATTCTCAGGTGGTGGGTATGCAAGTTAAAATTTGAACGTGCAGGATAGTGATCTCCATCAGTTTTTTTCTCTGGAACACTGTGTCTGCATCTTGGGAATTGAGTTGCCAAGGAGGCTTAGACAACTGGGTAGCATCTCTACATTTTTTAGAAGCTCTCGTTTCTGGGTTCACATGAAAGTCATTCCCTTTGGCTCCAAACAGAAAAGAAGCTGCGCCAGTAGTAAGATATGTTAAGTCAGCTTCCTTAGGAACTCAACTTCCAGTCCCAAGTTAATTTTCCAGGTTTCTCCCTCTCTCTGTCGACCTTTAAAAGTCCCTAATGAGTTCCTACAGCATCTCTATGAATGCCTTTTCATCCTATTTCTGTGCTTTCATCCATGTAAAATAAGGAGGTTCTCCCTTCTCAGAAATTAATGTCATATCTCCTGTCAAACTCTTCATTTTCACAAGTTCAAACTAATTATGGCTGCAGATGGTACCGCTAAATAAAGTTCTCTATTGTGGACACTTAATCAAATCAGTATTCCCAACAGAAATGTCTGTCTTGTGATAGAAACCTGTTGCTGTGCGTTAGTTGAGATTTTAAAGTTATGTTGAGGAGGCTCTTTATCCTACTTTTACTCCAAGGCAAAGATTGCTATGGAAACTTATGTGCAGGCTTAGAAATATCTCATTAGGGTTTCTTTTGTATAAATAGTAAAGAAAATGCCGGCATCGCATTAGCATTTAAACACTGCACAGCTTGTGCAGGGAAGCAAAGAGACGAACGTGTGAAATCACATCCAAGTTCAGCTGACCAGTCACTGGATGCTCATTTTCCCCATCCACAGTTGATAACTCTTCCTCCAACAACGAAGCTGTCTTGTGACAATCTCATTACCTGCCAGCATCTCCAGCCAGCATCTCTGAGCCAGAGGGTAAGTGGCTCAGAGAAAGGGGGAAAGAAATGAATAACAAAACAAAACAAAACCAGTTACTGGGGTACCTTTGTGGCTCAGTCAGTTGAGCTTCTGACTCTTTGTTTTGGCTCAGGTCATGACCTAAGGATTGTGAGATCGAGCCCCAAGTGGGGCTCCATGCTCAGCGGGAGTCTACTTGAAGATTCTCTCCCTCTGCCCCTACTCCCTTCTCAAATAAAGAAATCTTTTTAAAAAGCAAGCCTCTGCTTTTGGCTCAGGTCATGATCTCAGGGTCCTGGGATCGAGGCCCACATCGGGCTCCCTGCTCGGCGGGGAGCCTGCTTCCCCCCCCCCTCTCTGCCTGTCTCTCTGCCTCCTTGTGATCTCTCTTTTGTAAACAAAAATAAAAACAACCAGTTACAGTTCTTTGTGAAGGACTGCATTTCTGAGTAATGTTTTACTGTAAAAGGTTAAAACCAATGACTAAAATGTATCTTTGGGTGATCACAGATTCTCAATTGTTCTTTCTTTCCTCTCATTATCCACCTAGATAATAAAGATCTATGTTCTATGGTTTAAAGAAATCAACATCAATGGCACTGAATTGTATCATATTTCAAGGAAAGACTCTAAGAACTTAGTTGATTTTTTAGAAATCACTTATTTTTCTGGGCTTAAATTTCCTGTTCTGAAACATGGTGCCAAGCATTATGGTACAAAGAGCTCTGCCTACATTTGAAGACAGATACTCCATCTGGTTTCTGGACATATCTGCCCCTAGTATCAGCTCTGGTCAGGTCACCAAAATTCTATGTATTTACACTATGATATAAAATAATTATTATGATTAGGTAAAATATCTATTATGTTTTTTTTAAGACGCGGGCCTGGATCCCAGGACCCTGAGATCATGACCTGAGCTGAAGGCAGAGGCTTAACCCACTGAGCCACCCAGGTGCCCCTCCTATGCCTATTTTTCTTTTTCTTTTTTTTTTTTAAGATTTTATTTATTTATTTGACAGAGAGATAGAGAGCACAAGTAAGCAGAGCGGCAGGCAGAGGGAGAGAGAGAAGCAGGCTCTCCACTGAGCAGGGAGTCTGATGCGGAGCTTGATCCCAGGACCCTGAGATCATGACCTGAGCCAAAGGAAGTCACTTAACCCACTGAGCCACCCAGGCGCCCCATCTACCATGTTCTTTCATGTGCAACAGTTGTCCCCATACATCGGACCCTGTATATGTATTTCATTTTAAGTGAGCCTGCAATTTCTGTACCCTCAGTAGACGCTGCAGGTAGCTTGTCTTTCATTGTGGACATAGGCCTGACAGTAAGAGATGGACTGGCCATCACTTAGGTTCATATAGAAGAATAAAATGTTTGTTGTAAGACAAAGATTATAAACCCACACAGAGAAGTATCTACCCTCACATCTCCATGAGCATGACATTTTTCTATCAGTGCACTGGGACACAAGGATGCTGAAGCCAGCATCCCCTACAGCAGCCCCAGCTCCAAGGGAAAGGCTATGGCCCTATGCATCAGGATGCTCTAAGCATACTGAAGAAAGAAGCATGCCGTTGCTCTGATTCTATCAACTCTGCAAGATCTGTTTACATTGTGTTAGAATTTCTGCAGATTTACAAAGAGACTTTGTTTACATGATTTTGTTTATTCCTTTCAACAGCCCTACAATGTTTCTAATCATCTCTACCCTTCAAAGAATACCCAAAGAGTCTGCATGTTGTCATGTCATAATTTTGAATTTCCTAAGTTCTCACCTGTGCACACACACAGACTCCCTCACATTGTGTAAACATGCTTTTGTGTGATATATTTTGAAAAGATAGTTTAAACCTATTCATATTAGTAATAGCTAATATTTTATTTTTGTTTTTTTTTTTTTTTAAAGATTTTATTTATTTATATGACAGCGAAAGATTACAAGTAGGCAGAGAGAGAGGAGGAAGCAGGCTCCCCGCCGAGCAGAGAGCCCGATGCGGGCCTCGATCCCAGGACCCTGAGATCATGACCTGAGCCGAAGGCAGAGGCTTTAACCCNTTGTGTGATATATTTTGAAAAGATAGTTTAAACCTATTCATATTAGTAATAGCTAATATTTTATATACTGGACTTTTGTCAAGCAATTTACATGCATTATCGGTTTTTTGGTTTTTGTTTTAAATTTTCCCAACAGTGCCATGAGGCAGGGAGTATCAACTTCATGTTAAGCAAGAAAAAACAATTCTTAACTAAAACAATCCAGAGGAAATTTAGGCAGCAAAGGCAGAGCAAGGACCTGAACCCAGACAGTCTACTTCCAAAGCATGCATGGCCTAGTATATTATGCAATTCTGCTTCTTTGGAAAACTTCTAATTTCTGTGCTAAACCACTTTCAGTTAATATGTAGAAACAAGCCTTCAACAACAATAAAACTATGAAACAATAAATTCCATTCCAAAAGTTATCGCTTCCAAAAGACTGTTTAAGCTTTTCCAAGCTTTGACAGTTATCAGTTAAGGCTCTAAAAGAAGTTCACACGTAGCTCTTTCTATATCCTCTGTGTGCAAAACCAAGCTCTCTTTGCTCTGATTTTCAACAAAACCTCAAGCTGACAGTTGCATTTAGCACTTCATCCCCATCCAAACAATGTAGGTCTTGTTGGAACTTCCAGTGAAACCAGGTCCAGATCTTGCCATGGAAAACAGAAATTACCCTTCTTTACTCAGCCCTATGAATAGCCGGTCAAGATCATGTTTGGGGTAAAACTGACCCCTGACCTTTTCCCCCCTGGACTAGGACCTGCCTGCTCAGGCTCTGGCTTCACCAGAAACATACTGTCCTTGGTATATGATGTGTCCCAAGTCAGCATGCAAGCCATTAGAGGACTTTCTGTAGCTCTTGGGTCTGACAATGACAAGCTTGAAGAAATATAGCAATAGAAGCAACGTGAATGTTCCATTTCTTTTGAAAGAGCCATACCATTATTTTAAATCTACACTGCAATGCTTTAAATATGCACTGTAAAACTTCTGATTTACCTGAAAAATGGTATTATCTTAGCCCCATTGCACTAGATTTCCTTTTAAAGTAACACTTGAGCAACCTTTAAAAAATCAAACAGTATTGAGGCACCCGGGGAGTTCAGTCAGTTAAGTGTCCAATTCTTGATTTTGGCTCAAGTCATCATTTCAGGTTTGTGAGATCAAGCCCCATGTCCGGCTCTGTGCTGAGCATGGAGCCTGCTTAAGATTCTCTTTTTCCAGGGTGCGTGAGTGGCTTAGTTGGTTAAGCGTCTGCCTTCAGCTCAGGTCACGATCCCAGGGATTGAGCCCCTCTTTGGGGTCCCTGCTGAGTGGGAAACCTGCTTCTTCCTCTCCCACTCCCCCTGCTTTTGCTCCCTCTCTCACTGTGTCTTTCTCTGTCAAATAAATAAATAAAATCTTTAGGAAAAAAAAGAAGATTCTCTTTTTTCCCTCTGCCCCTCCCCTCTCTCCTCCCTTTGTAAAAAAAAAAAAATCAAATAGTATTAAAAGGCTTATAAGATAAATAGTAGTGTCTTATCATACATCATTCTACTCTTACTTTGCACTCTAAGGAAATCATACATGGCATCTAGCTATATCTTCTAAATAACATGTTCATATTCCTAATAATTCCTTAATATTTTTACTTTTAGATATTATGTAGGATTTTCTGTTGTTAATTCATCATCATCATTACCATGACTATTTAAGACCAAAAGCTATGTTTTCCATAGTCACCTATCCTATCCTATATGGTTCAGGCTAGAACTTGCCATCACTTGAGATGTGAAAATCAGAAATGTACCAGAATCCATTACTCTGGGGAGGCAGAAGGTGCAGATGTGTGTGCAGACAAGAGCTCCACACTGGCTTCCTGATGTGTTTATAAAAGTTGTCAGGGATCACACGATCGCTTCAGACAGATCTTGTCACAGCCCCACCCTTCTGCAGTTGCCCCCTAAATTTTGGTAGCAGTCTTACTGCTTGCCTTCCCTCCCCCATCCAATTCAGCTGTCCCCAAAGTACCACGATCTCCTGACTTTACATAAACTTTTATGTCCAGAATTCAGAGAGCGGTTTCAGTTTCTCTGACCAAATCCTGACTGATACGGTTCTTAGCAATGAAATTGATTTCAGGGAAATAAAGCCTTAAGGATGAGAATCTGGATGGGGTTCTCTGATATGACGAGATTCAAAAGTAAAAGTAATATTGACCCACATCTAATGGCAAATGGGAAATCCTAGGATGTGCCGAGGCAAAGCAATAACTAAATTATCACTTCTAGTCAACCAAAATGAAGTACCTATTAGAAGATATGTCTTTGAAAGATAAAATAGCTAATTTTGTAGAATACAAGAGTTGTACTAAATAAAGCCTGTAGGGCTGTGAGGTTGGCTGATTGCTTAAGCCAACCAATGAATGGAGAGGGAGGAAAGCATGAGCTCAGGGCTGGAAAGTTCCAGGCTGAGCTTCAGAGAAAAAAAAAAAACAAAACCCACAGCTCTTCTGTGATTTCCTTGAACAGATTCCTTATCCTCCATAACCTTGGGGGTCAAGATTTCTAAACACCAAACTAAAAATATGATCCTACAGTTGGACAAATTAAATTTAGAATCTCGTGGCACCTGTGTGTTGAGGTTAGGGCTTCGATTAGAAAGGAATGGGATTCTGAAAATTTAATTTGAGATACAGGTAGATGTAGGCCCTGAGCCCATAAATCCACCATTCCACCCTGGCTGGTGGCTGCAGCCCTTTCTTTCTTGGCCAAGAACTTTAGCCCTCTTTTAAGAATTTGTATTAAATTATCCTGATGTAGCTGACTTGCAGGGAAAATAATAATCCTTCTCAAGACTCACTCTCACCACCATGAATTGCTTCTGGACTTAACCAGACTCAGATCCCAGAAAGCTCTAGCAGGACGGGAACAATGTATGAGAGCCAGCCAGAGGTCTCACACACATAAAAATAATTTAAAATGTTGCGAATGTATATTGAAAGTAATGTGGATAATATGTATGGGAATGGAATATCATCTAAAGATGATAGACTATAGTGTAAAAAATGAAAATAATGGATTGGGCTGAATTTATTGATATGGTGCACAATCCAGCTAGTCTAAATTCAGTGAGATAGTTTGAGTGGCAGAAAGTGTCTCAAGAAATAGTTTTCTTGAAGACAACAGTGGCCTATACTAAATGAAATTGTGATGCCAGAAGTTTCTTGGTATACTCTGTCTAGAGGAAGAGATTCCTAAGGTTTTAGGAAGATGTCTAAATACTTAGGGAAATAAGACAGTTGGACTAATATTATTACCTATGTACTCACACTTTAACCATAGACCCAGGAGATACCCCATTACCAGAGCTTTGAGAAGTACATTTATGAGGGGAGCACCAGAATCCCTGAAAACCTTTTTAGTGGATGGTATCATTAAGCTAGGAATACCAGTGTGAGATGTTGCTATAAAAATAGTATTTCTGAATCTCATGGGATTGATGGCATTCTAGAATTGCAGAAGCCAAGTTGTGTGACTTAAGATGGGTATGATTCAATGGGTAGCAGGACTAAAGCAGTCATCAGAGGAGTCTGACTTGCAAAATTATTGGGGGTGGCTCTAGGACTGAAATATATGGGCAGTGTGCTGAAATCTTACTTGACTTCTACAAGTGATGAACTCTGTCTTGTGACCAGAAATCTGACCTGAATCACCACAAGAGAATCACGATGCCTTAACATATTTCTGGACATGGCCCAGTTCACTGACTCAGAGCCCACTGAATGGAATCCTGGCTTCTCTTAAAGAAATCTCCTGATAAAATGCCAAAAATATATACTGCATATTTTCTTGTTAGCCTTCTCCAAAGGGATCTTGAATCACTTAACAGGGAAGTAAATTGAATAAAGGCAAATACTCAGAATTTCGGGGGGATTACTCAACACCGACTTAACTGACTAGACTTAATTACTAGACTTAACTGATGATAATTCGTAGGGACTCAAACAAGATTAAGGTCCATCAGTAAGAGTCCGGGCTATGAAATCCAGGTGATTAATGGACTTTGCGTTTGATCTAGCTCACAAAGGGTCTCTTGGGTTGCTAAATCCACTCTATGGTTGTTTTTTTTTTCAGTCTTGGGAAACATGGCTGGAAAAGACATACTCGGCACCTGGCAGAATCCCCATATTGTTTTCTTGCCCTACAATGTGAGGGCTATTGTAGTAGAAAAAGCCAAGTGGAAGTCTCTAGAACTGCCTCTGCCTGTCAAAATAGTAAATCAAAATCAATACTGCTTTTCTGGAAGTATTGCAGAGATCCCAACCACATCCCTATTCAATTACACTATTTAGCCTCTTCGCAAAAGAGATGGCTCTTGAGGAATAAAATGGATTACTTTAAATTTAATTAGGTGGCGACTTAAATCAAAGACGATGTTCTGGATGCAGTTACTTTGCTGGAGCCAATCAACCCAGTCTCTACCACCAGTACACAGCTGTCGGCACGCAGCTATGAGGGCCTTTTTCCTCTCTATTAATAGAAATAGTTTTCTTTCACCTGACAAAGACATTAATGCCCTTTCACTGAACTCCTTTGGAGATACATCAAATCTCTACTCCTCTGTTATAACCTAGTCCAGAGATATCTTTATCATCTTGCACTCCACAAGACATTATGCTGATCCATCACACGGATGATGGCATGCTGATTGAATGGGGTAAAGAGGAAATAAAAACATCTTGGCAAAACACACACATACCAGAGAACAGAAATAAATCCAACAAAATCTGAGCAGCCTGCTACCTCGGTGGAATCTCTGGAACTTAAGAGAGCTGAAGCAAATTTAAATATAACCTCCAAAGTGAGGGGCAAGTTGTTGCATCGAGGTTCTTCTTCCACTAAGAAAGGAACACAGTGCCCAGACGGCCTGTCTGAATTCTGGAGGCAGCATATACTTATATATGTTGAGTAAGAAGCAAATCATTTACCAAATATTTTGTAAGGCTGCCAGTTTAGAATGTTTGAGTGGGGCCCAGAGCAAAAGAAGTCTCTGGAACAGGTCCATACAATTGTGCAAGCTGCTCTGCCATTTGTACCATATGACCCAGCAGATGTAACAGTACTTACAATACATATGGCAGATAGGGATGTTCTAGTCTTTTCGATCAATGCCTTTTGATTCCTTTACTTTCTTTTCAGTGGACTCTTGAAGGGTGGGAAAGAGAGCATATGTTCAGTCTGTCCTGTGTGAGTATGACTTCCTGCCATAGCATTTTAGAAAAGATGATCTTGTGAGATTTCCGGTTAAGTAATAAAATGCACTCACCTATATTTATTTTTACAATTCCTATAACCCTCTACAACAAATGTTTGATGAATTTGACAATTCAAAGTCAGGCGATGGATTGAGTGCTAATTCGACCACCTACACTGTACTTGTAACAAGTGCAATACTTGCTACCTTTTCTAAGTAGAACTCTACTGGCTTAACTCACCTTTTGGGACCTGAGTAGAGAGTTGGGCTCAGGTTTGACCTATGAGGTCTGCTATTTCTTTATTACAGGACCTTGGAGAAATCACTTGAATTCTCTATAAACCTCAAATTTCTCTTATCTAATGAGTAAATGGAGTACTCATCTTCGCAAAAGTGATCTGAGAATTAATATAAGATAATGCACAGGAAATTTTCTTTACATACTAGCCCCACAAGTTGGTAGAATTTAAGGGGTTTGTGGAATGAATGGGAAATGGCCAACCGAACCATTGAGATGGTGCCTAAGAGAAAAAGTTCTCTGTGCTGGCTACCTCCACCTCCTGGAAAATACCTAATAGAGAACTAGGATGTGCAAAGTGCTCTATTAGTTACTATTAGTTCTTCGAATGAGAACATTAGCAGTAACAAGAGATCCAGCAATAATCCCCAGATGACGCACAATGTGAAACCAAACAAGACCAAGGACCTAGCCCTTCTTGGCTTACAAATAACTACAGCTAGCAGTGGTGGATGCTGAAAAGGGAGATGTGTTTTGGAATCAAAATTTCAGAAGGCTGCCAACAAATGGAATTTTATTTTTTGAAAATGAAATATTAAATATTCACAAAAAAATCTCTCAGCTCCGATACTGTACTTAAAGAGAACAAAAATCACTGCCAAATTTGATATTACAGAAGAAGTTGTAGGAAAAGCTCATGAACATATTTTTGGCAAATTTCAAAACTTTTCTAAAGTGAAAAATGTAAGAAGGCTAATCCATTAAAATCTATTGTTAGAGAAAACAGCTGCTGACAATTTGATAAATTATTCATCCAAGAGTTTCAATAATCTAAAACAACTTCTCCCACATATGTTGACAGGGGAAGAACTATCTAGCAAAAATGATGAAACAGAATAATTTTAGGACATTTCTAAAATTATTAGAAAACCCGTTTGTCATCTAAAGCCTTGCTTACTTTTAATTTTAAACTACGATTTCTGACAAGGACTTGATGTGACTTAAAAAAAATATTTGTTATACACAAAAATAATATTTTAGCAGTACAGCAGAATTTAACATATATCACAGTGATTTATTGATTGATTGATTGATTGATAGCAGAAGTAGAAAATCTTGAAGACAAAGCAGAATGTGATTATGACCTTGCCTCAACCAAGGTTTTGGTAAAAAGAAAATGCAGAGACAGTGGACACAGAGAGTAGGGTCTCCTGCAAGGAGGGACAGCCTGTCAGCTGCTCGGGGATTCCCTCAGCTGTAGAAGCCACTGGGCCCCAGGCCACACCCTTTGCACTGGTTCAGGGCCAATGACTGACTCATGAAAAGGGGTCAAAAAGCCTGGACCATTTCAACCCAATATGGGACAACTCTGACAGGTCATTTTAACCTCAGAGCTCTCTGCTGGAGATTGGCCGAGGTTACCAGAGGGTATATATATCATAACTCAGCTCTCCCGGGGCCCAATCCCACTTACCCTCCCTTCCAACTAATAAACATCCTCTACACTAAATTCCATCTCAAAATCTGCTTCCCAAGCAAGAAATCTGCAACAAGGAGCACACAGAAGAAGTTAAAATCAACTTTTCCATCATTCATTCATTGACTCAACAAGCACTAATCGGGTGCCAATTATATACCAAATTAAACTGAGATTGTTTGCAAGGAATGAAATGGAGACCCTGTCCCAAACACTTCACAACCCAACGAGGAAGACGGTGAATTGGAACAGGAAACTGGGACTCAGGATAAAAAAAAGGGCTGAAAAGTCCATATGAATAAACCTCCCAAAGAATGTAAAGCATATGTGGAAAGATCCCCTAAAGACCTCTAAAGAATGTATGGACCTCAGAAACGCTACACTAAGTGAGAGAAGTCTGACACAAAAGACTGCGGTATATACAGTCCATTTATATGAAATGTCTAGAAAAGGCAAATCTCCAAAAACAGTAGATTAGTGGTTGCCTGGGACTTGGGGTAGAAATAGGGACCTACTATAAATGGGATCTGGGGTGTCTCAGGGATGGCGGATATGTTTGAAAATTGATTAGAATGATGGTAGCACAAGTGTCTAAATTTACTAAAATTCATGGAATTCTTCACTTCAAGTGGGTGCATTTTAGGGTATATAAATCACAATTCAATAAAGTTAATAAATAAATACATTTGACATTATTTTTCTTCAATACCTTGCAAGAAGTCAGATGACTGACAAATAATTTCTCGGTGCCCTCATCCTAATCCTCAAAATTACCAGAAGAAAACATATTTCTTCCAAAGAATGATCTGAGATAGTCATGGTCTGGGACATCTAACAAGAAAAATAGCAAGAATTACAAACTAAATGTGAAAAGTCCTTTGCCTCAAAACTGAGCATGTAATTTACAGACAGCTAATTCTCAATTAGCAGAAAAGACAGCTTTAACATGGTCCAAACATAAAAATGGTCATGCTGTCTTGCCAGATTAGTTCTTGAACAGAGAGTATTATTTGTTCATTAATCTCAACTGCATTTCTTTCAGCATCTCGTTTAAGACCGAGCTGTACGAAAATTCTGTCCTCTCCATGAGGAAGTTTTAAATGAGAAAATTAAACCTAAAGTATTAATTCATCCCACCAGTAATTATTCAGGATGGCCGCAGTGTCCATCATTTAAATCCAATGATAGCTCAAAGAGAAAGAGCATTCCTATATATTTAGCTGTCAGACATTTTGTTACCAGACTTGCAAATAGCTTCAGGGACATGAGGACATATTTCAACTCATCAGAAAAGAAGTGTTGGTAATATTACCTAGAATGTGGTTTTATCTGATACTCTCTCTCTTTCTCTCCTGCTCTCTCATAAATAACACTTGACAGACTACCACTGTTATATGAATTTACTCCAAAATATTTGCTGAACTCCTACTATATATGAGGTGTTGTCATTTAAACTGAACGCTTAAAATGATATCTCTGACTTCAAGAAGTTTTCAATTTAATGATTTAATTTTTAACCCAAATATTCCTGGAGAATGCATGTGCAATGGACCAATTTAAAATGTTTATCCATTGGACAGGGATAACTGATTTTTTCTGTTATTGTATTCTTAGGAAAATTCCAAGTTATTTATATCTATGGCTAGCTTTTATTAAGGAAGTATTTTGATTTTGTTTTGTACTGACATCATCTTTAACAAAATCGGACATCTGTTAGATTTTTCATTTTTCAAGGGGATTTAATGACACTTATTCTGCACAAGGCATTATTATTTAACTGTACTTTTCAGATGAAGAAACTGAGGCTCTAGGAATTAGTCTCATCCAATGACTCTTGTTCTCTTCACTATTACATATGTTCCCTGCCATCCTCACTCTCAGTTGATGACATGAAAAATTTGAGCAATCATTTAAGCAATTGGGAAAGAATGTTGACAGATTCCATACCACAGTGGATGCTTTTCAGCATTTGTATTCATGAACTCACCATCCTTGTGTTATTAGACATGAACTAACTACCCATATACTACCCAACTCAAACCTCTCCACTCATGCACTTGATTTCATCCCTCACTGTCATCCCAAGAGCACTTTCCCAGGATCAGTCCCTCACTTTTCTGTGGTGCCCATGTTCTCTTTGCTACTGGAGCATTCCAACAGTATACAAACAGGGTACCACTTCCCCATCATGAAGAAAGAAATTGGAACTATTGCCCCTTGACCTGCCCCTTTACACAGCAAAACTCCCCTAGATGTTTATATACTTATGTCTGATTTCTTTACACTATTTCCCTCTGAAACTGACCTCCAAAAGGCTTTTATCCTCACAACTCCACAAAATTATTTTCGTCAAGGTCACCAATGACTTTCTATTGCTAACTCAACAACTGATTCTTAGTTCACAGCCTACTTGATCTTTGACATTTTACAGAACTGATAAATAGCTCTTTGAAGCACTTTATTTACTGGGATAGTAAAGATGTACGCTGGTTAGCTTTCCTCCTACCTCACTGACTGTTCCTTCTATGTTCCCTTTGCCCTGATCCTCCCTGACTTCTCACCGAAGTCTTCCAGGGCTTGGAGTATTCTCTGCACCACTCTTTCGTAATTATTTGGTTCCCAAGTCTCATCTTCAAGCTACTCTTTTATACTTTGCTTTTAATACTGGACATGGGATTCTGCAAACCACAGTCCACCTCTGCAGGTGGCCCCAGTTAACTTCTGCCAATAGGGGACACATGAGGTCAATCAGAAGACTAGAAAAGGAGAAGGGATTTGAGAGGCAATGAGGCAATGACTCATCACCCTGAGACACCTGATTCCAGTAGCAGCACTGTGTCCCGGTTTGCAGGGTCCCCCCCCACCGTGTGTCGCCAGAATCAGTCCCCTCTGAAACACCAGGCAAATGATGCCACCTCCTCGGAGGTCTGAGTCCCATGGCCTGTCTTCCATGCCTTCGCATTTTCTCAATGCCCACCTCTTCCCTTTGTTTCCCCAGCCAACGAATGGTAACTGCTTCTGGAAGTAGGGTCTTCTCGCTGCCTTTTCATGTCCGTCTCCAACACCTGGTTACCACCTCTTAATATTATGTCCTCCAGTTCAGACAAATGATGTGGCTTCTGGTCCCTGATTAGATCCTAGCTGATAGAGTGATCTGATCTGGTTACATAGTTTGAGGGACTGCCTTTATGCTGATGATTTCCAGACCTTTCTTCTAAACTCTGGACTTGTATCAGGTTGAATGATACAATATTGCCATTTTTGCAGTCAGGAAAGATAAAATATCAGCAACTGCATGTGGTTCAATGCTAATATAAAACTAATGGGCACCTCAGATTTAACAATTCCCTACCAGGTGGCACCTGGGTGGCTCAGTGGGTTAAAGCCTCTGCCTTAGGCTCAGGTCATGATCTCAGGGTCCTGGGATCGAGTCCTGTGTCTGACTCTCAGCTCAGCAGGAAGCCTGCTTCCTCCTCTCTCTGCCTGCCTCTCTGCCTACTTGTGATCTCTCTCTCTCTGTGTCAAATAAATTTTAAAAAATCTTAAAAAAAAAAATTCGCTGCCAGAATTCTTTCCCACCAACTTTTTGAACTCCCCCATCTTGATGTGATGGTGCACTGATATCTTTCTGTTGCTCAGGCCAGAAGCCTCAAAGTCTTCCTTGACTCCTCTCTTTGTTTATACCCTGAATTCAGTTTGTAAGTAAGCACCACACTGTTGGCCGTCCTCTCAAAATATATGCAAAAGCTCATCATTTACCATCATTTCCACCCCTAACCCAGACTGAGTCACTGTCAATTCTCATCTTGTCTGTTGTGATACCCTCCTAACTAGTCTTCCTATGCCTACCCTACAGGTCTTCTCCTCAAAGCAGCCTGAAAGATCATTTTAAATTAAACATGCTACTCTGCTCAAAACCCAGCTCTAACTTTGACTTTACTTAGAATAAAAAGTCCTCCATTAGTGGCCTCCTAGCTATGACATAGACTCTCTGGCTTTACAGTCATGCTAGAATCGATGGATGTTCTTCCTGATAGATCCGCCTGGATAATCCCCTCACTTCTCTCAACACTTAGTGAACTGTCACTTTCTCAAGAAGGCCTACACTCACCACTCTAATTAAAAGTGCAACCACCCTACACCCTGGCATCCCATGCCCTCTTACTTTGCTTCATTTTTTAGCTTATTTGCTTGTTTATCTCTTTGAAACTAATATTTTCAAACATACCATATATTTATTTTACTCAGGTCATGCTGCACTGTAGTACAAATAAAGCCAAAGGTATCTAAGAGCCAAGCACAGGAAGTTATGTCACACATAAAACAACCCAAAACAGTATTCGTAGAGAATAGGTTTTTTTTTTTTTTTAATTCAATGATTGGCTCCTTCCATTTTGTGACTCCATCATCCCCTAGAGACATATGATTGTATTGTCAATAGAAGATAAAATATAGAAGGATATAGGGGTCCATAGGAGTCTTGGCCAGGAATGGACACACATCACTTCCTATCACATTGGTGAGAACTAAGTCATATGCACACAGCTTATTGCCAAGGCACTGGAGGAACACAGCCTAGCTGTATGTCCGGGAGAGGGGAAATGGAATCCCAGTGAAAAGCTAAGAATCTCTGCCATGATAGCTAGCTAAACTCTTAGGTGTATTGTTTAATATTTGTTTCCCTTGAAAAAATGGAATCTCCATGTAAGTGTAAGATTTTGCAGCTTTTGCTTATTGATTTATCCCGTGACCTGGATTAGTGCCTGACACAAAGTAGTCATTTAAAAATACTTGCACAATAAATGAATGAACACCAGATGTTTTGTAGGATAGAATAGAAGGAGAAAGGATTATGCATCAACTTGAAGAATTTGTTCTCTTTTCAGGGGGACAAAACATTCCTATAAATATACAGCTAAAAATATGACAAACATAAGTTGACAAGTGGTAATGGGGCACGCCGTGTACATAAGTGTTGAGAGAATTCACAGCCAGAGGAAAAGTCCAACTTTGGTTTAGGTCAGAAAATGGGTGTTGGATTTGGCTTAGATTAGTTGAAAAGTATAAATGCTATCTTGTGGTTTTCAAATTGCTCCGAGGAACTCCAGGGCTCTTTGGAGCTATTTTATAAGTTCTTTTTTTTTTTTTTTTTTTTTAATTTTTTNGAGATTACAAGTAGGCAGAGAGGCAGGCAGAGAGAGAGGAGAGAGGAGGAAGCAGGCTCCCTGCCGAGCAGAGAGCCCGATGTGGGCCTCGATCCCAGGACCCTGGGATCATGACCTGAGCCGAAGGCAGCGGCTTTAACCCACTGAGCCACCCAGGCGCCCTATTTTATAAGTTCTTAAAAATAACACAATATTTCTATAAAATTTTATTTAAAAAGCTCCTCTTCTGAGTGATTCTTAGGCAAGGAACAGTGTTAAATAATTTCTATGCATTATTTAATCCTTAAAACAATCCCATAAAATTAGTTTATTTCCTTTTTAACAAAGAATTAAAAAATAAGACATTTAATTTCAACAATTAAAGTTCTGTAATTTTGGGGCACCTGGGTAGCTCAATTGGTTAAGTGTCCACCTTCGGCTCAGGTCATGATCTCAGGGTCCTGGGATGAAGCCCCAAATGTCCTGTCGGGCTCTCTGCTCAGCAGGGAGACTCCTTCTCCCTCTTTTTCTGCCCCTTTCTTCTCCCCCTGCCCCTAACTCACCTGCTCTCTCTCTCTCTCTTTCTCCCCATCTCAAATAAATAAGTAAAATCTTTTAAATAAAAAAGTAATAAATTTGGGTGCCTGGGTGGCTCAGTGGGTTAAAGCCGCTGCCTTCGGCTCAGGTCATGATCCCAGGGTCCTGGGATCGAGGCCCACATCGGGCTCTCTGCTCGGCAGGGAGCCTGCTTCCTCCTCTCTCCTCTCTCTCTGCCTGCCTCTCTGCCTACTTGTAATCTCTCTCTCTGTGTCAAATGAATAAATAAAATCTTTAAAAAAAAAATANAAAAAAAAAAGTAATAAATTTCTGTAATTTTCTCGATGAAGATTTCTAGGGAGTTGTGGCAAGATACCTCTTGTTTTGTTGCTGTTGTAAATTACATTTCTTATAATTTAGTTACCTTTTTTTTTTTTTTAATTTTATTTTTATAATTTGCCCAAGGGGTACAGGTCTGTGAATCATCAGGCTTACATCTTTCACAGCATTCACCAAAGCACAAACCCTCCCCATAGTTACCTTTTTAATTTAGCTACATAACTAAAAAGTACATAGACATTCTTCATACGTGTGCCGAACTTGTATCTAGAAATCTTTTAATCCAGGTTATGTATTACATTAATTTGACAATATATTCCCTAATATTTTTCATGCCGATGATCATAATGTGGCAATATATATATATGTAATATTTTTGTCTCTTTCTAGCTAATCCTTACATTTTGTTTCAAGTTTTTTTCCATTTCATTTCAAGTATCTGATGAGGATATTTGTATTAAATAATTAAAATATTAAAATATTTAATACAAGTGAGAAGAGCCTGCTGGTATCCTTGATTAGTTGCTAAATATAAAAGAACACAGTTTAAGATATTTCAGGTTTTAGAGGATTGACTTTATCATGTTAATTTCCTTTCCCTTTCTCATTTTTTTGAAGTGGTTTTTATTGCTGTTGCTTTCACTCAGAACTGACTATTGAATTTCATCCATTGTTTTTACTGTAACTATTGAATTGATTTCACATTTTCCCTTTTATGTGTCAACCCTGCAGGCTGCACCCGAGCCATTATTCCAGGTCTGCCTTACTAAGAGAAAATTGATTTTGTTCAAGTATAGGAAGGTTATGTAGTTCATGGGCTGGATGACTCTGCAGTGCCTAGGGTGAATTTTGATTAGTCTAAACGAACTATAGTAATTCCATTATCTCTCTCGGTGGTTGGTTTAAATGTGGATGAGTGATATGACCCTGGCCAATGACATATAAAGTGTATTCTGCTGGGCAGACTGGGAGAAGGACAGGGCAGGGAACCATCATCCTTCTTTAAAATGTTGTATTTCTACTACCATCTTGCAACCAGGCAAGGAATCACCCACACAGTGAACGATGCAGAGAGAAAGATGCGTGGACCCTGGTTCCCTGATAACACGGGGGTGCCCTGGAATTAACCCTGGAACCACCCCACCTCTGGGCTTCTAGTTTTATAGAATAATACATGCTCTTTTTTTGTTGGCTCCTCTCTTACATGAAGGCGAAGTCATCTTAATGTATGGTGAGCTACCTTTGCAGGTTTTCTGTTAAACCCTTCTTGGATCCCAGAACACACCCTATCTGATCCGGATGTCTTCTATTTATTTTAAATCTTTCAGGATTCAGGATGGTCCAATTTATTTTGACATTTGAATCTACATTCAATAGTGAGATTACCCTATGATTTTTCTTTTCACGTTGTCAATGTCCAAAGTCAGGGTAAAGTCATAAAATGAGATGGAAAAATCTCCCACTTGCTTTATTTTTTGGAGAAGATTGTGTCGAATTTGAATTGCTTATTCCTGGAACATTTGCCATAAACCAAGTTAACTGTCTGGAGCTTCTGTTCCTTTTGTTTGCTATGTTAGCTTATGTGTGTATTTGTGTGGGCATTTTGCAGAAGGAGGGGTAGGTACTGCTTTGACTACTAATTGGATGTTTTAAAAAGATTTATTTATTTATTTTAGAGAGAGAGAGCGCACAGGAATGGGGTGGGGGTGGGCAGGGAGGGAGGAAGAGAGAGAGAGGAAGCAGACAACCTGCTCAGCAGGGAGTTCACTCAGGACCTGGAGATCATGACCAGAGCTGAAATCAGGAACTGAAATTAAAAATCAGATGCTTACCTGACTGAGCCAGACAGACACCCCTACTAATAGGAATTTTAAAGGGTTATGAGACTATTAAATTTTCTATGTTCTCCTAAATCATTTGGGGTAATACATGTCTTGATTTTTTAAAGAAAATTATTGATTCCTTCTAAATTCCTAATGTGCTGGTATAGAATGCTTGAATATACATTGATTATATTAAAGCCCTTCTACGTTACATCCTGTAATGCTGCTTACATTCCTAATATGCTTCCCCCCTCTTTCCTAGATCAATCTTCACAGATATTTGTGTATTTTATCCATATTTGTAATGCATTTGCTTCAAGCTTTCTTGATCCTATCTATTGTTTCTTCACTTCTGTTTCATTAATATTTGCTCTTATTTGTATGATGACTTTTTTCCTTTTCCATAGTTTTAATATGTTATTTTTTGACTTGGATTTATCTATTGTTAATTTTTAATCTTCTTTTGAGAACATAAATTAGAGACTACATACGTGTGCCTGCATGGCACCTTGACTGTGTCCCCCTTGATCTGCTACGCGATGTTTATATGCACATTCATTTCTAAGTATTTTTCATCTTCCATTAAGGTCTCTACTTTGACTAGCAAATCATTTATAAGTTCAATTTGTTGTTGTTAATTTTGGAGGGAGCAGCAAACAGCAGTCAGGATTTGGACCCAGGTTTTCCGGCCTGGAGTCTGTGACCCTAACCAGCAGACATACTTCCTCTTTACCATCCTGGCTTTGTCTTTCCTCTTCGTCTATAGAACATAAAACCATCCATTTCTTTCCATGAGAAGAGATTTGCTCATATTTTTTGGTTATAATTTACCCTCCACTTCCATATATGTGTGGTGAGAGACAAGTTTCTGCTAACTCAGTTACTATGTGGCAGAAACTAGAACTTTCTCCCAATTTATATTTCACAAACCAACTTTTTTTTTTAAAGATTTTATTTATTTATCTGACAGAGAGAGAGAGAGAGATCACAGGTCGGCAGAGAGGCAGGCAGAGAGAGAGGAGGAAGCAGACTCCCTACTGAGCAGAGAGCCTGATGCGAGACTTGATCGCAGGACCCTGAGATCATGACCTGAGCCAAAGGCAGAGGCTTTAACCCACTGAGCCACCCAGGTGCCCCCACATACCAATTTTTCCATAGCTATTTAAACCCAGTACAATTCTAGATGATTGAATATTAGCACTCTTTGATGCTATCGTCTTGAGATAAATTGGGTAGGCTCAGTGAAAATCTAGTGGAAAACCTGAAGACATTGAATTTCTATGATTCCCTTTTTATTTGGTTCCCTTAAAATCTAGGTTAGTTTTTTGTAGACTGATGTTCATGTCTGCTTAGCCTAGGATGGTTGAAAGTCAAAAAAGAAGGATGACCCAGGTAAGTGTGGGTAGGCTTGATGCCAGTTTTTTAGGTCAAATAGAATGTACTAGATCCACTAGCTTTTAAAAAGCATCCATAAAATCGATTTCAGATGAACATTCTTTTCCTCCAGGAAATTAAAAACACATCCACAGACCATCTCATTTCCCTTCAGAAATTCTCTTGTAAGCAGGCACTGCAAGGACTTTACTTTTCCCACTATTTCTAGGGAATCTGAAGCTCGGAAGCCCATTCCCTGATGAAGAATCCAGGGTGCTATGTGAAATATAGCTTAATGTACAGGAAATATCACTCGAATGTTGGGTTTTCTTTATGAAACAAGACATTCTTTAGAAATGTGTATGTAAAGAGGTTGCGTATTTTTGGAGCAAAATTTGAACCTCCTTTGGGTTTTATTCCTTCTTCAAATAAGATGCAGATTTAGAGCAAGGCTAGAAAAATGTTGTCACATTCTTTCATCTTGGTCTGCACCATATCTTTATGTAAGTCGTTTTAAATGACATTGTTGGTTGCCACACAGACAGAATCTACGATGGTTGGGTACATATTTTTTCTTTAAAATCATTTTCTTCCATTTTTACTATGAAAATGATACCATCTTCAGTAATAAAGAGAGGCAATCTCTTAGAGAAAGTAAAGTAATGGCTTAAAATCATTTTCAGCAGAATAAAACCTCATTTCTATGGCCTACAGATAATTAGAGAATTTGATGAGTAGACAGTGTTTAGCCTGGTGTTTCTTATTCCATATAGATTAGGAATAATTAACCTAAGTAACTGTAATATACAAACCATATGTGGGGATAATATTCTAAATCTGTTGGAAAGCACATTGCTCTCAAATATTTAATATGTAAATAATCAATACAATTGTTAATAAACCTATCTGTTCAAAATGTATTCTTTCAGAACAGTAGTAGTCTGGACTTGATTTAGTGACTATATCTAGAAGCAAATAATTGAGAATGTGTCGAAGTAGATTATCCTTCAGATGTCTTATGAATTTAAACCAACTCTAAGATTGTAAGCTTACATTGTATTAACTGACATTTACCATATACCTGCAGCTCAGTTTCTTTAAGAAATGGCCATTTACTGATTTCTTGTTGTAACTCCAGAACTCACCATGGGGAAGCTGAAGAAAGCCTAGACCCTCACCCAGGATCTTTCTCTAGCTTCTCCCACTATCTGCTTGACGTAGAATTCAGAATCAATGCCTAATTAGGTGTAGTCAAGTCTGTGCCATTGCAGACACATTATTTCCACCTTCCTGCATCAGAGAGACTCTACGTGTTGTGTAAAAAAAAGTAAACCATCATTTCCTCTATTACTTTAAGGATCTGGTCCCCAAAAATCAATCTGTATTACTAAAGACTTTAGTAATTTATCTTTTAATTACCTCTGGAAGGTGTAAATACTCTTAAAACATGATCTAAACGCTTTGCTCAGAGTGTGTGTGTGCCTGCTACATCTCATCCTACTTCTTTTTGGCACAGATCGTTGGATTTTCAATAGAATCTCACATAAAGAACAGTTTTAAAATATGAACCATTTGCAGCCTTTGGAAAGGATTTTACAAGCCACAGATCTTGTGGGCTTTGGGGGTGATATTTTATGATATAAGAAAATAGCAGAGCTTTTCATGCGAGGATAGTATTTGGACACATGGCTGGTACCAGGTGGTACAGAATAAATAAAACAAGACTGTTGACAAGAAAGATTATTATAACTCAAATCTTGCACGGATGGAACTGCTATACCTCAGCATGGTAGGTTTAGTCTGCTCGGTAAAATTACTAATGCCCACATTTCAGTCAAAATGAGTAATATCTGTGTATCTTCAACCACTCTTTCAGGGATTACAGTAGAAATAGTTACTGGCTACAGTTTATTGATCTGTTTTGCTGACTCATTAGGAAGCCATTTATAAGACAATCGAAAAACATCAGTGGAGATAAACACACCCCTTTTTCTTCTACTCAGCTGCAGAACTGTTTTATCTGTTGGAGAGTTTTAAAATGAAGTAACCGATGTGGTTTTGGAATATAGGTAAGGTTTGGTGAGGTGAGATCCGGAGCCAACGAACAAGAAAGGATTCTTGAGACCTCTTTGGTGCGAAATGGTGGTTAATTAAAGCACGGGGACAGGACCCAACGGCAGAAACAACTGCTGCCCTGGGGGCTTGAGGAGCGGCTGATTATATACTCAGAATTGGGGGAAGCAAGGTTAAGGGAGGTTTCGAAAGAACTTTCATATGCTGAAGAGGACTGACCTACAAGATTCTGGAGGTCTTGCCATTGTCAAGTTAAGGTTGTTTCCCCCTCTAGCAAGATATTAACATTAAGAGAGTTGGGAGATCCCTGGATGAACTTCACACGTGTCCCACCCAGGAGTGGAGGGTAGAGGGAGGTTGCAGGGTGTCAGCCTGTGCTTGGTCTTCAGTCAGCCCTCTACTCCCTCATCATAGCTACACCCTCATCTTAATACATCTCTCCCCTCTTAAGATATCCTTCTCTGTTTCCTGTTCTGTTGGGTTTACATTTCATAACTAAGGAAGAATCTGATCAGACTTGTATCCACTCCATCCGTGTGGTATTGCAAAATGAGGGGGAAAAAACAACAACTTGACTTATTCATTTAGCCAAAGCGAAGGCTGCAATTTTCTGGAAAATGTATATCCAGTGTGTGGACTGGGTTGATTTCATGTGGCATTTTTGGCATAACAACAGTCATGGGTAGATTAAGTTATATACCTGTGGAAGGAACAAGAAAAAAAAAACCTATCTTTTGTTTGTTGTCTCATAACACAGAAAGTCAGTACATTCTGTATTTGTCCATGGGAGAGACATGAGAATCAGCCTTGCATGAACCACTGTTTGCACCGAACGAGGTAGTGGAGGGGAGCACAATAGGCTTCAGTGAACGAGTCCCCCCTGCCCTGGGAAAAAGAAGGAAAAAAGCCATAACGAGGCGTCAGTACATAACTTGCATCCCCAGCAATAACTTTACTTGGAAAAACCTGTTTAAAATCATAAAAATGAAAAAGAAAATAGCAAAGAAGTCATATAAGGCAATGTAAAAGAAGAGGCTAGGCGATGTTTAAGTAAATGTGATCTGTTAACTGGGGTGAAGAACTGAAGGAGAAAGAAAGAACTGCCCGACCTTACCTCCTGCTGCAGAGAGCCCTAGGGGTCAAAGAAAGGGAAAGGACACAGAGCGGCAGCAGAGCCGGGTGCGGAGGGGACACAGACCTCCATTTCTGAGGGATCTCAGCTGAGTCGGATAGTCTCTCTCATTCTATTTCCTACCCTGTCCCATGGGGCTGACTCCCCTGTCTCTCCCCCACTCCTGAACATGCCCCTGACTCAGGGCTAATACACTTTTTCCCCGACAGAATCCAATGTCCGTCATGCAGAAAGCCTCATGCTTCCCACGTGGTTTTGTTTTTTTTTTCAATCTCTGTTCATATCTCACCTACCCCGTCTAAAAAAGCACCTCTCGCTGTTTCCCGTATTCTGAATTATTATTTTTCTCATGACATTATACACTTCTTTTGATTGCCTGTTTCCTCCACTAGAACATAGCTCCCAAGGGACACGGATTTGCTGTATTCATTGCTGGAGCACCACCCATGCGCTTGGTAAATATTTGTAGAATAAATGAATGAAAGGCAAATGGATGGAGGGATGAATGAATGGAAAGAGTGTTGTGGGAGAGGGGAGAGTAACTTCACTGAAGCCTGCAGAAGTCAAACCAGACAGGCTGCATACACTGGGTTAAGGAATTTGACCTTGATCTCCAAAAAAGGAGGGAAGAAATCTCCAAGGGTTGCTGTGAAGATTAAGTGGCAGAGGGAAATCGATGTAGCCCAGAATCAAAAACATCTTTATTCAGTTCATGTCAATTACCATGTGTTAGTAATGAATGACCCAATGAATCTGTTGCACAATGGGATCGCTATTCAGGTGTTTATGGAAGATGCCACTTCCCTTCCCAGAACTTTAGAGTTTACATAAGAAAATAGAGCGTGAAATCCTCAGGTCAAGTTGCCATTCACAACTGTTACCCATCCCCAGCCTCCTAGACCAGCTAATTGGACTGATGGCTTTTATAAAATCTGACCTCCAGGGTGCCTAAAACGTCATATGTTTTGGTCAATTAAAAGAAGGGTTTTGCCGACATGAACAGATTGTCACTTTATTCTCTTTTCCTTGATAAGCCAGGGTCTGGTAGGTTGAGTGACTGCTTCCAATGGCTTACCAGGCAGGGCTCATTGACTAAGTGTCAGGTGCTATGTTAAGCATTTATAAATGGTATTTGATCAATGAACATAATCCTCACAAAGGCCATATGAGGTAAGCATTAGTTTTATCTCCACAATATAAATGAATAATCAGAGGACCAGGAAGTCTCAATAAAACAGTTTGCCCAAAGTGCCACAGTTGGCCACAGTAAGTGGCAGAGCCAGGCTTTGAAGGCAGGCTGGCAGCTTCTCACACCAGTTTCCTTGAGCTCTCTTATCACCCTGCTTTCTTCTCAGAGGAAAATGAGGATCAGAGAAGGTAAGCAAATCATGGAAATCACACAGCTGTGAGGAGATCCAGCCTGGAATCAAGCCTGAATATGCAACACTGAAGCCCCTGGTACCAAATTGCCTCTTGACTACTCCTTGTTCTTTATTAATCTTTCACAGTTTAAATACATTGGCAATCCCTCCCCATTTTGATACAAATCAAGATGTATTCCAGAGTTGCATTCAGTGAGAAGTGGTCTACAGATGACCTCAGGGGTTCAGAAAGATTACAGATAAACTTTTGATTTGCAAAATCCAGCAGGATTTCAAGATTTCATCTCCTTTCACATGGTATAATGTTTGTACATGCATTTGCAAGTAATTATGCTTATTTTTTTTCCTTTTTTTTTTTAAAGATTTTATTTATTTATTTGACACAGAGAGAGAGATGACAAGTAGGCAGAGAGGCAGGCAGAGAGACAGGGAGAGGAGGAAGCAGGCTCCCTGCTGAGCAGAGAGCCCGATGCGGACCTCGATCCCAGGACGCTGAGATCATGACCTGAGCCGAAAGCAGAGGCTTTAACCCACTGAGCCACCCAGGCGCCCATGCTTATTGGTTCTTCTTAAAGCAGCATTTTTGCCTTGAATATGATAATAGCAATTAATCCTCAGCACTTTTGTCTTAAACGGGGCCAATAGAGCACAAAAGAAGGGAAGGAAATGCCAATGTTGGGTGACAGAAACTATTATTAAAGTAATTTTTTTTACCTCCGAAATGAGAAAATTTGAACCTGAGAGGCTTATTCAAATGAGCTATATAACAGCATTGCTGACTTTTAAGAATCTGGGACGGGATGTTCATTTGGAACTTATCTGGTAAAAAAAAAAAAAAAGGAGAAATAGCAAGGATCCAATTTCTTAAAGAAATTACTTAATGCGAGAATCGGCTCAAAAACATGATAATTGCAGTTCTCTCTTTTCAAGCCAACAGAAATGGCTTATAATCTTAGTATCAGCATCTCAAGCACATGTGTTTTCAGCTGCTTTACCAAGTCCCATCTGGTCCTTATTGCTCTAAGGTATATATCCAGTCGCTACTGTGAAGCATCCTGGAGTTAGGAAAGGTAAAAAATGATAAACTCAGAGAAAGAATGTAACTTTCTAAATTCGCACCAAAGATTATTAAGCTATCATCAAACCAAGCCAACTCCTCAGCATTTCCCAGCCATACGCTAATAATTAGGAGCGAGGCCTGTCTTCACAAACAACTGCCATGACCTCATCCTTGTCCTAAATAGAATGCTGTCTCTTCCTTTGATGAGAAGGGTGCCAAGTATCTCAGTCCAGCAGATATCATTGTCTTTTCACTCTATCGGTTGAGATAACTCTCGTTAAAAAGGGTTTTCTTCAGATTCACAAAACTTTGACAAATGTAGCTGCCATTGAATCACAAAGCCAAGACACCATGTTATTATATATTGAGCTAGAGAGACACTTTTATCAAGAGTAATCAAACCTCTCAACGTTTCAGTTCTCTCCGTTATGATCCTGAATGTTATGGGAGGCTTATGGCAGCAGAAGGGAAGAGAATGTGGAGGCATCTTCACGTACATAAGGTCATGCTTTATTTTCTTACGAACAGCTCTCTCCACACTCTGAAAAATAGAAATGTAAGCAAGAAGCTGGGCTCTAATTTTTCTTTATGGAGAACTCTGGAATTTGGTACTGTTCTTAAGGAACGGGCATTCCATCAGCCCTAATTACCCTTGGAAATGATTCTGTTGGAACTCATTGGTAATTCAATACAGAATTTCTCTCCAGACCACCAGTTCAGAATTGGCCCCAATGAGAAAGAATTCTGAGTCATTATCTGATGGCGTCTGCCTGCCAGAATGAGAGGTTAGAAGACTTGACAGTTCTCTGTGTAGGGGTGCAGGGCCATGTAAGTCAAGTGTTGTTAGTATCAACGCTTTATCACTCACCCCACCCCTCCACTTCCCTCCTACTGCCGTCAGCGGCGCCAAAGCCAAGAAATTGGTTGAGATGAAGACTAAATCATTATTTTTGTTTCATGTGTGGTCCTATCTTTCAGAGATATGTTTAAGTCCAAGAGAACTAGTGTTAACAGTTATCATTGATATGTAAGTCCCAAGAATTTACTTCTGTCAAGCCAGTGTGTTGGTATATGCCAGATCAGATGCTCAGATCTCTAGATCTTTAGAGAGTCTAAGGACTAAAAAACTTTACAGTGCCACCCACACACATCAATCAAAATGAAAACAGACAAAACCATGAAACAAGTATAAGAAACATAACAAAACACAAAACTGAAAACCTTTTAAAAAATATCTACTTTCAAATATTTTTCTAATTTGTAGAGGACTCCTGCTTTGGCAATGCCCCAGATATGTGCATAGGCTGTATATTGAATATCATAAGAGAAGATGTAAAACTCAGCATATTGAGAAAATTTTGAATTTGGAGTGCAGATACCTGTGCTCAAGGTCTGACTCTGTCAGTAGGAGCTAGGGACCTTGGGCAAACCAGTGGTGAACTTTCTGGCACTTCCATTTTCCCATCCTTAAACCAGTGATAATAATTGCCCTTTGGGTTGTTGGGAGTGTGATGTGAACTGCCATAGGGCACATTCTTTGTAAATGGTACCATTTACAAAGAGAATATATAATATATGGTGTCTTGGCTTTGTGGTTCAATGGTGGCTATATTTGTCAAAGTTTTAACAAATGGTATAGTACCATTTACAAATGTTAAGTCTTAACATTTTAGTTAGAATTTATGTTCTCTGTATCATATTTTGCAGAAATGTAAAGAGGATTCTTTCTGTTTTTTTCTAGCTTGTTTAAATATAAAATTATAATGTTTCAAACAATGCTCAGTCATTTTGTCAGTGAACTTTTGTCAAATTCATTTTAATATGTAGTCTTAGTAATATCAATTAATGTATATCAATTTAATATATGTTCTTACTAATGATAAATACTGAGAGCTGGGTATATGCCAGGAAGTATTCTGAGTTCATTACTTATAATAACTGATGTGACTCTCATAACAACCCTATAAGGTAAATATTATCATCATACCCACTATTTTTAATATGAGAAAACCAAGGTTCAGGGGTGAATCTAGGATTATACAGCTAGTAAGTGGCAGAGCTGGGATTTGAACTCAAACTATTTGCTTTAGAATGTATATGAATTACTCTATTTTACTGATTTCCATAAGGTATGATTTTTAAGAGAAAGGGGAGGATATAATTTTAATGTTCTCATTCATTTGCTCAATCTTGCATTACACTGAGCATACACAGCCAATTGCTATTTCTGCTGAGAGATACATATAAGAAATTACGAAAACAAATAAGCAAAAAACCAAAGAGGTGTGTGCTACCAGGAGAAGGAGAATGAACCTGATGATACAGCAGAGAGTGATTATTTAGTTGGGGAAACATCTTCAAGAAAATGATATTTGAAGCAAGGTTGAAATGTCAAGAACCAGTCCACCATGTGACGCTATAGATATTCCCGTTAGACAGAACCACACAGGCAAGAACTTGATTTGGGAGTGAGCCTGAGAAATAATTCCCAATGTAGGTACAAGTAGGTTGGTGCTATAGATTAAGTGCTTGTGTCCCCACAATTCCTATGTTGAAAATGTGATCCCCAATGTGATGACATTTTGAGGTAGGGCCTCTCTGGGAGATGAACAGTGCATGAGACCTCATGAACAAGATGACGTCTCTATGAACGAGTTTCCAGAGAGTTCCCTTGCTTCTTCCACACGTGAGGTTACATTGAGAAGATGCTGTCAGTGAGGTAGCTGACCTTCACCAGACATTGAATCTGACATCCTCCAGAACGGTGAGAGAGAGATTCCTGTAGTTCATAAGCCACATTTATGGCATTTTGTTAAGCAGCCTCAGTGGACTAAGACAATAGGTAAAAGAGAAGAGTAGGGGAGATAAGGAAGAAGCATTTTAAGGAATAAAAAGATGGTCAGTATGATTGAAGAGCAAGGATGAGAAGAGGTTACAAGGTCAAGCTGAGGCACACAAGTCAGGGAAGGCCACGCTCAGCACCTAAGAACAATTGATGGGCAAAGTAATATTGACTGCAATTGGGTGACATACCCTGGCATGTGTGATACGTTTTGAAAACTTACTCTGTCTGCAGGACAGATAAAGTGGAAATCATGAGAATCAGAGAAAAGAGAGTAGTCAGGAGCTATATTGCAAAGAGGACAGGCAGGAGATGGTAGCCTGTGTTCCTTGACTAGGGTGCCCGTGATGGATATAGTGAAATGTGGGTGGGTTTAAGATTTATTTTAGAAAATAATTGATGGAACTTGGCAGGAATGAAAAAGAAGGAGGTATGAAAGATGACTTCTAGTTTCTAGTTTTTATTACAGAATGAATATATCATTCTCTGAATACACTAAATTTGGTTGGAAAATTATGTTTTACTGTGGACCTTTGAAATCAAGAACCATATACTAGTGAAGGACAAAAACTAAAATATCTAGTAAGAGTTCAACTAATATTTATTAAATGATTAAAATAATTTCTCCTCCATTTGTCTGACCATGGACCACCTAGTCACCTATATGAACAAACAAAATTTTGACACTGGAAATGTTATGAACTGAATGTTTGTGCCCCTTCATATGATTCATAAGCCCCAACATGATGGTATTTGGAGGTGGGGCCTTTGGGAGATAATTAGGGTTAAATAAGCTCATGAAGTTGGAGTCCTCATGATGGAATTAGTGCCTCATAAGAAAAAACACCAGAGTTCATGCTTTCTTCTCTCTCTCTCTCTCTCTCTCTCTCTTTCTCTCTCTTTCTCTCTGCATGCACACAAACAAGAGGTCATGTGAGCCCACAAGCATGATGATGGTTGTCTACAAGCCAAGAGAAGAGACCTCAGAATAAAACCTCTCTATCAAGCACCTTGATCTTGGACTTCCAGCACCCAGAATCATAATAAACAAATTTTTGTTGTTTAAACTACCCTGTTTATGGTATTTTGTTATGGTAGCCCAAGCTGACTAAGACATGGAGTTTACTGGTAAAGCGGGATTTAATGAATTGAGAAATTCCAGATGCAATTTCAGTTCTGATTCATCCCCAGATGATGTTATTAGAGATCTCATCTGAAGCCCCATGGAAGTATCTTTATTCCTCTGAACATAGCAATACTCCCAGCCCATTTCTCCCTCCTTTCAACCATTAATCTCTACTTCTGGAAATGTCTCAGAACAGGCTTATTCTCTGAGACGGGAGACAGAGAAAGGATGAATATTTACCTCAATAAATTAATCTCTGTTTATCCAGAAAAATCTAGTTTACCTGTAAAATATACCCTTATGTCCATTACTTAGTAGAGAATCAGTTGATCAGATTCTCTGCCTCCTCCTAGTCCTATTTACTGGTTAGAGATTACCCAATTGAACATCTTTCTAATAGAAAAGCAGTCAGCAAACTTTTTCTGTATAGAACCAGATGGTAAATATCTACAGCTTTGCAGGCCAACTGGTCCCTGTCACAACTACTCAGTTCTGTTGAAAGCAGTCATAGACAGTACAGGAATGGGTATGGCTGTGTTCCAATACAACTTTATTTACAAAAGGAGGCAGCAGCCAGATTTGGCCCACGGGCTACAGTTTGCTGACCTCTTCACTAGAACATTACTTTGGTCACATATTATGTTTTCAGATAATTTCATAATTACTTTATACATAGCACACATAGGGCAAAAGCTGAAATCACAAGTGTCTCTGCAATCATTATGGGATATAGCCTGTTTGTGTAAATATGTGCTGTCTGTTAATATCATTCCCAAAGAATTATTTGCCATTCTTCTGGTGAAAGTCCCCCAAACTGCTTTGGGAAATCACTCGTTCCCATTACGTGGATTTTGGTGTCGCTCCCACAGTTTGACTTCCAATACCCTGTGAGTGGCCTACATAACCTAATCAAGGCATTGTTATTCTACTGGTGGGAAAAAAATAAATAAGTAAGATCAAGGACAAGACCGAGCTACAAAACTTTGATCATGTATGCGTACTGAAAGAGATAACTTTGTTCTTCTAAAATGTGAGGCCATAAAAATTATGTAACTTGGGATTCTTCAGAACCATCTTCCAAGGCTACATGAATGAAGTCATCTGTAGTATCAGCAAATGAGATCAATGAAATAGAAGAACAGAAAGAATGTTCAACACTGCAATGGCAGAATTTGAAGCCCAGGATCAAGCCTTCCATTATAAAAACAGCAATAAAACTTCTCTTTTTAATATCCAGTTGAAAGTGAATTTCTAATGCTTGTAAACAAAGGAGTTTGGAACAATAAAATTTCACTATAGATATGACAAAATCCCAATGAAATCAGACAATTTCAAAAAGTAAGACATGCCATTATCATAATTAGACCAGTGGTTGATTTGATTAAGGAGGAAATAAGGAGCAATTTGCAGCATAGACTTGTCAGAAAAATTAAAGAATGCCAGGCTACTAGGAAAAAGTTTCAGCGTGTCATGACATCACATCTGCATTAATATTTAAAAAGTGCAGAATACTTCATAGACACAATGAATCATAGATAAATGTGTCATCCCCTTGTGTAGTATAACTCCATGGATAGTCAGAGAATAAAGACTTGAAGGATTTGGGAAGTACACAAAAAATAAAGAGAAATAATACTGCAAATACACTTGAAGAATACAAAATGGTCCTCAGATCTCAAAGACTTAAATGTAGCCTGATGGACTTTATTGACATGTCTAAAAGAAGAATATTTTAATCAGTGGGAGTATATAATGAGCCGTTGAGGCAGAGTCAGTGAGAGGTACAGGGGAGACACTGTCAGCTTCCACTCAAGCACAGCACAGGGTGAAGGAAGATTTAACCTCCTATTTTCCATTTTCTAGTCCTTTTGGCAAGCATTGCTAATATTGGGATGCTGACAAGGAATTCTAACCTAATGGACAGTACAAAACCACCCCTATTATGAGACTGGAAGATGAGGTGAAGCCTGAGACCCCTGTACATTAATTCCATCCAATCACACACATTTTTTTTTTTTCTGATTTCAGCTTCCTAAGGAAACTTTAAGTTATGCCCTAAATTGCTGGGGGAAAGACTTTGCCAACCAGAAGAGAATTTTCTGATGGTTACTGTTTTTGAGTATTCGGATTCCAGTGACAGTGAGGTCTGATTTTATGAATCCATCGAATGGGTTTGGCTAATGTAGGCCGACCCCTGGAAAACGAAACTCTTCTCTGTGAGCCCAGCAAGTGTAGTCTGTGAGCCGCTAGAAGGGCCGTAAAGCATGGTGAGTCCTCGGAGTCAATAAGCATCTTCCTTCCACAGTCCCTGGTCTTTGCTGGAGAGGCAGCCTGCCGACTCTATCAGGTAGGAAATCCCCCCAAACAAACACACATTGTTCTGTGTCTATTCCTGTGTCTTTTGGCTCTGGCCTCTGGCATCATAGTTCCAACGCTCTGGGTCATCTGCCTTTGCCTTGAAAAATAGCCTGTATTTGAAGGGAGTGTTTTTCTCCTATTTCCTGCCTGTGGAAGTACGCGTGTCAAATACCTCTTTCATTCGGTACTGTCTCTGTTTCTTTTAGCTTACGTTGGTGATATGTCTGCCAGGATAATTTCTTTAAACCTTTGTGGGGTTTCTATGAATTGTTTTTGTTGTTCACTCCATTCAAAAATGTTAACATTTGAGAAATGTCTTTGAGATAGCCAGAGCCCCTCATGAGGCTGCCATGGGATAAGTTCCTTAGATTCTTAAAAGCCCTGTTGTTTAACAGACAGGGTCTGTGAGGTATAACCTTTAGATGCTGAGAAGGTCTTTGCCCATCTAAAAGGACCCCCGAGGCACCATCTTTTGTCTTTTTTACAGTTTACAAAGTTTTCACAATTTTGACATTGGTTTCGTCTTTACCGTGAGACTCTATTTTTCTCATGGTGCTCTGATTTGGTATTTGCCTGAAGTCTTTCTTGCTTTGAGACCCTTTTGCCATCTGAAAAGACTCGGAATGAGAATCAATTAAATTTTCCAACTCACAAAGTCATAGTTTCTTTGTATTTCTACTAAATTTTTCTTGAAAACGAAACATCTCTTTTTTTAGCTCATCTCTCTCTCTCTGTTTCTATATCTTATGATGAATGACTAAAAGAAGCAAGTTGGGACTTTGACTATTCTACTTGCAAATTTCATTAGTAAACCCACCAACTCATTAGACCTATTTTCTGTTTTCTACATCACCACACATAACACTATCATCAAACTTTTTTACAGTCTCCCACAATAATATTTTTACTCACTTTATAGCCTTCATCCATAGCCTTTTTAAAGTCCTTTCAACTTTTCCTAAGAGAAGCTTCAAAACACTTCCATTTTCCACTTGCATCCTAATCATAAAGACAATGACACACAGTTTAAATTTTTGGCGTGGGATAAGAGACTTCTAATCTCACAAAGCAAACTGACGGTTACTGGGGGGTGGGGGGGTAGGGATAGGGTGGCTGGGTTATGGACATTGGGGAGGGTTTGTGCTATGGTGAGTGCTGTGAAAGGCGTAAGCCTGATGATTCACAGACTTGTACCCCTGGGGCAAATAATAATAAATAAATAAATAAATTTTTGGCGTGGTAATATCATGCTCCTGTTACCAAATTCTATTACAATGATCTATTGCTTTATTAAAACCACCCATAAAACCTTGTGTCATTAAGCAACAACACTTAATATGCTCATGAATTGTGTGAGTCAGGAATGTAGAAAGAACACAGCAGGGATGGCTCTTCACTTCTCATGACGTTTGGGCCACGGCTGAGAATATTCAATTGGTTTGGGGTGACTCAAACAGCAAGGCACAGAAATCATTTGGAGGCCACTTTAATTATATGTCTGACACCTACACAGCGGTGACCTGAAGGTTGAGCCCAACTGGGACTATTTATCAAATACCTGTGTGTGATTTCCTTAGGCAGCCAGAGCTTCTTACAACTTAGAAGCTTGATTTCAAGAGGAAGCATTAGGAGAGGAGATGTTTCAAGAAACCTAGACAGAGGGCGCCTGGGTGGCTCAGTGGGTTAAAGCCGCTGCCTTCGGCTCAGGTCATGATCCCAGGGTCCTGGGATCGAGGCCCACATCGGGCTCTCTGCTCAGCAGGGAGCCTGCTTCCTCCTCTCTCCTCTCTCTCTGCCTGCCTCTCTGCCTACTTGTAATCTCTCTCTCTGTGTCAAATGAATAAATAAAAAAATCTTAAAAAAAAAAAAAAAAAGAAACCTAGACAGAAGCTCTAAGATTTTTCTGACCTACCCTTCAAGGTTATACAGTCTTAACTTCCACCACATCTTATTTTCCATTGTAATCTTGGCTTTAGTGTATTTTATTGATTTATTATTATTATTATTATTATTATTATTATTATTATTATAAATGGATTCAAAGTAAGGCTCTGGGCCCAGCCTAGTTTCAAGGGGAGAGAAATCAGAGTCCACCCACTAATGTGAAAGTAGGAAGGCCACATCACCAAAGAGGTCAGATAGAGATATTATTTGACCGTCTTTGGAAATATGTCATAGACTATTGAATTAAACTACTGAACAGAAGAAAAAATGAGAAAAATAGAAGCCATAAGCTTATGAAGAGAAGAAAAGCTACAATAGAAACTAAAATAATAAAGTTAAATATTTTTAGAAACTTACATTCCCTATGTCTTGCCACAATTTTTCATCTTCAGAGACTAGAAGAAGATAACATCGGGGGCCACCACAGAATAATATTCAACATTCTATATCCCACAACACTAGGCAAATTTTGCCTTCAGCAAGAGATAAAGGAATATACATTGAGCTGAAGTAGAACCACCTCTGTTTTCTTTCCTGCCGCTGGAGTGATAAAAGGAGGCTGGTTTATCTTTCATTCAAATGGCATGTCACACTTCAAGACCCAAGCAAGATCAGGATGAAGTCATTGGGAAAAAGGAAAATAAAGTTGTTTGATCAGTCATGGGTCTGTTAAGATGCTGTGGAATAAAAACAAAACCGTGTCGGGGATTAGGGAACTGCTGGGGATAATCATCAATCACGACAACAGCCAGATCATAAATTATGTAATACATTGGCATTGGGTTTACCATTGCCTAACGTGAGGGCTCCTGGGTGGTACAGTCGGTTAGGAGTCCTACTCTTGATTTCAGCTCAGGTCATGATCTCAGGCTTGTGAGATGGAACCCCACATCAGACTCCCTGCTCAGAAGAGAGTCTGCTTGAGGGTTGAGTCTCTCCCCCGCTCCTTCTATCCCTTCCATACCCCCCAAAATAAATAAAGAAATCTAAACAAAAAACAAAAAACATTGCTTCAAGTGTCTTATTGGTTGATGCTTTTAAATCTTTAAGAACAGATAGCAAATGAATGCAGTAGAGGGGCAAAGGAATTCTAAGGTAAGAGAAGTTTGTTTGCCTAAATGTGACTTTTGTAATTGTAGTATATATTTAAGTACTCAGTTGTTTACTCAACTTTCCCAACTTGGTGTTTTCATTGAACATAAAGGATAAAAGCTGGGTTACACTACAGAGGTCAAATGGTTTCTCTAAATCTAGAGCCACATTATATCTGAGGATGAAAGCTTACCCAGTCCTTCAGCCTTCGCATTTTGTGCTTAATAACTTGTTAATGTCTGACTTCAAACTCATGGGACTCACTCGTAGGCCCACCTGGTCAGAACTTCCTATCAGTAACTCTTTCTCTGCTAGTTATCTTCCAGGATAGGTCTCACTCCATTCTTTATACTGAAAAGCTGATGATAATGATCAGAGGAAAGCACAGGTAAATGAGAACTTGGCCGTTGAAATTGGGGTTTTTTTGTTTGTTTGTTTGTTTTTGTTTTTGCCTTTTGTGGATGTTTATTTCTGTAACAAGAATCCCAAAGTCCTGTTGGCCACAATACTCTGTTTATTTTTCCATGGAAACTTACATCTCTGAGATTACAATTGGATTCTTGTTTCATCTTGATGCCAAAACCGAAATCTTTACAAAAGAGCCTCGCAAAGTATGCTAGATATATAAGTTAGCTGAGCTCATATGTTCAAGCAGCACATAAACATGACTATGCCAAAGAAGATGGTTAAAAAAAATACATAGTACCCCCCAAAAGCTATTATCCTTATAAATATGTACAGTAGATCAAAGCATTTTTACCAATAAATTAATTGTAAATAATCTATTCTCCCCCTAATGAGGGAAGGAAATCTTTTGTTCCCAGCAGCATCAAATAGTCATCGAGAATTTTATTAAGGAGATGGTTATTACTTCCACAAGGTATTCATCAGTATTTTTAGAATGCATGTGTTCCCATATGAACACCATTGTTCTTTAGAGTAGGTTCCCACATGGAAAAGGAAAAGGAAGAAATTGCTGATACCTATAGCTGCTATAAAGGTCACATCACTGAGTTCATGTGATACTAGGTCTGTAAAGTCATGTGGATATAGATATGGGCTGGTGAATAGCATTTTATTCCAAGTCCTACTATCTACAGATGGTTTATGAGTGCTGCTGTCCCCAATTCTACCTCCATTTTCCCCTAACCAAAAAATAGTCTTGAATGAATGTTTTAATTACATATATTTTCCCAAGGATAGGCCTTGGGAGACCAAGGATAGAAGCAGAGGAATCTTCTAGGACCTTATGGAATAATCCAGGAGAGAAGGTAGAATCAATAGGCTTTGCTGATGGCTTTTATGTAGGCATGAGAGCAAGAGAGGAACCGAGGATCACTCCAAAGCTTTTAGTCTTGGCAAGTGGCAAGATGGAAGTACCAGCAACCATGTAAGGAGGAGCAAGGATGGAGCTGGTGTGAGGGGGATGGAAACCAGGAATTGAGTTGAGGGCATGCTGAGTTCCATAAGCTCATTAACAATCAAGTAGAGAGCATGAGTGGGCTGACATCCAGTAAGTTTGGATTTTCTCTTTTCAGAGTTGCCTCAGTGCCCAGAAATCATAGTTCAAAAAATCTAATGATACTTAAATTTCCTCAGGAATAAGGAAACAATCCACTTAGGTTGCACTCTTATTGCTAAACAAAAGCACTGGGTAATTCTAAGCGATAGGAAACATTATCATAATGATGAAATTGGTACTTTCAGTAATAATAACCGTGACTTTTAAAGCATGTGCTGTGTGTATTGCATTGACATCATGTCTAATTCAAGAGCTCCTCAGGAAAGTATTAAGATGCAGAAAATAAGTTAATTTTTATCCAAAGATATGAAACTATAAAAAACCAAACCAAACAAAACCAACAACAACAGAAAACAAAGCCACAAAGCTGAATGAGTTGTCAAGCCAAGATTTGAACACAGATCTGTCCGATGTTGTTCAAAGTCCCCATTCTTATTCAAAGCAGCGCTGAAATGCAATTTGGAGGCCCAAGTTCTACGCCAGAATCTTCCACCACTTACTTGAGAGGCCTCAGCCAAAGCAACTTTTTAGAAACTGTATTCTAAACACTCTGCAGTGAATATAAATAGACCTAGTTCATTGGTTTTCTGGAGAAAATACACCCATTACATACATTAAGAGATTATATGTTATATAATAATATATAATATATTATATAATATGTAATATACATTATTTTATGTTATATAATATAATATTATGTATATTACATATTAATAATGTAATATGCATAAAATACTGTATATTACAGATTATATAATATATTATATATTAATTATATATTTAAGAAAATATACACATTAAGACATACAGAAGTGCACTGAATTTCTTTTAGCGCTACACATATCTAAACCATATTCACTGAATTCATTGACCTAAACAGCATTGCCCTTGGTGATGCCAATAGCAAGATACTTCTCAGATGAAGCCTCTGTGTCTACTACCACAAGAACTTTGTGTTGTAAAGAAAAGAAATTTCAGAACAGCTAGCTTCTTTCGCCTTATTGGACAGAAGAGTGGAATTATATATATTATTTATTATACATATATATGTATACACACACACACGCTTAGCAGAAAAACAGAAGAAAACTGGTTGATTGAAGCATAAAATTAAATATAAAGTAGTAGCATTTATTTCAAGGAAAATACATTTATTTTCAGAGAAATAGTTAAATCAATTTTTAAAACAAGCAAGGGAAATGTTCATGCTACTGATGATTTGTAAATCAAAGAAAACTAGAAGCCAAGTGTGGCAAAGTTAATATACTTTCTCCTATTACTTATGGTAGCATACCCAAGAGTACTCTTAAACCTGGGGAACCAATATTTCAGGAGAAAATTTTAAAAATATATGAAAATAAATGCAAAGGGAGATCCTTAGCTTTAAGAAGACTGTGAAATAAAAAAGAGAAAGTCTTTAAGTCAGGAAAGCATAAAAAGACAACAAAATTAGAGCTAATTCTGGGTATAAAAATTATTTCTTCCTAAAGCATATGGGATAGTTTAAAATATTATTTTAAATCATGATTTAGAAATTTGCTTTTTAAAAAGCTCTTGGTGCTTACTTGGAATTCTCTTTGAAAGTACTCTAAGCATACCCAGAGGTAGAAAAAACTGCTCACACACCTAGCGTCTGAACACGTGTCCAGTGGGCACTTGGCCTCTGGGTACCCTCCAAAGAAGATTCATCTGACATTTTGTTGTATGATCTTAACGTTTATTTTTTGCTAAGTAAAATGCAAACAAATTATTTCTTGAGCCTGACAGGCCGGGGATAATTCTGGCCTATTAATCATATAATTGATTCAATTTAGCTTTGATTACTTGGCTGGCATTCTCACAGAAAAGAAGCCTACTACACGGATAACCCAGTGTTAAAAATATTCTTGCCACTTGATACAGAGCAAGCTGACAGATATAGTACTCACAAAGTGCTCATATTATGGTAAAGTGGTAGCAAATCTAAGAAAGTGGCTATTGGTATTTTCAAATTATTATTTGAACCAACCCTTTCAATCTGCTCCAATAATACAATGTATAACTACTCTTCTCTTTACTAATGGACAAAGTTAAGTATCATTTCAGTTTCTATAGGCAACTCTGTGAAAAATGAGCTAAAAATAGCTGCCAATTGATGTTTTGGCTATCCGGTTGCAGAAAACAGAGACCAGCTCTGGCTAACTGAAGCACAAAAATTAATTATTGGGATGGTCTTGGGGTACTCATTTAGTTAAATGGAAAGTCGGACAATTGTTTCTGGGAAGTAAGGTCTTTGTTTCAGAAAATCTTCAGGAAGAAGATGTAAATGGCCATATGTGGGTCATATGCTCAACTCTGGGGGAGGAGGAGAGCAGAGACACAGCTCTGGGATGCTGGCAGGAGACGATATGATGGTACCCACCTCCTACACTCTAGCACTTTATCAGTGACAAGTTCTGTTCTACCTCGGCACCTTTTCAACTTGCTAGTCTCCCTGACTGGAATACAGATCTTAGTGTGGCTGCTTCCATCACACCATTTAGGATTTAGCTGAACATCTCCTTTACAGAGAGTTCTTCCCTAGCTGTCCAATCACAAAACCCCCTTAATTTGCTTCACCGCACTTACCAACACCTGACTTATTGTACGCCATACTGGGCTACAAACTTCTCAACAACAAGGACAGCCCTCAAGGTCCAAGGTGAGGGAATGAATGTGAGAAGAGGTTAAAAAATGAACTATCAAGGTCATTTTGGATATGTTGGATTACAGTTTTGCTGACTTCCCTGCCTCCTCCTTGGTGCCTCTCTCCCTACCCCAGTGGACATAAAGAGAAGTGTGAAGCCTATGCTTTTTTCCCTGTGCTCAGGAGACTATTCAGTGTGGGTAAAGCCTGCCTCTGGGGTTCTTCTCTATGCCAGGAGGCTGTTTCAGCTGACAACAGCACTGATGAGGGGCCATGGTGCTGAGCTGGGAACCTGAGATCTGGCTTTGCTTCCTGGTATGTCCTAAGGAAGTCACTCACTCCTCCAATGACACAGTTGTCTCATCACTAAGGTGAGGTATTGAGACCAACCCTGTGGCTCTTGGTTGGTGGTTGGCAGCAGTACATAGCCCCTAGGTTGTATTTTGTGAGGCTGTAGTATTGTTTTGCTTTGTTTTGCTTTTTTCATCCTAAAGTATGGCTATTTCCCCGCAGTTATATGTAGAAAGATATAACATTATGAGTTAATTTCCAATTATGTCTATTTCAAAGTGCAGTTAGGACATGGTATTGATGTTTGGAATTATGTTTGTGTGCAAGTAGCTTATACAACCTATTATTTTAAACGAAGAGAGTTAAGGATTGTTCTCAAAATACACGTTTTAAAACAGGGAGTTTTGGGACGAGAGGCTGGGGAACCAGGTGACTTCTGCAAGGAAAACACAAAGCATGCAGCTGACTACTTCTTCTTTTGCAAAGTCTCCTCAGCTTGGCTTTGTGGTCCCATCTACTGCAAATCTTCAGACCAGACACATCCACACGCAAAAACGAATGCACACATGCCTTCCAAACACAGACACCGCCGCCACCCCGGGGGAGCTGTAACTCTGGGTGCAGCCCTCACCTTTGGGCCCCTTCTGTGAGCAGAGCTGTCAAGACACAAGGGCCATGTTACGGAAGAAGGAGGGAGAGGGTGACAGCAGGACAGTTGGGCCAGCTAATGGGGAAATCCTGCATGATATCACAACAGCCTCTGCTCCAATCTCTATCCCCATCCACATTCTCCCTCTACCCCTGAAAGCCACTGTTCACTCTGAATTTCAACCATCATTGGGGTGTGTATTACCTCTTTATATTTTTTGTATTCATATCCCTGGCTTGTTCTCTAGATAGAGTAAAAGTGTTTGCCTTCAGAATACTCCTCAGAATAGATTGGAGGAAGAATGTTCTTTCTTGACTGTGTTGACTGTAATTGTCAGAATGTTCTTTCTTTTTCTTTTTTAAAAGATTTTATTTATTTATTTGACAGAGAGAGAGATCACAAGTAGACAGAGAGGCAGGCAGAGAGAGGAGGAAGCAGGCTTCCCATGGAGCAGGGAGCCCGATGTGGGACTCGATGACCCGAGGCGAAGGCAGAGGCTTTAAACCACTGAGCCACCCAGGCGCCCCTAGAATGTTCTTTCTTGACTGTAAATCTCATTTTATCACTTTCTCAAACCCTTTTTCATGCCCCCATAGCTGGGGTAAATTCCAGGTTTACTTAGATAGTAATTCCTGCCTAGCTTTCTGGATGTGACGTCCTGGGGTCATATGTGAAGCCAAGCAGAGCTTGTAATGTGGAACACACTCAACATGATTTTCTGTAAGAAAAGAATGTTGTGTTCGTTTAGCTAGCTATAATTCCTCTGATGGTGACGTACCCTATGCACGTCCTCCACCCATCCTGGGGTCTAACACCCCTCTCTGACAAGCCAGTGGTAACCATGCAGACCAATCAGAGATTTATATTCCCTTTTTGGCTCCCAGAGGGTGCTAATAAATTGTGAAATCACCCAAAGATAGGACACTGAGAAAAAGCACAAAAACAAAAACAAAGCATCTTATGGATCTGCCCCATATAGATTACCAGCCATACACTGATGACAAACATGATCCATACTCTTGGACTGTCCTGAAGTAGTGGTATTGAATATCACTCAAAAACGCGTGCTTACAGCTGGGGCTGGAGCTTTGCTTTTGGGAGACATTCCCATTATCGTGGCACTGACTTGCTGTGATTTGATTTGTGCTGCGTGTGAACAGGATTCTTAGGTCATGGGAATTGCTTTGATAAAGACTTGTTGGCTCTTGACTGATACGAAGTAAATGAAGTGTCTCATGCAAGAAGAGGTCCTTTCTGAAAACATCCCCCCAACTGGTGATATATCTGAAACATCTTAATTACACCCTTTATCACATATCTAATACTTAATTGTTGAAAATAGGTGGTATAAAGCTCTTAACCTTCAGAAATGCCAAATGTAGAGTCAAATGTATTATTTCGTCTTTGTCTGCCTAGAATCTTTTCATCTGGGGACCTTTCTCTTCCCCACACCCATGGGGACCTGTCAAACAAATGACCACAGGAGCAGTCTCTCTTGACACAGGGCTAGTTCCAAGACCCAGTCAGTTCTTTCCTAGAACTAGATCCATTGCTCATTTTAATCCAGCAACATATATAATGGTTCTTCCTGAGAATGAAGTCAACCCAGAGAAAACAAAAGGAGAGTAGGACAAAGAGAAAGAGAAATTGTTGCCATTATTTGACCTTTGGGTTCTGGCCTTACCTAAAGCCCACAACCTTTTTTATTGTACTTAAGCTAGTTTATTTTGAGCTTCTATCATGTGCAATCAAAAGTAAATATTAACGAATGAATATGGATTCAATACAAGCTAACAATGATGGAGAAATAACATGTACTTTAAACCACTCTCATTTCCACTCTATTCTGCTGTGATATGAAAAGGGCTTACCATAGAATAGGCATGAACTGAAGCATAGAAATGTGTTGATTAATCCTTAATACATATTATCTGGATACTACTATTACCTAATACACAGAGATTTACTGAACTGCACAATGTCACCCAGCTAGGCATCTTCAGAACTGTGATTCTTCCTTGTTCTTCACCATTTTGCAAATTTGCTTTCCCGAATGTCATGCAAACACTGATCTCTCTCCAGAAGGTCCACATTTAGGGCTCAGTGGCAAAAACTTTCCAACTGTTCCCTACCCATGTCCCACAAATGCATTCCTATAGGACAGTGCGCTCTGCAGAGTTCGTTGTATCCGGGTTGAAGTTCTGACTTTGTCCTTTAGTAATTTTATTACTTGAAGACTTGTCTCATTTTCTTTTTCTGAAAAAACATGCCGTAAGACCAGCACCTTCCTCAAAGTGTTTTTGTAAGGTCCAAATGAGCTAATGTACATGAAGCATAGTGTACACAGTGGCAGAAACACAGCAAGTGTTCAGTAAATGGCACCATCAGGACTAAGACCACTCATTTTGCCTGTAGAGCCCGTCTCTCTGGTACCGTCTACACCGCCAGCTCATGTTTTTGATACTGTTAGTAGTTATTCTGGACCAGCCTAAACTTATTCTTTCCAGAAGCCTCCTAGTCCATTTTTTCTCATTTCAATCAGACATCACGAAAAACTTCAGTCACTGGACTTGCTAGAAGAATGCCCTGGTAGCCTGCCCTCACATCTGTCATGCCCATCCGTGACTGCTCAGAGCCGCTAAAGCAAGGAGTTTGCAGCTGGAGAACTCCTCTTGCTGTCCTTCCTCTGAGATGCTGCTTCCCTTTGGCCCCTCTGACTTAGAAACTTGCCAGGAGAGGTCACAGAAGCCAAACTCTTTCAGGAAAGAAGAGCTTCAGAGGGTTTCCCAAACCTCATTCACTTGCTAACACCACTGTAAGGAAGATCAGGCCCAACCTGGTCAGTCCCTTCAAGTGTAGATCCTGGAGACCAGAAACATAAAGTTCTACAGTGCCCTCGTCTGTGTTTTAAGTGCAGGATACTACAGGAAGAATGGAACTAAAGAAAAATTTGGAATGGAACTAAAGAAAAATTTAGTCAGAACAAAATGATACCGCCTTGCCTGGATCTGTAACAGCCTGGGAGATGCACAAGGAAGGGACATCAGGCTCCAGCCTTCATCTTCGCGAGCTGGAGCTATCCTGCCACGTTCACGAATCTCTCTCCCACTGCCTCCTACGTGAGTTATTTACGGTTCGCAGACTTTGCTCACTTAATTATTCTGTTTAACGCATCTTTGCAAAGGCATTACAAGAGTGCTTCTGACAGCTCAGGGCGAACCTGCCTCCATAACTGTAAAACTTCTGCTGCGGTGCCTGCAAACCTCCGCCTCCCACCCCAGGGGCTTGTGGGATTGATGACCCACTTCCCTCGGCATCAGCCACTTCAAGTCCCAGGACCACGCTGTGTGCTGAGGTTCAATAGACATCTCCCGTCGTGAAAGTTATTTATTTATTTTTTTTACGATTCATATTAATGCATCTAGAGTTTGAAGACTAACTTGCATTAAATCTGTGAAGAACTCAAGCTAGGGGTGAGTTGGAGCCCCACATTAGGTGTACAGATTACTTAAAATAAATAAAATGTAAAAAACAAAAACAAAAGCAAAAACAAAAAACAAAGAAAGAACTCAGACTAATTTGTTTTGAAAAAATATCAATTTTAGGTCGCCTGGGTGGCTCAGTGGGTTAAAGCCTCTGCCTTCGGCTCAGGTCATGATCTCAGGGTCCTGGATTGAGGCCCGCGTAGGGCTCCCTGCTCGGCAAGGAGCCTGCTTCCTCCTCTCTGCCTGCCTCTCTGCCTACTTGTGATCTCTCTCTCTCTTTTTGTTAAATAAATAAATAAAATATTTAAAAAAAAATTTAAATTATATTCAGAAATATCACTAAGTACATGTTTTGGAGAATTATTTTTAGAAAAATTACTCTATGGAATATAATAAAATATTTAATAATGGAATAATTATTTTATATTTTATTGTGTTACATAATTGATATATAGTTGTGTGCTATAAATATGTAGTTATATATTAATTTAATATTTTAATATAATAAAATTGATATTTTTTCTTTCTTTTTTTTAAGATTTTATTTTTGTTTATTTATTTGACAGAGAGAGAGATCACAAGTAGGCAGAGAGAGAGGAGGAAGCAGGCTCCCTGCCGAGCAGGGAGCTCGATGCAGGACTCGTTCCTCGGAGGCAGGCACCCTACAATTTAAATTCTTACTCCCCTTCTATTAATTTCTATAATTGATACCAATATCGGTGACATATTTAAGACTTTTAAGAAATTTTCCTCTTGGGGGCACCTGGGTGGCTCAATCATTTAAGCGACTGATTCTTGACTTTTTTAAAAGTCAAAAGTTTTTTAAAAATAAAAAATAAAAATGTTCCTCTATACCTCCAAATACTTTTATTTTTTTTTAAGATTTTATTTATTTGACAGAGAGAGAGAGAGATCACAAGTTGTCAGAGAGGCAGGCAGAGAGAGAGGGGGAAGCAGCCTCTCTGCTGAGCAGAGAGCCCGATGTGGGGCTTGATCCCAGGACCCTGAGATCATGACTCAAGCCGAAAGCAGTGGTTTAACCCACTGAGCCACCCAGGCACCCCTCCAAATGCTTTTAGTACAGTCCAACAGTGGATCTTGGTGCTATTGACACTGGTAATGAATCGAGTTAGTTTATTATGCTGACATAAACTATTTGTGTATAAAGTAGATGTTGAAAGATTTATGGATGTGAGTTAATGAGCAAACAAGTGAACTAATGGCCAGCTAAATGGATAAACAAATCAATGAAGAGGGTGTCATCCCAATAGCAGCCCACACTATGTGCCAGTTGCTGCATTGATGACTTACATGGATATTATCTCAGTCATTCCTCACATGAACCTTATGAGGTAGGAAAATGTAATTGGGTCTCAATTTACAAATAAAAGAACAGAGCCCAGTTCATTTAAGTTACTTGCAAAATGTCACTTAGCTAGAAAATGAACTTTGACCATGAGATTAATCCAACTTGAGAAGTCTTGTTTTTTTCTACCACTTTAGTGTTTTTCCCAATGTCAAACCAATGCCCCCACACTCCACCCCACACTTCCACACCAACAGAGAGTGACTGCATATCCCTGGAGGCACTAGGAGAATAGCACAAAGCAGCCAGTGTCAGGGTCAATTTCCTTCAAGGCCTTGTATTTTACTTAAAAATCTATATAAATTTGCCTTGTATTCCAAAGTGTGGATGCATTTTATTACTATCAAGAGAATGTGGTCTTGCTATTGCTGTTGGTATTTTCCCCCCAGATGTTCTAATAAAAATCAATGCCCCCTTAAAAAGAACCACATTTACATGGTGTCTCTACATATCCCACTTGCACCAACCAGATGCAATCCAGGTTGAAAACATGGGGTGCACTTGACAGGTACATTTGGATAGGGGTCAAGGAACATGGTAGCATTTCCCAGGGGCAACTGACCCCTATAAAGTTCCACATTCAGAGGCTCTGTATATCTGAGACACAGCCCCAAAACCCTGAGATCCCCAAAAAGACAAAACAGCACAGAAATGGGAGATGGAAATGAAATAAGAGATGAGTATAAAGTGTGGGGCAAAAGAGATTTTTTGTTGTTACTGTTTACTTGTTTTGCGGGTGGTGAGGGGTGAGTTCAGGGTAAGTATGGGAGTCACTGTCTTCCTCCCAATGCCTGATGGGCATCTTTCCATATATGGACCTTTCAGGAATTAGTGAACAGAAAAGTACATGCCATTTTCAAGAAGAAAGCCCACCGAAGTCTTCATGATCTATGAAGCATTAGTGAGAATCAAGCTCAAACTTTTAGCTTGGAGGCTAGGAATCCAGTGCTGGATTAGTTGCCCCAAATTCTATTCTGCTTTTAGAGCCAAGGAGGAAAACATGGCAAGACCAATCTTGGATTTATGTGCCTTCTCCACAAGCTCAAGAGTTGGGAAACACTCAAAATAAAAGGAAGCATATAAGTAAAAAATAAGGTGTTCATTTCAGCAAATAGCATCTGTGTTAGAGAAGGGAGACCACCCTCCCAGCCATCAATTTAAATTATTACCATTTCATCTGGATTGCTCTGAAGGAAGTAGGGAAAGAATGAAAAGAAAATAAACCTTAAAGGCACCTCCTTCTACTGACAAGAGGTGTAGACACAGAACTGTAGTAGCAGGGCCTGGGGAGCATGTGACCACTTGGCTCTCAATTTCAGAAACACTGAGGAGCACTTTGAGTTCAGGAATCAGAAAACAGCATTCCCCAGATGAAACCCACGTGAAGTTGAGGGTACTCTTTCCTGGGAGGTAGGCCTATTCTATGCCTTAGTGAGAGGACCGAAGATGCTCACCAGTATGTGTTGAATTGCATCTCCCCTCAAATTCATATGTTGAAGTTTTAATCCATGGTATCTCAGAATGGGACCTCACTTAGAGATAGGTTTTTTACAGATGTAATCGAGGTAAAATGAAATCATTAGGATGGCCCCTGATCCAATATGACTGGTGACTTCACAGAAAGAGGAAATTTAAAGACAGACAGGCATCAGAGAGAACATCATGTGAACACGAAGACAGCCATCTACAAGCTGAGGAGAGTGACCTGGCACATATTCTTCCCTCACAGCCCTGAAGACATTACCAACACTTTGATTTTGGATTTCTAGCTTCCGGGACCATGAAACAATAAGTTTCTGCTGTATGGGCACCCAATTTGTGGTACTTTGTTACAATAATCCTGTCAAAATAATACACCACCACAAGCATGTATGGACATTGGCCACCGCATCAAACCCACATTCCATCCAGTCTGAGCTTTTCAGAAAGGTAGCAGTTTCCAGTGTAGCCCTGTGACTATGTTTGTGTAAAGAGATTTTCTAGTAGATGCAGTAAGGGCAGAGAATACCTAAGTTTACTTCTTGCTAAGGAAGTTCTCTCAATTCAGTGTAAGTTCACAGTTTAAGGTTGGCTTCAATCTTTCACTGGTTTAGATGGACAACCATTGTGGAAAAGCTAAAAAACCAAGATTTTCTCCTTCTACCCTCATTTTGAATTTCAATTATTATTATTACTATTATTATTATTATGTACTTAACCTGCAAGGTAATTTAAAGTTTCTATAGCAAATTAACAACAGGAAAGAATTTATATTCCAGTTTGAAGCATCTAGTACTGACATTTTAATATTAAAATACGCTTAAAATACAAACTCTTTGGCAATCATCGATAGGCTAATTTGCAGGTGCCTAGACATAATTTGGCATCTCAGAAACATAATAGGGAGTGAAAGTTTAGCCTTGGGTACTAAGTAGTCATGGGATTTGATTTGAATAATGCCCTGTTCTGCCCCATCCCGAAAGCCTCTGGGGGCAGGGGAATCTACAACCACCCCCGGGGGCAGGGGTTGGTATTGGGAAGTAGACTCACTGATCAGTCTCAGTTTTCAGGCCACACAACACCAGGAGTAATCCAACCTCTCTAGATTACTCAGAAGGTACTATTTAAGAAGCCAGAAACGAATTCCATTAAGAAGAGACTGTCTTCAAGTGACTCTATTACTGAGAGACAATTAGATTAGACATGCTTCTTTGATCCTCTCCATAAAGCAATGGTAACACTCTTCCCAGGAAGCTAAATTGCCTCTGTCACCCTCCTATGTAGGCAGCAGCTGCTTAAATTCAAAGCCAGCTTTTAAAGAAGAGTTATAACATACTCAGAATCGCCTGTGATCGATAAAAGGGGAGATGAGCCACATCTCTGGAATTGCTGTGCCCAAATTGAAGCACCCCTCACAAAACATACGAAAACATCTTTTAATGCAAAGTCCTCACTACTCGCTGAACCTATTTGCTTCTGGTTACAAGTGTTCATCTCAAGGAGACATGCTGAAGTCAGCAGGAGCTCTGCTTGCTGAATCTGAAAAGTTCTGATTGCACCACTTGGCTGACAAAGGAGGGGTGACAATCCACCTGAAATGAGAAATGACTATAACTGTCCCTGGATCCATATTTGGCTAGTATTGCTCAGCTAAGCTGTCAGGGGACCCATGTAAAATGCTCATGAAAAGCTGTCTTTCCCTTTATTGGTCCACTCTCCATGGAAGCATTTCAACAGTATCCCTCCCGGTGAAGATCAGAACAGAACTTGCATCTCAGAAACACACCAAGTGTGGGTGCTTTTGTGTCTGAACATTAGGTGAGGTTGAAGGCACATGTAAAGGAAGATGGCAGAATACAAAGCAACCATCAGCTTCCAGAATGGCCAACCCAAACCCCACCACCAAGATGGATGGTGAAAACATGGATGGATGTTTGCGGTGAAAACAAACACATTTGGGGGAAAAGATTAGATTTCAAAACTGACTCAGTGAAAAGTTGCAAGTATGAATAATTCAATAATGACAATATAACAGAAAATAAATGAGATGAGTAAGTCCTTATTTGCCAGAAATCAGAATGGTAGTGCCAAGCTGATTCTGCAGGTGTGATCCAGAGATGGTCTAATCACCTAAAAAGAAATCAAATAATGATTTCACTAGCTGAATCCTGATATGAATTCTCTTCCAAGCATTTTGATCATCTCATGGCGAGAAAGGTAATTAAAAAATTAAAGGTCTAGCGGCGCCTGGTGGCTCTGTCAGTTTTGAGCCTCAGACACTTGGTTTGGCTCAGGTCATGACCTCAGCCCACATGGGGCTCCATGCTCAGCGAGAATTCTGCTTGAAGATTCTCCCTCTCGCTCTGACCCTCCCTCCACTCTCAAGCTCACTCATGCTCTCTCTCTCTCAAATAAATAAATAAATCTGTAAAAAAAAAAAAAAAGGAAGGTCTAACCAATTGCTCTTTTTCAACTTTAAATGAGAAATCACATTGTGAAGCAAGATTGAGTGTGTATGATGGTTGTGGGGAAATATACACCATCATTCATGGTTTTGTTTTTTACTTACCATTATATATATCATCAGCATTTTTTGAGAGTGTCCGCCTAGCCATCATCTTTCAATGATAGCACAGCATTCCTTTCAGAGTCATTCTTTAATTCCCTCCATCATATGGAATAGTCACTTTTTCTTTCTTTATTGTTTTCTCATTAATATTAATACTTAATAATCACAAATATGTACATACTGATTAGAATATGAGATGTGCTGTTCTAAGCACTTAGATATATTAACTCGATTAAAGGGAAGGAACTTGTGAGGTGGATGCTTTTATCTCCACTTTTTTTTAAAGATTTTATTTGTTTATTTGACAGAGAGAGAGAGAGATCACAAGTAGGCTGAGAGGCAGACAGAGGGAGAGGGGGAAGCACGCTCCCCGCTGAGCAGGGAGCCCGATGCGGGCCTCGATCCCAGAACCCTGAGATCATGACCTGAGCCGAAGGCAGAGGCTTTAACCCACTGAGCCACCCAGACACCCTCCATTTTATAGTAGAGAACCCAAGGCACAAAGAATTCACCTAGTTACTGCCACAGAACAGGGTTTCTAACCCAGGTAATCTGGCTCCTGAGTCCATGGTTTTGATCATTACTTTGGTCCTGACTATATCTGGACATAAATTTTTTTCTCCCCTTCTTTACGATTGTTTTCATCAAGGTATGTTTTCTGAGAAGTAGAACAAGTAGATGAGAAAATATGAAAATTTCAAAAATTCCCAAAACATAATTGCTGAATTGCTTCCTCGACTGTTACAAATATTGTACAGATAATTTCCTTCTAATCTACACATTGTCAAGCCATGTATTCAGTTCATAAAGATTCAAGACTATCTTGTCTTTACTGCATTTTGCTTTAACCAATAGAACATGACTTCCCATTTTTTCTAGTAAATATTTTTCTAATAATTAACTTTATTGTGTCCAGCCTTAATACTATTAGCTAAAATTAGTTTGAGTTTTTTGTTGTTGCTTTGTGAGGGGTTATAATATGTGCATATTTTATATTTGTTGATTCTTTTACTTTAACCTGCCAGTGTCTTTCTGTTTTCAGTGTATCTCAGCAGATAATTGTTGAATTAATTTTAAAAGTCCAATGAATTCACATTGTTTTTCCACTAGCGTACCTCTGATATCATTCTGGATGTTGTATATGTGTTATAATTAAAATAGATCTGCAACTTGGTTAATTTTCTTCTCATCATCATTTTGGATGCCTGACTCTTAATTACTTCTTAAAATTAATTCGAAACTTTTTTGATTTCCTAGGTTCTGACATAGTTTAAATAGCATGAGACTATTCAACTCATTGGATATCTTAAAGAACTCAAAGTAAAATTTTCTGGACCCAGAAAGGGGAGGGGAGAGGAGAAAACAATACTTTTTAGTAAAGATGTTCAATTTCTTTCATAGTTGGAGGTCAATTCAGATTTTAAAAATTCTTCTTGAAGCAATTTTACAAATATGTATTTGCAATAATTTGCGTATTCCACTGTGATTTAAACACATATTAGCATAAATTTTAAACTGCTTTCTTTCATAGTTAAATAAAGCTCTATATCTGTGGTTCTATCTCCTTTCAAATTTCTAATGCAGTGTGTCTATGGTTACAAATTCTCTCTCTCAGATGTAAGGCCACTTTATTGGATTTTTCAGAGCACTGAGACTAAAAATAGTTTATATATTTCAATATTGCTTGTCTTTTATTTATTTATATAAAACTTCATTAGTTTTGGCGTTGATCTTTGCAGATGCTTTCTTTTCTTCATGGGGATGTTTCTGCTGCTTTACTTGGCCTCTTGAATTGAAAATTTTCTTTCATTCTTCTTCATTCTTTCTGGTTAAATAATAAAAACTTTAATCACATTCCACATACACTGATATGTAAAACAGCTCCTTTATGGAGAGTTTAAAACAGTTTAATGTGGCGCTTTAAAATAGGCTCACAAATGTTGTGACACTCCCTTCAAAAGGTGGAGCCTAATTTACCTCCTCTTAGATAAGGGCTGTTCTCAGTGACACACTTAGAATGAATAGAATAAGGTAGAAGGGACAGGGAGTAACTTCTGAGATAAGTCTAAAAAATGTTAAGGTAGATCCTTTCTCTCTTGGATCACTCCCCCTGGGAGAAACCAGCTGCCATGTTATAAGTAGCCCTTTGAAGAGGGCTGTGGGGCAAGGAACTAACACCTCCTGCCAATAGCCAAATGGGCCCACCATCTTAGAAGTGGATCTTCCAGTTCCAGTCAAGCTTCAAATGACAAGTCATTATTCTTGGCTCCCATCTTGACTGTAGCCCCGTGAGAAACTCTGAGCCACAACCACCCCACTAGACTGCTTCTGAATTCTGACCCACAGAAACCATGACATAATAAATGTGTATTGTTTTAAGTCTCCAAGGTTTACATTCTACAGTAGTAGATACATCAAAAATCATAGTTTTTTCAAACATTCCTTCTTTGACCATAGATTTGAGTTTCTTTGATTCTACAGCATTGGAATGCTAAGCGAAAGAAGTCAATCAAAGACAATTATCATATGATCTTTCCGATATGTGGAATGGTTCTTATTGTAATTCTTCTCTAAGGCTTTTGACCAGAAAGTAGAGCTTATATAATTTCACCCATTTAGGGTTTATCAAATTTTTTTATGCCTTAGAAGATAATAAAATTTTTGAATATTGTGTGGATGCTGAAAAAAGTGGTATGGCATTATGTTTATTGAATTAATCAGATAGAGTATATTATTCAAACCTTAAATAAACTCCTTATATTTTATGTACCTCATTTTCAACAACAGAGCATCATGGTAAAATCTCTCCTGCGTGTGGTATGTTAGTCCATTCCATCTTGACTTTGAACAAATTTTTATGTAGATATGTGAAAATGACTTTTTGTGAAAAAGTTTCTTAGTAGTCATATGCTCATTGTACATTAAATTACTTAATATTATAAGATCTTTTGAAAAATTCATTTAGTGAAATTTTCCCATTGAAATATTATATTTTTTGAGTTCCTAATATTAATACTGGAGTATTCTTTCTTTTCTAATTTTTCTACATTTTTCTTTTTTTTTTTTTAAGATTTTTTTTTTATTTTTTATTTATTCATTTGACACAGAGAGAGATCACAAGTAGGCAGAGAGGCAGGCAGAGAGAGGAGGAAGCAGGCTCCCTGCTGAGCAGAGAGCCCGATGTGGGCCTCGATCCCAGGACCCTGAGATCATGACCTGAGCCGAAGGCAGAGGCTTTAACCCACTGAGCCACCCAGGCGCCCTTTCTACATTTTTCTAATACAGCTTTCTTCCCTTTTCATCTAACCTCTCAGTCTGCTATATATATATATATATATATTTTTTTTTTTTTACAAGCAGCATTTAATTGCTACACTTTGATCTGAAAGCCTTTGAATTTTAATTAGGGGATGTAATCAGTTTGCTTTTGTTATTGTAATCATTTGGGTTTTTTCCTTTAACTGTTCATTGATCTCTTTTTTTTTTCTCTAGTTTTTACTATGTGAGTTTTTTGTTGTTGTTTTTGTTGTTGGTTTTTTGCTTAAATCAATCAGTGCTTTTGAAGGTCGATATGATAGTAACAATTCAAATAGTTCCCTTTAAGTTTTTCAGAAGTACTTCTTAACTTACATTTATCTAAATATCAAAGACCAAAATGAAATGTTCACTTTGGGTCCTCTTTATGTGAGATGAATAGTTTAGTACACTTTTACTCTCCTTTATCTATTAATCTATTTGAAGTTTTAGATCAAGAATTTTATATTTGTTTCATGACGTGGAACCAGAATGTGCCATGAGATAAAGTTTTAAAAAGTTTTTCTTAACCTACATTTTTCTTCCTTATAATGAATAACATGACCTCCTATAATCTAACTTATAGTCTCTGTTTTTTCAGAGTTATTATTTTATTTTTCCTCTATCATCAAGGATATTTTAAGAGAAATTAAGAAAATCTGCATTGGAGGCTGCTAGTGTGAGTCCATGTCCCATTTCAAACTAGATCTCTACTTAAGACTACTTCAGACCTCTTCTATGCTTCTCAAACTTCCTCTTCTATCACATCCCACTCATTCTCAGCATATAAAATCTCTTGTAGAGANCTCATCTCTTGTAGAGAAAGGAGAAATCGTCGTACAGGAATGCCTGCTATTTCCAGAAACTACACTGATCTTTTTGTTTTTTTATGGTTCTTTCTTATTTTACCTTTGTAACAAAGTTATGTTTTGCCTTCATTTACCTTCTGTAAAACAGAAAGTGAATTCCTACTGCTATATATATTTTATATATATACCATATGTAAAACATATAACAAATATTATATAATGTTATATATATATATATATGTATACGATATAGCAAGACAATAAATTTTAATGTCCATTCCCAAATAGAATAACTTTAGTACATTTGGTATTTCTGACTTCTGACTTGGGTCTATGTGATCCTATCATCTTTAAAATGAAAAATAAATAATTGCTTATATATTAGATAAGGTTAAAGTATTATTTTTTCTTGGGAGTGGGATGCATGATTATGCTATTGCAGTTATGTTTGCCTTAAACATAACTTTTTAGATATGAATATCAAAATAATTATTAATAAAAGTATATGGTTTGCAATTGGCATTTACATAATACGATGTTGGAGAATGAGTGTTGGGAAAAGTGGGCTGGAACATAGAAGAAACAAAAGTGGACATGGGTTGATAATTATTGAAGATGAGTGATGGGTATATGGAAGTCCATTATGCCATTTTCTCTTCTTTAGTAAGTATTTGATATTTTCCATGATAATAGGTTAAAAAGAATCATTTATCAACATTTTAAACTATTATGTTTCTACAATTGTATAAACACATGTGAAACCAACTTTAACAATTGTGCCAGTCTCTTCCTGCTACAACTTCTCCTTCCCTAAGTTTCTAGTAATCTGGTAAAGAAGTTCACCTCTTTCAAAAATCCTTTCCAGGAATTACCATGGGTAGTATGTTTTCAAAGAAGCTGAACATGAGCTATTTATGAAAGCTAAATTGCATCCATACATCCAGTAGTCCATTCACTTATTCGAACAAGTTTATTGTAGCTCACTCTACACAATGTGCTCAGCTTAGAGATATCCTCTCTTCTTATCTTTATGGAATTTCTGTCTCAGTGCTAATGGTTTCTTTGAGGGGGGACAACAGCATAAACACCTGGTCTGAAATTAAGAAGAAATTAGGGTCTATTGCCTCACATGTCCAGAAAAGGAAATCCTATCCCTTCCCTTGCTGTCGCTCCTGTTTGGGAATGGCAAAATGACATAGACCAATCACTTTTGAAAGAAATTCATGGGGCGCCTGGGTGGCTCAGTGGGTAAGAGCCTCTGCCTTCGGCTCAGGTCATGATCTCAGGGTCCTGGGATGGAGTCCTGCATCGGGCTCTCTGCTCAGCAGGGAGCCTGCTTCCTCCTCTCTCTCTGCCTGCCTCTCTGTCTACTTGTAATCTCTCTCTCTCTCTGTCAAATAAATAAATAAAATCTTTAAAAAAAAAAAGAAAGAAAGAAAGAAATTCATGGACCACTTAGGGATCTTAGGAAGTTCCATGTGGCCAGTTAGTGCTTTCAGTATTCTTCCTGGGAGAAAACCTATCCATAGATTTCTTTGGAGTCTCAAACTAAACCATGATATTAAAAGGATTAAGACTGTCTTGCCAGTCTATGTTTGTAATGCATGGCTAAAGATGACTCATGGTGGTGGTATAACAATTCCTCTTATCCACACTTCATGGGGGAATTCTGGGGGATTGCTGATGCATTCTAATAACAGGATACAAGGAGATCTGTTTAGAATAATGGGTGGTTTGGTAAGACAAGGATTTATCAGTCCGTCTTTCTAATGGCTCATTTTCTTCTGAGGTTTGTAGTTAATTATTAAAATGATTGACACTTATAGAAAGAGATTATAATTATTTTTAAAAAGCGAGAGAGTTCTTTTGTTTTAAACATCAATAGTCTGGATATAGTGCTATTTCCTAGAGGATAATGGTTTGTGTTTTTTCTCTTAAGTTCAATACAGAACATTTCTTTTATATTTATTAATCTTAGATCTTTAGCTATAATGTTTTGGCATTATACAAAGCATTCTTTTTTTTATAATTTTTTTATTATGTTATCTTAGTCACCATGCAGGACATCATTACTTTTTGATGTAGTGTTCCGTGATTCATTGTTTGCATATAACACCCAATGCTCCATGCAATACATGCCCTTCTTAATACCTATCACCAGGCCAACCCATCCCCCCATGCCTGTACCCTCCAAAACCCTCAGTTTGACTCCCAGAGTCCATAGTCTCTCATGGTTCGTCTCCCTCTCTGATTTTCCCCCCTTCATTTTTCCTTTCTTTCTCCTAATGTCCTCCAGGCTATTCCTTACTTTCCACAAATAAGCGAAATCATGTGATAATTGTCTTTCTCTGTTTGACTTAGCATAATCTCCTCCAGTTCCATCCATGTCGTTGCAAATGTTGGGCATTCATCTTTTCTGATGGCTGAGTAATATTGTATATATGGAGCACATCTTCTTTATCCATTACCTGTTGAAGGGCATCTTGGCTCCTTCCACAGTTTGGCTATTGTGGACATTGCTGCTATGAACATTGAGGTGCATATGGCCCTTCTTTTCACTACATCTGTATCTTTGGGGTAAATACCCAGTAGTGCGATTGCTGGGTCATAGGGTAGCCCTATTTTTAACTTTTTAAGGAACGTCCACACTGTTTTCCAAAATGGCTGTACCAAACTTGCATTCCCACCAACGATGTAAGAGGGTTTCCCTTTCTCCACAACCTCTCCAACATTTGTTGTTTCTTGCCTTGTCAATTTTTGCCATTCTAACTGGTGTAAGGTGGTGTCTCAGTGTGGTTTTGATTTGAATTTCCCCAGTGGCTAATGATATTGAACATTTTTTCATGTCTGTTAGCCATTTGTATGTCTTCTTTGGAGAAGTGTCTGTTTATGTCTTCGGCCCCTTTTTTGACTTGATTATTTGTTTTTTGGGTGTTGAGTTTGAGAAGTTCTTTATAGATCTTGGATACCAGCCCTTTATCTACAGTGTCATTTGCAAATATCTTCTCCCATTCCATCTATGAAAAGCCCACTGCAAATATTCTCAATGAGGAAAAGCTGAGAGCCTTTCCCTTAAGATTAGGAACACAAAAAGGATGTCCACTCTCACCACTATTGTTCAACATAGTACTGGAAGTCCTAGCAACAGCAATCAGACAACAAAAAGAAATAAAATGTATTCAAATTGGCAAAGAAGAAGTCCAACTCCCTTCGCAGATGACATGATACTTTATGTGGAAAATCCAAAAGACTCCACCCCCAAATTACTAAAACTCATAAAGCAATTCAGTAATGTGACAGGATACAAAAGCAATGCACAAAAATCAATTGTTTTCCTATACACTAACAATGTAACTGTAGAAAGAGAAATTAAGGAATCAATTCCATTTAAAATAACACCAAAAACCTTAAGATACCTTGGAATAAATCTAACCAAAGAGGTAAAGGATCTATACTCTAGAAACTACAGAACATTTATGAAGGTAATTAAAGACACAAAAAAATGAAAAAACCTTCCATGCTCTTGAGTCAGAAGAATAAACATTGCTAAAATCTTTATGTTGCCCAGAGAAATCTAATCTAATCTTTCAATATCATCCTGATCAAAATACCATGGCATTTTTTCAAAGTGCTGGAACAAACAATCCTAAAATTTATATGGAACCAGAAAAGACCCCAAATCGTCAAGGTAACGTTGAACAAGAAAAACAAAGCTGGGGGCATCACGTTGCCTGATTTCAACCTGTATTACAAAGCTGTGATCACCAAGACAGCATGGTACTGGCACAAAAACAGACACATAGACCAATGGAACAGAACAGAGACCCCAAATACGGACCCTCGACTCTATGGTAAACTAATCTTTGACAAAGCAGGAAAAAATATCCAATGGAAGAAAGACAGTCTCTTCAATAAATGACGCTGGGAAAATTGGACAGCTATATATAGAAAAATGAAACTTGAGCATTCTCTTACATCATACACAAAGATAAACTCTAAATGGGTGAAAGACCTCAATATGAGACAGGAATCTATCAAAATCCTAGAGGAGAAAACAGGCAGTAACCTCTTCGACATCGGTCACAGCAACTTCTTTCAAGACATGTCTCCCAAGGCAAGGGAAACAAAAGTGAAAATGAACTTTTGGGACCTCATTAAGACAAAAAGCTTGTGCACAGCAAAGGCAACAGTATAAAAATCATTCTTAATAACATAGTAGTGGTAAAAAAAAAAATCTTTACAAGTGGAAATGTGATGCCCATCTCCAGAAATTTTAATAGCCACGAATGTGTTTTTAAAATAAACATTAAATGCATGTTTGGCACTGTAAATTTTGTGTGATCTCAATACCATAAAATATGTAAACTATATTATTCAACTATGAAAAAATTGGTATGTAAACAATACTTTGCATCATTTAGCAGCCTTATTATATGAACTATCACAAAGAAAATATGCACATATTGACTTAGAAATCCTAGTTTTAAGCCCCCAAAGTACCTTTGAAATACCATTATATTGCTACAACTAAAAATCACAGTATATAATTGAAAAATTTTTTTGAAAATACCATCTGCCCTGTGTTGGACTGTAATTCAAAGCACAAAATAAATATCCAGAAGTCCATTCAAACACAAATAAATTGCATAAATAAATAAATTAGGGGGAAGAGGTAAATCTCCCATGAAGAATTTCCAATAATTTATCTAGATACTCTCCCATCAAGGAGAGGAACATAACCACTCACTCAAGTGTAAGCTCTGCAGAGTGCTTTCCTTCCAAAGAAGGTAGAGTGAGAAGAGGGAAGATAAAAGAGCGAGCTGAACCCCTCAAAACCATAACCAAACCCAAGACCTCAGGGAAATCATGAGAAATATATCAGACAAATCTCAGCGGAGTCAAAAGTACCCGATCGGTACTTCTCACAACTGTAAACGTCATCAAAATCAAGGAAAGTCTGAGAAACCGTCACAGCCAAGAGAAGCCGAAGGATGTAATGACTAAATGTCATGGGGGATCCTGAATGGGATTCCAGACCTACAAAAGGACATCAGGTAAAAATTAAGGAAATCTAAAAAAAAATATGGATTAGTTAATAATAATGCATCAATATTTTTTCATTAATTGTGGCAAATGTACCAGACAAATTTAAGATGTTAGTAATGGGGAAACTGGGTGCAGGGTGCATGGTACGCTCTCAATTCTTCTGCAAGCCTAGCGCTGTTCTAAAACCTAAAGTTCATTTTTTTAAGTGTCATCTGCCTATATATTTTGGATAAAGGAAATGTAAAAAATTTTGAACCACCTACAAAGCAAAGACATCCTATTAGTTTCTAGCAGTACTTTCTGCAGAAACAATAAGGTTTTTAATTTGTCGTTAGCATTACCTTCCCTCCAAATCTCTTCCCAAATATCAAATAATTATTCATCAAGTAATATTTTTATAAGATAAAGCATTTTAATAAATCTATAAGCATTTCACCCTCCATGTACATAATTTTCTAAAATCCTTCAAAGCAGAGTCTAGATGGCTATTCCATTACTGTGCTTACCAACCCCCACACTGGCTTTCAGACACTGCTGTCAGTCCAGCCAGCTCTGTGGGTGAGCCCCACCCTTCCGTTCGCCAACCCGAACACCACCGGAAATTTAGGTCAATGATGTGTCAGGTGTGTGCACAAAGTCCCAAAACAGGGATACTTCCTGAGCAGCAACAGAACCCCTCAGAATGACTAATCATGGCATTGATTTGAATTATGGCATTTCCAAATAGATTTTTTCCAGAAAGAACAGGGTAGGTAGAGAATTCAGATTGCTGAAGTCAAAAGGAAGCCATGGGAACAGTTAGAAACCCCAGCTGAATACTATTACTAGAATTTCCAGGTGGGAGCTTTACTATATTCATTCAGAGGACTATCTTTGTTTTAAGAACATCATTTTATGCTCAGCTGAGCGATGGTAGAAGAGAAGAGTAATGCTGTCATTCCTGGAAGGCAGCCTTGTAGTAGGATAATTCACTGCTATTTTAGGATGCTTAAAGATTTACATGACTTAGTTTAAACTTAACTCTAAAGCCGTCATAATCTACGACCAAATATCATGGAAAAGAATATTCTCTCTATTCATTTTCCTGGAGATAGCAAATTCTTTTTAAGGAACCATAGAGGTCATTCGTATAAAAGTTTGTAAGACCAGCATCCACTATTGACTATTAGTAACTTAAGACCTGTTGCTTGCTAATGAGGCTGTAGGGTGTAGGCATCTAGTCTGAGTTTCTCCATTAGCAAAAGTTATGAAAAATATGCTCATAAACATGAACATTTTGGCCTCTTGTCACCATGTATTCTAAGCTACTCAAAAGATAGTCATCCCATTTGTTATTTATTTTACAAAAGCAATTGTAGATGTGAAATGCTATTTTCCTGTTGAAAGAAGAATTTCCCTCTCCAACACATTGATTCATTAAGCTGAAATAAAGTCTTGTTTTTACACAATTAGGGAATATGTGTTATGCGAGTCTCTCAGGATATGAACTGCTCAGTTCCCCAACTTACTAAGTGAGTTTCACTTCAATTTTCTCTCCATTAACCATGAAGAGAGGTGGGGGAAGGAAGAGAAAAAGGATCAGGAGGTAAAGAGAGGAAGAAAGAGATGGGGGGGAGGGGGAATATAAGGAGAGAGGGAGGAGGAAAGATCTGATAGAGTGTGACAAGAAGGGGGAAGCCTAGAATATAGAAGGCAAGAAGGGAGGGAGAAATCATTGTGCAACCATTATACAACCAAATTCTTTGCAAACTTATTCAAACCAAAAACAAATGTCCTTGCTCTTAAGAATTGATCCATTTCAGCTTCAGAAATCAACATGGTTTCATTCACTCACATAGCATACATTCACTTAAAAAGGTGGTCTTACAATTTTCTGGATTCAGATTTCAGATTCAAAAACTTCAGATTTCAAGTACTCTACCACAATACAACCACTTATTTAATTTTTATTTGAAAATATATGGCCACCATATAACAACCCTTTTAGGTAGGATGTGGGAAGAGAATCCTTGCTTAAAACAAACAAAAAACTTTTATAATTTAGAGAACTTAAGTAACAGATGATAAAATGTCAAATAAATGTTCATCAGCGATCACATGAAATCTTTTAAGTCCCCGTTCTTTAAAATTTCCACCAGTGAACTTGGTCATAAAAGCCTGCCCTTAGGGGCACCTAGGTGGCTCAGTCAGTTAAGCATCTGACTTCGGCTCAGGTCATGATCTCAGGGTCCTGTGATAGAGCCCCTCGTGGGGATCCCTGCTTAGTGGGGAGTCTACTTGTCCCTCTGCCCCTCCCCCCTGCTCATGCTCTCTCTCAAATAAATAAATAAAATCTTTAAAAAAAGAGAAATAGACATGATATTTATATGTACCTAGGTGCTCAAATAAACTCCTGCCAACAGGAGAGAACATAGAATATATCTTGTTTTAAATAATCCCTCATGAAGGCAGGTCTGGTCTCTCCTTTCATAATTTTGTCTGATATTTAATAACCCTCCATGAGCTAGAAATTCTTTCTCACATGGTTGTACTGCGAGAAAATCAAATTTGTACAAATGGAATCATCTTTTAAGTGCCTTGGGGACAGACTTAACGAGGTCATAGGAGGAGCTAGAGAATATTTGAATATTGATAATAACGCCTTACCGAAACAGAGTCATAGTTTCAAATATTTGCATAGAGGGTTAACTGGAAGTTAACACAGCTACAGTGGGACTTTCCTGCTCAGGAGTTTTCAGCCATAAACCACAGCGATTGATTCCATCCTAATGCGGCATAGCGTCAGATTGCCTAGGATCCATTTTCCCCTTCCGCTTCAACAACAGCAGTTTCACTCTCCTGAATTGTGTTAAGGCACAAGCAGCCCACCCAATGACTCTATTTTCTTGTACCCTCCCTCAGAGCTAAGAAGGGCTCTTGTGGCTAAATTCTCAAAAATCAAATGCAAGAAAAAATTACTCCTGCAACTTTTTTTTTTAAGATTTTATTTATTTATTTGACACAGAGAGAGATCAGATCACAAGTAGGCAGAGAGGCAGGCAGAGAGAGAGGAGGAAGCAGGCTCTCAGCTGAGCAGAGAGCCCGATATGGGGCCTGATCCCAGGACCCTGAGATCATGACCTGAGCCGAAGGCAGAAGCTTTAACCCCCGGAGCCACCCAGGCGCCCATCCCTGCAACTTCTACATCCTTTTCTTAAAAAGAAATTGCTTGGGCGCCTGGGTGGCTCAGTGGGTTAATGCCTCTGCTTT